>CM072817.1:10270932-10870932 GCA_036937905.1 Salvia rosmarinus | reverse complement strand
TAAACGGCATAGGATCGATCTACGCCCGAGTAGATGATCGTGGTGTATTCACATTCTCAAACCGATTTCCGTGAGTGAGAAATAATGGATCAAAGTTGGTCACTTAAACATGGAGTTATGTGATTAATGGGATAAGCATGGATTAATTAATCCTTATCCCACATTGATTAATGTACCTTCATTAATTGTCTATATAAGTGGGTCATTGAACACTTAGTATAATTATGTGCAAGTGATGAAAGAAAGCCCACGCCGCCGCCGCCGCCCGGCCGGTGCCCGGCCGGGGCCGACGCCCGCGCCGCGCCCGCGCCAGCGCCAGCCGCTGCCGGCCGCCCGCCCGCCCGGCCCCGGCCCGGCTCCGTGGTCCGTGGATCGTGGATCGTGGATCTTGGATCTTGGATCTCGCAATTGGTCTGGGTGGTCTTTGGGCCGCATTCTTTGGGCTGTTCGTGGGCTTCGCTTCGTGGGCTCGGTTCCGTGGGCCATTGCCGCTTATATTTTGGATCAACGCTTGATCGAGCCCAAAGATGGAGTTGGTCCGAGGCCCAACTCGTGTGGCCCAATCCGCTGGGCCTTGTGCTGCACTCAAGAGACGCCCGGATACGCCCAATGAACACCGACGCACGCGTTGTCCGATTCGTCAGAACCGTCGTAACGCCCGACATGATGGCTCGTGGGAAACGTGCCCACGTTGTCTCCGTAAACCGCCAGACTCAATAGGGGACATAACTCCGTAACACCCGACATCAATACGGTGTTGACTCAAAGATCTTTCGTACGGGGACGACGCCTATAAATAGGACATGTCTCCCCAGCATAAGCCACCTACTGCCAATCTGCATTCCAGCATTCCAAAGCACTCCCTGCATACATAGCTAGTGTCCAAGCTTTGTCCTCGCCTCATTCCAGTTCGCCGGAGCTCGTTGGTCCGCGGTGCTGCCACCCACGAGACGCTGCCGTTTTATCTTTGGAGACGATACGCCAGAACCGAGAGCACTACCGGGGCGTATCTCGTCTTGCGGAAAGAGGCCTCCTCGACTCGGCATTAGAATACGGTTAACTGTATTTTATTCTGTTTTGTAGTTTCAATTTCATTGTTAGTTTTGATCTTTCTACCTTTCTGTTTCACGTTGTAATACGCCCGGCAAGTTCTGTACTGTTTTTGTACACGTTTTTCCAACAATCGCAAGACGAGATACTACTTGCCACGAAGGAGTTCAGACTCTTAATAAACTTAAAACGCTCAAACATAATACCTTTGCTTGGAGATGTCGACGTACACGCCACCGACCGCCTCCGTCATTTCTTGCCGCCGCCGCCATCCGCCGCCGCTGCCGCCGCCACCGCACAATGGCTTCGGTCATGTTTGGTTCGATGCCTTCGGTCAACCATGGGACCCTTTGGGTCGATCGTTGGTTCCACTCTAAGTGGTTCAACGTTTGGTTCCACTTTTAGTGGTTCCTTGGTTCGACGATCGCACTTTTCGCTGGGTCGATTGTTGGATCCATGGGATCTAACACCGTGGTTCTCATTCGAGTTCCATGTTCCAAAGACACTTCAGTGGTGTTGGTGGATCCGGTTTGGGATCGATCTCGGCGTCTGCTCATACCGCGAGGATGATGCCGCCGAGAAGCCGCCAAAGTTTGGAGGATCCGACTTCAAGAGATGGCAAGAAAAGATGCCGTTTACCACGACGTTGGGCTTCGCCAACTTCTTGGTGGAAGATGAGCCCGCCGCCCGGGTCAAGTGACGGACTTTCACGTCCGAAAGCAAAGATATGACAACCGGCGACCGCGACTACCTTTGTAAAATTTTATACTGGTAGTTTAGAAGATAGCTTGTATAGTGTTTATGTTGTTGTAACGACATCCAAAAGTATGTGGGATGCGCTAGAAAAGAAGACAGTAGTGATGATGCAGTACTAAAAGTTTATTGTAGCCAAATATTTGGACTACAAGATGGTCGATTCCCGACCGATCATGGACCAAGTGCAAGAGTTTCAACTCATTGTGCACGAGGTTCGCCGAAGTGGCACACCTTGCTTCGGACGGCTTTGTCGCCGCCATGCTGATTGAGAAGTTTACCCGGGGTGGAGAGACTTCAAGGTCTACCTTAAGCACAAGCGAAAGGATATGACACTTGAAGACTTGATCGTCAGACTGCGCATCGAGTCTGACGTGAAGAAGCTAGAGCTAAAAGGGAAGGGCTTAATCGATGCTAGAGCCAACTGTTGGGAGAGGCGGTCCCTCCAACAACGTGTTCGTCCCAATGCCAATGACAAAGCAAAGGAAGGTGGTTGCCCGTAAATTTGACGGGATCATTACAATTGTGGCAAGCATGGCCACACGAGTAAGGACCGCCGTAAGCGAAGAAGAAGAAGGCTAAACAAGTTACCAATGTTGTCGAGAAGGACTTGACAAATGGGACAAGGATGACTTGGCTGCTGTGGTGACCGAAGAAGTCAACCACGCCGAGAATCAAGGTGGATGGTTCATCGACATCGGCGCAATCGCAAGCACGTCTGCGCCGAAAAGATGCGCTTCTCCACCTACAAGCCTGTTGAGGAGGAAGCTCAACATGGGGAACCAAGTCGTCCGAGGTTGCGGAGTTGGTGATGTGGTGCTCAAGATGTCGTCCCAAGCATTGAGATCACGTTGAAGGATGTGTCGCATGTCCCGGACATCCGCAAGAATTTGGTGTCGGGCTCATTCTAGTTAACAAGGGTTTAGACTAGTTTTGAGTCGGACAAGTTTGTCTTGACTAAGTTTGGGAAGTTCCTTGGTAGGGTTATCTTCTCGGGGTCTTTTCAAATTGAATGTAATGGTCGTGCGCCGTGTACCAAAGATTGCTATTAATGAAAATGCATCTACTTCCTCTTACTGATCGAGTGCTCGATTTATGGCATTGTAGATTAGGACATGTTAATCTAAATGCAATAAAAGATTAGTAAATTTAGATTTACTAAAGTTAAATGAAGTTAATACACAAACGAAATGTGAGGTTTGTGTGGAAGCCAAATGGGTAAGTTACCGCTCCATTCGGTAGAGCAGACACTAAGCCTCTAGAACTTATTCACACCGATGTGTGTGATTTAAAGTTTGTACAAACTAGAGGTGGTAAAAGTACTTCATCACGCTTATTGATGATCTGACAAGATATTGTTATCTTTACCTTCTAAGAAGTAAAGACGAGGCTATGAAGCTTTTAAAACTTCAAGAACGGCCGAGAATCAACTAAGTCTGTCGAATTAAGACTGCTCGAAGTGATAGAGGGGAGAATATGTAGCTCGCTTGAGGCATTATGCAATGAAAGTGGTATAATACATCAAACCACACCCTTATTCACCTCGGTCTAACGGCGCGGTCGAACGTAAAATCGAACACTAAGGAGATGATGAATGCTTTGTTGATTAGTTCAGGTTGCCCTGTAACTTGTGGGGGAAGTCGTTTGACACCAACTACATCTTGAACAAGATTCCACTCAAGGGTAAGGATGTCACTCCTACGAGTTGTGGAAAGGAAGAAAGCCATCGCACAAATATCTCAAAGTGTGGGGTGTTTGGCGAAGGTTGAGGTGCTCTTCCTAAACAAGTTACAATTGGACCTAAAACAATCGATTGTATCTTTATTGGGTATGCACCTGAGCAGCCGCTATCGTTTCGATCCACGGTCGAGGTACCGATATATTTGTGGGGACGACGATTGAATCAAGGAATGCTATATTCTTTGAAAGTGTTTATCCTCAGTAAAGACAAGGATAAAATGAAGCCGATTCTAGCAATAGGCGATGGTGAAGCTTCGAGTTCTAAACCTTGGAGGAAGAACCGATATCGCATAAGCGATCAAGGTCCGATCCGAGGGTCGAACCGAGACGTGGCGAGAGAGTCGAACGCCAAAGAATTTTGGTCCCGACTATATTGCGTTCATGTTGGACGAAGAACCAACTTCGATCAAAGTAGCCTATGCTCGGTCGACGGGATGCTCGGCGAGTCGCTCAAAGCGAAATTGATTCCATTCGCAAAACCACACTTGGGTCTTTGGTTGATTTGCCGAAGGTTGTAAGCCCTTAGGATGCAAATGGATCCTTAAAAGAAAGTACAAGGCAGATGGATCAATTGAAAAATATAAGGCCCGTTTGGTTGTTAAAGGGTTTAAACAAAGAGAGGGATACGATTTCTTCGATACCTATTCACCTGTGACGAGGATTACGTCTATTAGGGTGCTTCTCGCTATTGCTGCTTTGCACAATCTTGAGATTCATCAAATGGACGTTAAGACTGCATTTTTGAATGGTGACCTCGAGGATGAGGTATATATAGAGCAACCCGAAGGGTTTGTAGTACCTGGTCAAGAGGGCAAGGTATGCAAACTCGTGAAGTCTCTATATGGTTTCAAACAAGCCGTTGAATGGCACTGAAATTTGACAATGTAATGTTGGCAAATGGTTTCAAAATCAACGAGTGTGACAAATGTGTCTACGTTAAGAACACCGATAATGGTTATGTTATAGGTGTCGTATGTAGATGACATGTTGATCATGGGTAGCAATACTCAAGTCATTAATGACACAAAGCGCATGTTAAATAGAAATTTTGACATGAAGGACATGGGTTTAGGCGATGTGATTCTTGGAATCAAGATTTTAAGAAGATCGATTTAAATTGTTTTGACACAATCTCACCACGTCGAGAAAGTGCTTAAGAAATTCAACGCGTTTGATAGTTTGCTGCTAAGACCCCATTCGAGCTCAATGTTCACTGAGTAAGAACAGGGGTGAACTGTTGGGCAAGAAGACTATGCTAAGGTCATCGGTGTTTGATGTATCTTACAAATTGCACCCGACCGACATAGCTTCTTGCCGTGAATAAATTGAGTCGTTACACGAGCAATCCAAGCAAGGAGCATTGAAGGCTCTAGTGAGAGTTTTGAGGTACTCAAGTATACTCAAAATCATGGGTCAGACTTCACGAGATATCCCCGGTGCACTTGAAGGGTACTTGTGATGCCAATCGATATCCGACACGAAAGATTCACTTTCTACAAGTGGGTGCGTGTTCACGATTCGTGAGGTCTTGTTTCTTGGAGATCCACGAAACAGACGTGTATAGCCCGATCCACCATGGAATCGTAATTCATAGCTTTGGATAAAGTCGGTGAGGAAGCCGAGTGGCTCCGTAATTTTTGGAAGATATTCTATGTTGGTCTAAACCCGTGCCACCGGTGATGATTCAACGTGATAGCCAAGCGGCTATTGGAAGCGGCGAAAAATGGTCAGATAATGGTAAGTCTCGACATATACGCCGACGACATAATACCGTGAGGCATTTGATCTCAGTGGGGTTATATCAATTGACTATGTCAAGTCAATAGATAATCCGCGCATCCGATTAACCAAAGGGTTGAACCGGATCAAATGATCAAGTTCTTAGAGAATGGGACTAAAATCCACATCTTAAGAACAATCATAGTGGTAACCCAACCATGATGTTGGAGATCCCAAGAACTTGGTTCAATGGGAGAACTAAGCTATATGAGTTCGTGTATAAACACTCAAGTTAGTCTGTTCCTAGAAAGCAAACGAGTGTTGAAAAACTTGTCTAGTGGTGAGGTTGAGTCGTTGACTCTTAATGATTCCTAAGATACCTCGGCGAGGTTGAGTATGGCAAGATACTCGGTAAAGAATCACCTATGTAAGTGCGAAGTGGGGCGCTTCAAACAAAACACTTATGAATCCAAAGTGGATGTCCATGGCCAAAATGGAATCAAACGTGAGAACGGATGAGGTTGAGGTGTTAAAGTGTTAATACCATTGTTTCGAGCACGCCGTGGGGAATAGTTCAGCGCATCGTGTCCACTAATCCGCCTGTACTCGATGGTACTAACTATGGAAGGTTCAAGGCCATAAACCACTGTCCAAATATTTTAACATCTCTCGAGGATCGAGTGTGTATGCATCATGCATACGGCTATTTCCACTCATGTGGGGATTGTTGAAAATCGCGTGCATATATATATAATATTATATATGTGGTCAAGTTTAGGAAGCTACTTTGACCAAGATTTTGAGTGACGTAACGCTTAATTTTGTGAAATTAAACGGCATAGGATCGATCTACGCCCGAGTAGATGATCGTGGTGTATTCACATTCTCAAACCGATTTCGGTGAGTGAAATAATGGATCAAAGTTGGTCACTTAAACATGGGTTATGTGATTAATGGGATAAGCATGGATTAATTAATCCTTATCCCACATTGATTAATGTACCTTCATTAATTGTCTATATAAGTGGGTCATTGAACACTTAGTATAATTATGTGCACAAGTGTGAAATTTGGAAAGCCCACGCCACAAGACACGCTGCCGCCGCCGCCGCCCGCCGGCCGGCGGCCCGCCCGCCGCGCCGCGCCCGCTGCCTGCCGGCCCGGCCCGCCCGGCCCGGCTCGGCCGGTTCGGTTCGGCCCGTGGTCCGTGGTCCGTGGATCGTGGATCGTGGATCTTGGATCTTGGATCTCGCACCGTCTTCTGGGTGGTCTGGGCCGTTCTTTGGGCTGTTCGTGGGCTTGCCGTGGGCTCGGTTCGTGGGCCATTGCCCTTATATTTTGGATCAACGTTTGATCGAGCCCAAGATGGAGTTGGTCCGGGCCCAACTCGTGTGGCCCAATCCGTTGGGCCCTTTGCTGCACTCAAGAGACGCCCGGATACGCCCAACGAACCCGACGCACGCGTTGTCCGATTCATCGTAACCGCTTAACGCCCGACATGATGGCTCTGCGGAAACGTGCCCACGTTGTCTCCGAAACCGCCACACTCAATAGGGGACATAACTCCGTAACACTCGACATCAATACGGTGTTGACTCAAAGATCTTTCGTACGAGGGCGACGCGCTATAAATAGGACATGTCTCCCAAAGATAAGCCACCCATCGCTAATCTGCATTCCAAAGATTCCAAAGCACTCCCCGCATACATAGCTAGTGTCCAAGCTTTGTCCTCGCCTCATTCCAGTCACGGAGCTCGTTGGTCATGCGGTCGCCACCCACGAGACGCTGCGTTTTATCTTTGGAGACGATACGCGTAACCGAGAGCACTACCGGGGCGTATCTCGTCTTGCGGAAAGAGGCCTCCTCGACTCGGCATTAGAATACGGTTAACTGTATTTTATTCTGTTTTGTAGTTTCAATTTCATTGTTAGTTTTGATCTTTCTACCTTTCTGTTTCACGTTGTAATACGCCCGGCAAGTTCTGTACTATTTTTGTACACGTTTTTCCAACACATAGGCTGCCTTGTCGAGCACCATGGGGTCATCGTCCTCGTCGTTGACAAAGATGTCGAATTACATGAACTTAGACGTGTCGATTGCGATTTCTTGAGCACCAAAGATTCATCCACTTTCTCCTTTTTCATCTTGTTGACTTCGAACCAAACAATCCGCTCAAGCTTAATAGGGAGCATCGACGATGCCCTGGGCGTCTGGCCCTGTTGATCCTCTTAACCGTTGTATGGCGTAACGGGCGGTAGTCGAGCTAGGGAAGGTCGATGCACTTGGTAGACCTCGAAGTCTATCCTGAAATTATCGACGGTGTCTTGAAAGATGAAGTATAAAATAACTCCACTATGTGTACAATGCATCTATTTTATACGTCCATTGCAAGGGTTCTCACAATTTTCATGATAAGAAATTGTTATATCAGCCCAACCATATAGATAATATATATTCTTCAAAACTGAATGAACAATATCAACATGAGGAAAAAGGCCACTACCCATCTTCCACGATATGTTTTGACATAAAATTAGCCACAATGTTATATTCACAAAAAATGTGAGAGATGTGATGTTACACTCCACGCTCATATGAAGATCTATGGCATGTAACCGGTGAGCTTTAAAGCATATACATATTCTAACTTTAGTTTAGTTTCGTTTTAGCTTTAGGGAATTCACACATTGTGCATAAAATTGTAATAAAATCTTACCAAACTTAAAAAGATATGAATAGATAATAAAAATAGTTAAGCACATCTGCAGCTAACCCTATATTTTTCATCATCCATATATATAATTTAATAGTAGTTTTGACTGGGAGAGAAAAATTAATAATAAGTATTCACTTGTCCCTCCGAATTTGACTCATAATTTTTAGGATTGTCGCAGCTAACTTGACGTATTTTCTTTTTAAACAATAATTATATCTTTAAAAGATGTAGGTCTACTTATTATTTTTATCCATTTAATCATTTTAAACTCTTGTTTTAAATAATAATGTTGAAGAAAATAACTGTGGTCGACCGAATGGAGTGAGCACTTGTTAAGAATAGATTATAAAATTAAATATAAATGACAGTCGTTAATGAGGAGCGACGAGTCGGGCGGAAAATGACAAAATTGTAGTACACAAACCTCACGCGGAGTGGTTGGGCTTGGCTTTTGGATGACTGAGAAGTTGCACAAGGATTTAAAATTTCATTGACCAAAATGCCCTTATAGAGTCGTTGACTGTGATGGCCCATCATCGATGGGATAGAGATCTAACAAATTTGTGCACGTGTCAAACGATAATTAATTACACTTTATTTTATACGTGAAGTATGCTAATTTGATGTTCAGCCATAGGTTTTAATGGTTGATTCCATGGTGAGTGGGGGTGCAATGCACACCCCTCTCAGTATTCATTTTAATGAATAGTGAGGGGGTGTGCATTGCACCCCCTCACTATGGAATCAACCGTTTTTAATGCCGTAGATATCTATGTACTTTTATTTTAACTGCTTCTTAGAGAAATGAGCTCTTTACAGAAAGTGGTAGACGAAATACTTAAAAAAATTCAATTTATGTCTCTACACTTCTCAAATCGTATTTAATTGACAATGTTAGCTAAAATATTATAATACTAAGGGGTGTTTCAAGTTTATTTCGAGAGTTTATAAACGAGAGAGCCTTATAAGATGTTTCAAGAAATTATAGTCGATAATGCCTCAAGTCTTTATAAGTTGTTAAAGTGTTTGGATACTTAATCTTATAAGATAGAAAAAGAATGTGAATTAGAGAGAAAATCATAGTTAGAGAGAAAATTGACGAGATGTGAAGTTGATAGTATATGTGTTATAAATAATGAACTATAATAAGGTTATTTTGGTAAATTAATGGTTGCTTATAAGTTTATGAAAAAAATAAGTTAGGATCGACCAATTTATTTTTGTGGTTTTATAAGTTGTTTAACTTATTTTCACAAATTTATGTTCGTTTTTAGTTTTATTTTGATAAATACTTTCAACAAATTATAAACTCTTAAACAAATTATAAACTATTTTAAAAAACTTATAAGCTTAACCAAACACCCTCTAAATATCATACATAAACATTCGTTTTCAAAATTTCAAACCGCTGCACCTGAAAAGATATACGGATAGGATTATGATTGATTTCCTGTCCCTTTCGGTCTTCGCTATTTATAGTAATTTTTATATTTGGAATAAAGTCAAACATATATATATATATATATATATATATATATGTATCATCTAAGCACGTGAAAATTTTGGACGTTGTGCACTGAATCGTGGCCGTTCGATTTAACTGACGGGTCGCTTCATCTGGGATCCTCACATTTATTATTCGCTACACAGGCCATATCACAGTAAATGTCGGGCGAATTATGTTTTGCCACGTCGCTTGATGGCACATTTGATGCTTCCTATTTTCGGAAGATACGTGTAGATTAGAAATACTCATAGTTGTATTTTGATTGGATAAGGCAAAAATTTGTATATTTCATTCATTCTAATTATATTCAATTCGAGTTTACTAATTTTTGATTTTAATTTATTAGTTATAATCATAATTTAATTTAATTATTGGCATTTGAATACAGGTTTATAATAAAATTCAATTGGTATCTACATATACATCATATGGTATTTGAATACGGCTTTAAAGCTTCCTAACCTTTTGCAAGTAATAATAGGGATAACAATGTATCAAATACTTATTCATTAAATATTTTTTTAAATTCAAATCCTTTTAAAATTTATTGACTCATACTCATCTCAGAGCCACTTAAATTTTATAAAATATTTAAATAATCAAATATGAGCTATTATAATATTGGATGCACATCTTAATAAATATTTGAAGACTATAAGTAAACATTAACAATACTAAGAATAATGGTTCATTAAAAACTATATTTGAAGTGTAAAAATAAAAATTATATAGTTCAACTATAATCGACATATCTAAAATAAATTTAAATCATAATATATATATATATATATAATATCGATAGGTTATTGTAAAAACCATCATTATTCTATAAACTACGAACTCCTGAAATCGGCTAAATTTACCTTGAAAGCGTTTGATTTTTCCGCGTAAGTGTTCGAATTCGAGAAAAATAAAAATTGCACCTCATAAGATTCGAACTGGTCGTTTGAATTCATCAAGTAAGTTGATGAATCAACCGTAGATCTTCACGAATCCCATGAGGCGATTTTTGTTTTTCTAAATTTAGACATTTACGCAGTAAATTCGACGCTTTCAAGAGTTCGTAATTTATAGGTTAAGGTTGTTTTACAATAATCATTCCATATATATATATATATATATATATATATATATATAGAGAGAGAGAGAGAGAGTTTGGTTCAAATAAGAACCATTCTTATCCTAAAACTATGAACCAAATGATTAGTTATGAAAGTTGATGAATCCGTTGAGAAAGTTAATGAATTGAAATTGAATTTTTCACCCGGGTTCGAATCCCATGAGGGACGAAAATTCTATTTTTTGGATTCATTAATTTTCCCAACGGATTTATCAACTTTCACTGTGAATTCATCAGTTTTTGGTTCTCACGTTCTCACAATAAAAATGGTTCTCACGTTAACCATCCCCTATATATATATATATAACTATGATATTCAAACCATCTAATCATTATTCTCATCATGTAATATTTTCCCACTATAATAGAAAAGGAAAATTATAGTTAAAATATCAATATAATCTAAATTTCAACATAAAATATTATTAAAAATTGTAAATAATTACTTCTTAACAAAATCTATTATCAAACCATTTGGCTAATTATAATTATTTGGTTAATTATAAATACCTATCTAAATTTAATATAATTTACTTATTTAGGTAATTTCAAAATTATAATATTAATACTATATATATATATAAACGGGTTCGGTATTCATAGCTAATTTTCATAGTTACGTATAAATACCTATATAAATTTAATATATTTTAGTTATTTAGACATTGTAGATTTTAGTATTTGTTAGCTGATTTATTTAAATTATTCTCAGCTTTTATACATTAACCTTTATAATTATTAAAATAAATTTGAAAATTTATTGAGTAGCTTGATATTTATTTAACAATTTTCAGGATTCCCTCGTGTGGCCATGTAGGTCTTGCCCCGGAAATAAGTTTCATTTGTTTCTCTTTGGAGGCAATTTTACCTTATAAGTAGATCAAGTTTTAGAGGAGATAAATTAAATAGTGATATATACAATAAATTTATATAATTACCAAAGGTAGAAGTATTATGATTAGCGATAAGATGTCGGTGGGGACTTTTAGAAAATTTAAAATTACTAAAATCGTGCGCCTTTATTTTATTTTAACTATAATAAAGCAGTAGATTGATGTTTGAGCAGATAATATGGTATGGTAGGACATATACTGTCATATAACTTCTGTTCTATGCGAATTTAGCAATAGTCGAAATTATCAACTTAGGTGTCGGCTGGTATGCAGGAATGGAATGAGAATGAAATGGTGATTCCTGCGTTCATTCCCATTCCGATGGCTGGTAAGATTTTTACGTCAGGAATCATCATTCCCGAAGGAATGCTTATTCCCATGAACATGTGATTAGTCATTCCTCCCCTTCCCCATGGTATTAGCTATTCCCATGAATATGAGATTAGCCAAATTTATTTATTTTTTCTGAAAAATTATTTTTATTTATTTTTTATCTAGTAAAATTAATAATAATAATATTTATGATAATAAATAAATAGTAGTTATTAATAATAAATAATTTAATATAATAATAGTGATAAAAAATATAGTTATTAATAATATTAGCATAATAAATAACAATAAATATAATAAATAATTATATTAAAATAATAATATTATTAATAAACATAATAATAATAATAATAATAAAAACTATTATAAATTAATAATAAAATTGACATAAAAATAATAATTAATACCAATAAAATTATATTAAAATAGTATTATTAATTAATTAATTATGATAATAAATAAATAGTAGTTATTAATAATAAATAATTATAATATAATAATAGCGATAAAAATTATATTTATTAATAATATTAACATAATAAATAACAATTAATGAAATAAATAATTATATTAAAATAATAATATTGTTAATAATAATAATAATAATAATAATAATAATAATAAATATTAGTAATAATAATATTAATAATATTCCTAAGTAATAATATTAAAATAATATTAATATTAATTAATTAATAATAATAGTAACAATATTCCTAACTAATGATAATAATAATAATTATTAATTAGTAATAATAATTAATTATTATTAATTTTTATTAATAATATTCCTAAATATTAATACTAATGATTATTATTATTATTATTATTATTATTATTATTATAACATAAATTATAAAATCATAATTAT
Source organism: Salvia rosmarinus (assembly GCA_036937905.1). Classification (NCBI taxonomy): domain Eukaryota; kingdom Viridiplantae; phylum Streptophyta; class Magnoliopsida; order Lamiales; family Lamiaceae; genus Salvia; species Salvia rosmarinus. The sequence goes on along the minus strand of CM072817.1, from coordinate 10,858,229 downwards.
TTTATTTGTTTTATTTCATTCTTATTCGTTCATTCCTTGTACATACCAGCCATAGGAATCACATATTTCATTTCATGCCTATCATCATTCCATTCCAAAGTTCATTCCATTTCTATCCAATTTCATTTCTGCGACCTGCGTATCAGCCGTCACCTTAAAGTTTACGAATTTTGTTTTATATCGAATTCATCAAATGAACTTTGTTTTGCCAAATCACCTGATAAAATAAAATTTGTTCTATTCCAAGTAGGTAATTAACCCTTAGGTTGCGCATTAGTTTGGAGAATCTAGATTGACTTCGACTTGGATAACTAACTAACATTTAAATTCCAATTAGAAAAGCAAATATATGTTACAACATGTTTTTTAAGTGATTGTCCTTTCAAATTCCCGGCCCCGCTCCCTCTATGGCCTACTTATGTTGAGTTATAATAAAATTTATTTTTCATACATCGAGCCAATGTACATAATATATATATAAAATTAATGTACTTTGAAATCTGGTAAAAAAACCAATAATGTTGATCAGTGTTATCGTAATGCATTAATTTTATACGCTAAATGTATTATCTTTGTACATAAAACCTTTATTCCAAAGCTCATTTGAAAAATAAATATTTTTATTTGATCTTTTTCCTACATATATTGCAATACACACACATATATATATATGCATGTATACAAATATTAATAAAATGAATTTAGAATAATCCAATGTTCATAAATTCGAATTATATCTTAAAATATTTGAATAGTGAAACCAAATGAAAAAAACTTCCTCTTCGAGTATTAGTTGTAAACGAGTCAAATGACTCATAACAATAAATTTTATCAAAGAAGATAACAAAAACACGAATCAGTTGGCCAATTTAATTTGTCCATTCATTACACGACAGTAAGAAATAGAGTTTGAGCATCAAATTTGGAGTAAGATGGTTTCATGTACATTCGTATGTATATATAGATTTTGATACTTTTTTTTTAGTGTTAATAATATTTGATATTTTTCTTCAATTAAATGATATTTAATTAATGATATTTTTTTTTAATATAAATGATATTTTTTTAATAACAAATAACACTGTTGTCCGTCCAATTTTTATGATTTAGAGTTGATAGGTGAGATTCCTACACACCTAAGACACCAGATTATCAATCCATTAGGCATATCAATGCAATCAAATAAAGGCTACGAGCCACATGTCATGATGTCACTGATCAAATCATAATAAACTCTATTTTATCAATTATAATTACATCAAAGTCTACGTGACACTGCCGCAAACTATACTATACCCACTAATTAATAGACGCTCATTATTGTTATAAGTGATACAAATAGCTTAATCAATGGATACGACTTTTATTTGGTTCGAAATTGAAGCAAAATTCATGATAATCCTCTACTTTTGTGGTTTTAGAGAGGATGAGGCCATTTTGCGAGAAGATCTAAGCTATTGGTTTTGTTTTTTTTTTTTTCAGACATGAAACCCGCACCGCTACTTTAGCAAGACCCAGAAACCCCACGCTCCTCAATAGCGCAAACCACACAAGAGTGAAACTACACTTGGAAAATCAAGTGATGATTCAAATCCATAGGCGTTTGGTAGGGTTCAATCATGACTTTAATCCACGTAAACCCACCTTAATCATCGTTTATACCAGGGACAAATTTTTCTTTTTTCTTTGGTGGATTAGGTGATGAGTCCTTTTTATTTACATTAAACATATGGAGATTTTGTGTTAGATTTATCACATTCTTCAAAACTGAAGATTGTGGGAACGATTAGTTGTTCCCCGAAAAGGAACATAACGCCAAGACCTTAATTTCAAAATATTTGAATTAGTTGAAGCCACCTCCATATTTATTGCTCCATTCGTGTAGTTTTATATTTTGGAATATTCAATCGTACGGCTCCTTTTCATTTTGACTTCAAACTCGCAAATATATGTATGATTTATCTTAAAAAATATTTAAGTTGTAATACGTTTATCGGCCTTTCAATTTTCATGTTTCTTATATAGTATTGAAATTAATTAAGTAATACTTTTTTTAATCTGAGCAAAGAGAACGATAGGGATTGATATTGTTGCTTGGATGTTTTAAAAAAGGAAATTAATTAGTTTATATTACTCTGTCCAAAAAAACAAAACGTTTATACTATATTGTGTATTATTTTTAGAGCCGGCAAAATGAACCCGGTCCTAAAAATTAAAGACCCGAAAAATATCAACCCTGAAAAGCCCATCCAAAAAAAAACCTCGGGTCTACCGGGTTTTGGGCCAAAAAAAACATTAGGTTTCGGACTAAAAAAGCTCACCCGGTATAATGTTAAATATACATACTTATATTATTATTTAACTAAGAAGTTCTTATTGTGTAGTGGTAACGCGTGAGAGACTCGTGTTTAATCCCTATCAATTGCATTTTATTATTTATTGTTCTTTTTGTTTTATTTTTTTCTTTTCATTTATTTGTTTAGTGTTTAAACCGTTTGTTTAATTAATTAATACTGTGGAAAGATTAATTATGTAATCTTTTATTTTAATATTATACTAATCCTAATTTTATAGGGATTTAGTATAATTTGATTTAATCGGCTACTTTTGTAGTTGTAGTTACGTCTTTTCATTTTCTTTGTAGATATTCATCTAAAACTTAAGATTCCACGTTCTATTGTTATATTTTTACCTACTTCAACATCTGAGAAAAAAATAAAATAATTAGTTGGTGCATTTGTTTATATATATGCAGGGACGGATCCAGAAGTTGATGATGGGGTGGGTTGAAAATAAATATTTCGGAGTATTAAATATCATAAATATTAAAATATTTCTATGTTTTCATAAATTGTCTTACGAGATTTCAGTATACAAAATCCATCAATAATTGAGTTTATATTTATATTTTTAATAAAATTTCTTTCAATATAAACCATTCTTTAACGTAAACTTTAGGAAATCCATCAACCAAACCACTGGTAAAATTTGGCTGCGATTGAAATTGAACTTTGACAGCTTTGAATGGGCAGAGAGCAATATCTGCAAACACTTGAGCAGATGCAGCGCTGATGAAGAATATGACACATTTATTTAGTTAATTTTCCCGACTCGCATGAACCTTTGAGGATTCAGAAAAATAGGGTATTCAAAAAGCATCAATATACACGTTCAAAATAGTAGACACACAACAATAAGGAGACACAAAATTTTAGCGTGAAAAACCTAAGAGGAAAAAAAACCACGGGACTACTAGAGTCGTTTAAATCCACTTAATCAATAATGGAACAGTACACAATCTTCTCTAAATTATATTAGAGGCATACAAAATATCATACATTCGAAAATAAGCACATCAAGATGTATGGAATCAAAATCGAGCAAAGATCAAGAAAAATATTACCAGAAATTCTCCTATATTCAGATCGACCAAACCCAACCTTCGAAACTCAAAATCCGATCTCCACCGTCCAAAACGTTGGCCCAGATGTCTGTGAAGCTTCGTCCAAATATCACGATGATCTAACGGTTCAATCCCCAGATAACGAAATTTTCTAGAAGTGCGCGACCGAAAACCCGGAGAGGAAAAAAAGGTTACGAATTTTTCTGTTTTGGCTACTTCAATTTCTCCATTCAAAAATGGAGGTTGACCCTTTTCATTCTTATAACCTTCTTATGGGCTTTTCTCATGGGTCAAAAATATAAGAAAATCCAACAATAACAATTTTATTTTAATTTTTTAATTATTTTGGATTGGGCTAATTTTGAATTAGACTTAGAGGGTGTTTGGCTGAGCTTATAAGCTCCCCCAAAACAGCTTATAAGCTATTTTTTAAGCTTGAAAACAGCTTATAAGCTGTTTTGGAGAACTTATAAGCTCAGCCAAACACCCTCTTAATATAATACATAAACAGAAGAAAAAGTTTGGGGGTTGAACTACCCCTAGATCCGCCTATGTATATATGCACCAACATGTCAATATGCATATGAAAACTCTATTTTTCTATTCAGACATACAACCGTGTATTTATTCATATATTAAATTATAAATGCACAAATACAAATATGTGCATTATCAGATATAATGTACAACTAACAAGAACAATTTTGCATTCTCAAGTTATAAATGCACAACAACATTCTCAAATTACAAATGCACAATAGGGCAGAAGACATTGTTCTTGCCATGTATTTGAATGATGAACAATGCCGAACTTTTTTTTTTCAATTAAATATAGAAATTTTAAAGGTCACGTCACGATAGACTCGAACCCGAGATCTTTAGTCTCGTGCATTAACCATTCTATCACTAGACCAACACACGCACACACAATGCCGAACTTTCAGGATCTGAATGAGTGAACAGTGGTAATATTGTTTTTGTTCTTCAAACTTTTCGTTTGCTCAAAAATCTTAGATCTAACAGTAACTGATAGTAGGGCTGACAATTCGTGCGTGTCGGGTCGTTATCGTGTCGATACGATAAGGCCAAACACGAACACGACCCGTTAAGGATCTGTCCGACACGAACACGACACGAAATGTACTGACACGGACACGACACGAACACGAATATGACACGATTTTTTTTGATGTTGACACGATAAGAAACGATAAATTTAAATCAAAATAAAAAATAAAAGAAATAAAAATATAAAAAATATAATTAAATTAATATTAAATATATAAAAATATTATCGAATTATACGAAAACAACACGAACACGAATGCAATACGAAAATTATCGGGTTACACGAACACGACATGGATCCGACACGAATACGACACGAAATTATCGTGTCCTTATCGTATCGACACGATAAGGACATGAACACGATAAAGCTGGACACTAACCCGTTAATTTCGTGCGTGTTCGTATCGTGTCGAAAATTGTCAGCCCTAACTGATAGTGAGTAAACGAAGGGATGGACAAACGTGATTTTAGGGATAACTTTTTAATTTTACCCTTTTACAAGGCATTTTGTTTCTAAACAAATGTTGTGCTGTCATCAACCCATGTGTCACATTTTGCATTTAATCATGATCGTTCTTTAAAATTAATCAATAGTTGATCTTATCCAATATAATACTTTCTTAAGAGATACCATAAATGTAATTAGTGAATGTACACGTGATATAATTAAAAAAATGATGCAATAAAATATTGGTGTTTCTGTGTTTGTTTTCGAATGTTGGACATGATGAATAAATTCATAATGTAGTGGGCCTTAGTTAAGACAACCAGTTCTCCTAGGCCCTTTAGTTGACAATGAAAAGTAGTACTTTTTTTGCTTATTATGTTTTTCCAAGGCAGAATTACCAGATTGAAAAACAGCCAAAATACACACACACACAAACAAAAGTACAAAAAAAAAAACAAAGTACTAGAATTGGAAGAGAGCCTGGTTCCATAAACGAAAATTTCTTGATATTCCTAATCTATTCGTGCTTCTTTAGGGGGCCATAATCTATTTCTTTTATTTCAAAAGAAAAAATCTTATTGGAAGACTGAATAAGAGAAATAAAAATGTAGCATAACACTTTAATAAACTAATACTCTCTCCATCCACCAAGATTATGTCATAATTGTCTTATTCGTCATTCACAAAGAGTGTGTCATTTTCGTTTTCGGAACACTCAATCCTTATAATTCAACCTCACAATCACTCATTATTTACCAAAAAATCACTTTGTGGCCCATACTTAATTCTTATAATTTAATTTCAATCGCTCATTTCTTATATGGTGGGATCATTTCTCTATTCAAATAATCTAACAAACATTTTATTAAAATCTTGTCATTCACCAAATGACAAACTTTTGGTAGACGCAGAAATTAAATGACAAACTTTTGGTAGATGCGAGTAACATCTATCATGTAACCATTTCTTACTCCAGCAATTTGGACAATAAGTTGTGATTGTAGGTCAGCTAATAAAGTTGCTCATGCTTCTTGCTATAATTTTAGAAACAATTTCTGATTCGATCTTGTGAATAGATAATTTTCCTGATTAATTATATGCCCCTTTTTAAAAAATTATTATCATGATAAAACAAAAGGCAGTTATGAGTCTTATGACTATTGCAACTTCTAAATTTAGTAGTAGACCGACAACCTTAACCACGGCAAAAACGGTTTTCCACTGCTAAAATAGTCAAAAACATAAAATTAACCGTTTTGACTCACAATTCCCACTTTTCCACACGGACTGGACAAAATCAAACATGAAGATCAAGAAGAAACTGCAACCATAATTTGAATATACCAAGAAAAAGAGGAAAAAAAGATCATAAAACACATTCCTGTAAATATTTTATTTTCCTTTTTTTTCGTTTACTTGCTAAGCTTTATGGCCATTGTTGATCACGTGCATGGCTTCTGCATTTTCTTGATCATTTTTCCAATCATCGCTACTTCGAATCCCGATTCCGAGTCTCTTCTAAGGCTCAAATCATCGTTCACGAATCCCAGATCTCTTGATTCTTGGAGGCCTGGGACAGAGCCCTGTACTAATGGGCAATGGGTAGGTGTAGTCTGCGAAAACGGCGTCGTTTCCGGGCTTCGTCTGGCCAAGTTGGGCCTATCGGGGAGGATAGATGTTGACGCATTAGCCTCCATTTCGGGCCTAAGAAGTGTCGCTTTCACGTTCAATGCTTTTGCGGGCTCAATCCCTAATTTTAATCTAACAACAGCTCTCACAGGATTGTACCTCACAGGTAATCAGTTTTCGGGCCCGATTCCGTCTGATTTCTTCGTGAAAATGGATGGTTTGAGGCAAGTTTGGTTGTCGGAGAACAAATTCTCCGGCCCGATTCCATCTTCTCTGGCTCGGTTGTCCCAGCTAACAGAGCTGCATTTGGAGAACAACCGGTTTTCGGGCCTGATCCCTTCATTTGAGCAGCGGAGTTTGGTGTCAATCAACTTCTCCAACAATAATTTGGAGGGAGAAATCCCTTTGCGCCTCTCGGGATTCGGTGCTGATGCGTTTCAGGGGAATTTCGGGCTGCGAAGGCGAGAAAATCACTCTTCCGATGAGGTTTTGGTGATGGTCTTCTACTTCCTGATTGCGTGCGCAGCTCTTCTTCTGGTGATGATGGCCGTCGTGTTTCTGATGAGGCGGAGGAGCCGTGGGGCGGAGGCCGTTGACGAGGTGAAGCATACTGTGGAAACTCCCCTCACTCCCGGTGCTTCGGGGAAGAAAGGGTTTGGATCGAGTATCAATGATGATCTTGTTTTTCTAGACGGCGAGAAGGGCTTGTTTGGTATGTGCGATATGATGGGAGCGGGAGCTGAAGTGATGAGGACTGGGGCCCTGGGGTCCTCATTTAAGACCACGATGGCCAGTGGGATGGCCGTCGTGGTGAAGAGGGTGAGAGAGTTGAATAAGATTGGGATGGGTGAGTTTGATGAGAAGATTAGGTGGTTGGGGAGTATGAGGCACAAAAATGTGTTGCCTCTATTAGCTTTCTATAATGGGAAAGAAGAGAAGCTTCTGGTGTATGAGTATCAGCATAAGGGCAGCCTGCTGCTTCGGTTGCACGGTATAACATCTTACTTCTGCAACCAGAAACGTACATTATCTATGTGTTTGATCTGTTATTGGTTGGTCTTTTAACATGTTAATTGTGTGACAGATGATCATGGGAGCTCTCCGACTGAGCTGAAGTGGCCTCTGAGATTGAGGATCATTCAAGGGATTGCCAGAGGACTAGACTTTCTCCACACAGAGCTTTCATCCCTGGAGTTACCCCACGGTGACCTAAAATCGAGCAATGTTCTGTTGTCTATAGACTATGAGCCGTTGCTTGCAGACTATGGATTCTGGTCCTTCATCAGCCAGAGCCCAGCTGCAAGTTCATTGGTTGCGTTTAAGGCACCAGAAGCAATGGGAAGAAACTGCATTTCGCCTCAATGTGATGTCTACTTTCTAGGAGTGATGATCCTTGAAATTCTTGCAAGAAAATTCCCCTCTCAGTACCTCAGCAATGCTCAAGGTGGCACGGATTTAGTCATGTGGGCACGATCAGCGGTTGATGAGGGACGAGAGGGGGATCTGCTTGATCCAGACGTAGCAAACACAGACGATTCTGTGCAGCAGATGAAGCAATTTGTCCACATTGCTCTAGCTTGCACGGAAGATGATCCTGATCGACGTTTAGGGCTTAAAGAAGTTGTTAGTAGGATAGAAGGTTTGTATATTGATCACGAGACACCAATGTACGCCGTTGTGCCATCTCTGAGAGATAGTTATAGTGATGCAGAAAGTTACAATGGTTGTTCTTCGGGGAGAAGACGCGATAGCTTCGGAGATCAGCCGGGGCGTGAGAGCTTTACTTTCGAGATTACTTGATCAGCCGGGGTGTGAGGATGCAATGCAGTTTTTTGAGAAGAATGTGGTTGAGTTTCTTTGTGTTGAGGAGGGCTTAAGGATTCATTTTGACATTTTGTAACCAAATTTGTATTCATATGGTTGTGAACAACAGAGATCGCGGGATTTCTTCCACTATTTGATAAGACGAGATTCTCTACTCCACAACATTGGTGTCTCACCCTCGATTTAATATTTTTCTCTATGGATTCCCAAAATTCTCTGTATGTTCTGACATGGCCAAAAATCCACCAACCACAGTAATTGATAAAGGAAGTCCTTTGCAACTTTTTCCTATTTCCTTACCAATTTCCTCCAGTTCCAAGTGGGCAACCTTCTTCCCCAAACACAATTTCGTAGAGCAGGTCCCAAACTATGAGCCTCATCCAAAAGTTTCATCTCAACGTTATCGGAGTTGGGTAATTCAGAAGCCAAATTTGATAGCCTAGTTGTTATGACCTTTCTGCTACCATTTATTCCCAAGCACAAATATCAAACGCTCCCTACTAAGATGTTCGTGATAGCAAGAGTGGTCTTACCTGTGCCCCCATTCCTACAATTGGAATGATTTGGAGATACAGGCGATCAGCAGTGAGCTTATCCTACAATAGTAATGGATCAATTTTTTTTATTTTTATTTTTTTGCCCACATGGTAACTCGGTTGGTTAAGAAATGAAGATTTGGAGCGACCAATGATCCCAAGATGTGATGTAGGAGTTTTACCTCTTTATGGTGGTTCGCTTGTGATGATAAGAAAGTCCTTCTAACTTCTTAACCGCTAAGTCACGGTGATTTACTCTCTCATATTTTTATGGTAAATGGGATGTGAGGACCCTCCGACGAGAGCTTCACTTTTGGAACAGGAGATATTTTTTAATTTTACTTTTCTATTTTCCCGACAATCAATCTCACTGGGACTTGGAAATTCTTTACCTTTGAGTCAACACCCCCTTTCACATCTCACTAACAGCTGGATAATGTGAGCGATATCGTTGGCCTTGGCCACCACTGTTCCGATATATACAACTTACCGTCTTATTTTGTTGTTCAATTTTTATTTTATCAAATATATAATATATATACTTATTAACAAAATATGAATAAAAGGTATTCTATGAAATAGAAAATCTCGTGCACTATGTACATGCATTGTATATTTTTTATCTTTTATATAAAAAAGAGATGTATTGACAATTTAATTTAAACCTGTATAGTGAGAGAGCTAAATTATTATTTAGTGGGACAATTTATTTGATACAATGAAGAGTATAAATTGGTAGATATTACGAGTCTACTATTTCTCGAAGATTTAAATATTTGGCTTCGATTTAGAAAGTCCATTTGTAAAGACTTTTCAAATATGCTTGGAAAGCCCATTTAGCAGTTAGCACGCAAGTTTTTTCGATTATTCTATACATGATGATTTGAGTTAGTTGATGAAAATTCATTTGAAGTTAATTTATTAAAAATAACAATAAAGTTGGGCGGATCAATAGTGGTAAATTTGTAATATAAACAAATATAATTATGTGAACTTATTAAAAATTTGATTTGAAAATTTGAAATGTCCACTCTCTATTTCCTTAAAATTTCGTAATTATTGTTATATAACAGTTAGAAAATTAAATTATTAAAATTATATATTTAAATATTATTGAATAAAATTTAGAACAATAACTATAACAAAAATATTCCAAAAAATACTTAACAATAGAATGTTTAAAATTTAGTAGTTTTATGTTTACAAAATATACTACGATGTCAATATTTAGTTGAGAAAAATAACATATTTATATATATACTACATTTGAAGCAAATATAATTAATAATCGTTCTTGGGCATAACCCTCTAGATCATTAATATATTATTTGATTTGATTTTTTACGAATAACTAATAGTTGAATGTTGAAAATCAGAAAACAAATTTGACTTTGTTATGATTGGGTATGATGTGTTATATAATTTTAGTTATTTGCCATTTAAGTTTCATGTTCGGAATTTGTGGTCTTTTTCTACAAATTAAGATGAATCATTATTAAAGTGTATATACTTAAATTAATATTTAACATATTGTTGTATACAAAATAAATTGTGGTTATATATGTTTGATTTTTTGTTCAATGATTCTACATTTCTCAGTAACAAATAAATAATGAATATTACTCTAGTATATATATGGCCATATACAATATTTATTTTATGTTGTATCTATCTATCTATCTATATATTCTCTATATATGTAATTATTGTCTTCAAGTTGAGAGTTAACTATGAGAAATGGAGGAAATGTTTTCAGCTTATTTATACAATTTGGAGCCAAAAATGTATGAAGGCTAAAAATGACATTTAAATTGGTTTAGTAATAGATAAATACTGTAGATCCTGATCAAATTGATCCGATTAGCGTTATTATATATAAAAAAAAAATCAAACTTAGAAAATAGTATATCGTTTCACGAAATTTCAGATTTTCTGACTCGAGTGCGACTCAGTGACTCAGTCAGTAAGCAAAATATTAACACTAAAAATGCACATAATGTATTTCAGGTTGTATTTTATACAATTGAATGAGTGCTAATCAAGCCCAAATGGGTTAGCAAATAGATAGAAAAATAATTTACAAACTGTTTAAGAGTTTATAAGCCCAGTCAAATATCCTCTTAATCTTAAATAATAATGTCATTCTTAAATAATAGTAACAACTATGTGGAATAACTTCGAATAAAATGTGTAAATTTTATCTCGACTTTTTTTCATGAAATTCGTAGTCGCTACCTTCGATCTACACTGAGTAAATCCAAGTTCATGTATAATAGCCCGCAAATCACACATAATGAATAAATCGTACTTGAAAAATAAAATGTAACAGACTCGGATCTATAGAAATGTTAGTGATAATTCGAACCTCCGACATTTAGTTTCAGATCTCGATTTTTTTGTACTTAATGATTTTTTTAAATGGTCTCTTGTGAGCATGTTCTCGTGTTAGACCGAGACCACATGGTTATACTTTAGTTATGAGAAGTGAGAACTAATAAATTCTGATTGGATGTGGTATCTATATATCCTTACCCGAGGACATCATCTCATAGAATTTGTCTTTCTTCTTGCACTTATTCATATTCATAGTTGTTCTACCATAGAGAAAATTAGTATCAGTCTGTAATTAGTTTCAATCTTATGACCTTTTAATGCTCTCAGCGAACAAAATCTTGTCTCAGGCTTTTATTAATGATAATACATAAAAACTTGAAAGAGAAGTAAGAATCTTTCAACTCTATATTATTACTAATACTATCTTATGCATATCATTTAGTGTACGTGCGAGCATATTTGCACGTGTGAGTGTCGACCTCCTGCTACAAGTTGACTTCATTAAGTTCATTTTCTATTATTTAAATTTACACGTTTAGTCTAACTGTGAAAATTATGATAATTCAAAACTATTAAACCAAAGCTACAGTTTTTATGTCTTCTAAAAATTACGTATGCTTAGTTTCTTAAATTTTATTTATTACGATCGACGAACATTTAACCCAAAAGTAAACCATTACAATTGATATTTAATTAGCTAACTCGTCCAACCCTTTGTTACTCCATCCATCCTATAATTATTGTCTTTAAATTTTTCGATACGTAAATTAAGGAACGTTGTGTGTTACGTATAAAATAGTTGACGTACGAAAAACGAGATATTTTTTAATGTAAAATTAATTCATTTTTTAGAATGAGACAATAATTGTGGAATGACCAAAAAAAAACGAGACAAGAATTATGGGACTGAAGGAGTATATTTTAATAACAAAGTCTCGTGATAACATTCTTACGTAAGAACACATGAAACCATGCTATAATTGAAACTATCCATTAAAGCTATGGTCTTCATGTATCCTGATATGAGACCAACTCTTTTTTAGTTTTGTTATGTTACTAATTTTGTGTAGCTAATTCGTCCAAACCTTTTGCTTCATTGTAATTTTTAGTATTGAATTTACTTACTTGTGCTAGACAAAAATTTGGGTGAGCTTCGTTTCACCATGAGCTCATCTTTGTTTTTTTATTAAAATAATTATATATTAATTATGGTGACTGGTGAATAAGGATAATTAGATTTTATTAATTTATAATTAAATTTATTAATTTTTAATTATAATTTATTAATTCAAAATTACAAATTAATAAATTTTGGTTTATAATTCATAATTAAGGTTTATTAATTCATAATTAAGATTTATTAATATAAAATTAGGGTTTATTAATTCAAAATTAAGGTTTATTATTCAAATTAGGGTTTATTAATTCATAATTAGGATTTATTATTCAAAATTGGGGTTTATTAATTCACAATTAGGGTTTATTAATTCTAATTAGGGTTTATTAATTTAAAATTAAGATTCATTAATTCATGATTATGGTTTATTAATTCATAACTATGATTTATTAATTCACAATTAGAGTTTATTAAATCCAATTAGGCTTGATTAATTCAAAATTAAGATTTATTAATTCACAATTAGGGTTTATTAATTCATAATTATGATTTATTAATTTATAATTAAAGTTTATTAAATTAATTAATTAAAATTAAAATTAATTTAATAATAATTAATCAACTAAATAACTAAGTAATTAATTAAAAATTAATTAGGGACATAGACCACCCTTGGACTATGTTTTTTCTATAATATATTAAATTTATGCATATATATATATGTATATTATACAAGTGCATTATATTCACTGATAGAAGTACGCTGGATAATTATAGTTGGAGAGTTTGAGTTACTTAATAAAATAAAACTAAGAATAAAAAAGTTGGTCGGTAAAATCTGTGAGTGGACTGTGTTACAAATTTGGCTTGTTTAATAAATAACTATCTATAGAAAGACTTTGAAGATTATTAAAGGGTGCTTGTTTTGACATTTATATGTTTTGTTTTCTTTAATTGGAACTTAGAAGTTGGATTTCTTTGAATTCAATCATCTTACTTATTTCTCCTTCTGCCCCTGTCATACTTTTATTTGGGCTTGAGAAAATGGTAATATTTAATACTTTAATCTGTTTCTTTTTCCTTTCTTTATTACTTGTTTTTAGATGAATGGAAGATAACTCCATAATAGGCAAATATATATGTGCTAATAGGGAAAACTACACAAATCCCATAAAATGTATGAACAAATACCCAATCGTTATAAAAACATGCAAAATCAGGAAGAGATACCCCAAATAGCCTTGAAAAAACATTGTCTGAGGAACGAGTTGACTTAAAGCTGAAAAAGCTGCGCCAAAATCAGGAATCTTGACCGAGAGTGGAATCCGATCGTCCGATCGGATTCGATCGGATTCTTCTCTACCGATCGGATCCGATCGGATTCCTCCCCCAATATATACCAGACTCTCTCACTCTCGGATTCACTCTCAACCTCTCGGATTTCACTCCCCTCCCGGATTCCCCTCTCCCCTTCACTCTCCCTCTCGTAATTTCACTCTCAACCGCTCGCTCGCTCACTTCGCTCTCTCGGATCGGATAGCTCTGTCACCGGAAATCTCGCACCATGGCTTCTCAGGTACGTCGTTCTCTTCGCTCTCTTCGCTCTCCCGGACGGAATCCGATCGGATTTCTAATTTTGGTTAGTTAAACGTGCTTATTATCATAGTTTATTAGTTAAACGCGTGCTTATTATCATAGTTTATTAGTTAAATCTGCTTATCATAATTAAACCTGCTTATCTTAGTTTATTAATTAAATCTGCTTATCATAATTACACCTGCTTATCTTAGTTTATTAATTAAATCTGCTTATCATAATTAAACCTGTTTATCTTAGTTTATTAATTAAATCTGCTTATCATAATTAAACTTGCTAATCATATTTATCATAGTTTATTATGATTTATTAGTTAGTTAAATCTGCTTATCATAGTTTATTAATTTTAAACGTGCTTATCTACAAATGCAAAATATAGGAATCCCCACCTTAACTTGACTTGAACATAAAAGTAAATAAGACTCACACACGCCGCCTTAACCTCCTTATCATAATTTATTAGTTAAACGTGCTTATTTATTGATAATATCATAATTTATTAGTTAAACGTGCTTATTTATTAGTTAATCCTGCTACTTAATTAGCACACATACGTTTAATATGCTATTATTTATTTAATATGTTAAAATATATATTATGATTTATTATGCTTAATTATGCTAAACGATTATTATGCTTTATTATATGTTTTATTTTATGATATTTATACACTTTATTGTTTTTATTGTTAGGGTGATGTTGATTATGTGAGACCCGAGATGATTAATGTTGTGGTCCAAATTAGCACATATTATAGGATCAATTATTTAGATATCATTAAGACTAGATTATTGGAGATTGGTGGTGAAGAGTTCTTGGATAGGTTTGCTAGTGGATGCTTGATCATTTACTTAATGGAAGCCCGGTGCAAAAATATCATGACTTTGCACCACGTGATTTTCCGCCGATTATGACGAATGATGGTCTAGTATGGTTTCATATGAACGGATTTGAGCATTTGTTTCTTGTTCATGACTACGCACTAGTCACCGGTTTAAGTTTTGGAAGCTCGTCTTTCAATCTTAGTAGAGAGCACCGGTTGCAACGTGTTCGAGTGTTTAGAGTCGCCGTTCGACCATATATCTATTGCGGACTTAGTAGGCGTTTTTCGATAGGGCGTGCATATAGATGATGCGGATGGTAGTTTATACCTCCGTCTTGTATATATTATTATGTTATACGGGATGCTATTATTTGTAGATCCCAGTACCGTGGAGTCGTGGTCCGGCATTGGTCGATGATTTGGATTTATTCTCTAGATTTCCGTGGGTGCATATTCGTATCGTTGTATGTACCACTACTTATATCAAATTCAACCAAGAAGAAATACCATTTTATGGACCACTTGGGCATTGGTTGTTTGGTCGCCGAGATCATCCCAGTGCAGGTGGGTTGTTGGGAAATATGTGACCAATATGTCTACCCTAGATGCTTGAGATGGAGATTCAAGATCAAGTCCTCACGATGATTTATCGATTTTATTTGAATCTCAGGTATTACTTTTTGCATATCCTAAAATTTGTGTTATAATTTATTATTTAAATTTTGATTAAGTCTTGTTTATTTGAATTGTATATAGACTATATGAATATTCAGATCATACTAGCTACGGAAGAAGAAATGGACACATGGTATTGGATATCACTCTGACACGACGAGGCGCTTTGGTGTGCCTATATAGAGCCCCAAAATCCGTTGAGGAATGGCGAACAATTTTCCCCACGAGCACGAGTCATTAGTGGTGACGATGATGGAATTCTCGTGCTCCGAGGGTACTTCACGTTCGCGGCGAGACGAGTACGAGACGGGATCCCGCTGAGGAGTCACATCACAACGCACATGATATTGAGGATTCCGATCGGAGAGCACCGCCCACATCTCGTCAAACAGAGAAACGAACGAGTCCTCCTCCGACTTCTTCCTCGAGCGGCGATCACCTACGACCTAGTGATCGCCGCCTAGAGGACCTATCGAGAGGCATGCTCAGAGGGTGATCGAGCTATCGAGAAAGCACCTTGAGGAGGTTGAGGTACGGATGACGCACGAAGTTGAAGGGTTGGTTTAAGGAGTTGGTTGGTCTGTCACCATCGCCGCTCGCGACGACACCGACCCATTCTCCATCCGATCATCATAATCATCCCGTGGCACGACAATCGGTTGATGAGGCACGGAATCACCGATGGCGGACATGCGACGCCGCCACCGACATCGACGTGCACGAGTTTGGTAGGACTAAGGCCATGCCATCCTATCAAGAACCACCGTGCTTCCTATCGTGAGCCACCTCGCATATCGTGAGCCACCTCATACTTCCTATCGCCAGCCCACATCCGACTCCTATCGCCAGCCACCTCCTCGCTACTATCGTGAGCCACCTCCGCCTCCCATCGCAGCCCACCTTCGCTTACTATCGAGCCACCACCTCCCGCCTCCTATCGCAGACCACCTCCCGCATACTATCGTGAGCCACCTCCGCTTCTTATCGCCACCACCTTCGTGCTCATTCATTTGAAATGTTTGATATTTTAGTGATTGTGGACAAGTAAGTTCAATTTAATTAAATAATTTAAATATTTTGTGTTTATTTAAATATTTCTAAGTCAAATGATATTTTCTACGCAGATTGTGTCGATTGGGATGACATCCAAGTCCATGACGATCCCACTACTAGTGAATGTCCGATTATGGACACCGTGGATGACTTTAGGGATGCCGCATGCAGGATCACATCGGGAATGACGAAGGCATGACATCGGGATGACGGATGATGATTTAGCAATCGTGGTGACACCGTGTTCGCATTCTAGGAAGAAGCGGCCGACAACGATTCTCATCGATGGCCCTATCATCTCCATATGTTGTTCTTCGCAAACCGCGTGAGTTTGATCGACGTTAGTGTCGAACTTCAAGCTCTTCCTCAAGCCACCCTCCACGCATCGGTGATGATTTCGAGAGTGGTGGAATTCTTAATCGGCATTTTCATGGATATTCTTAAGCCGACCAACTTATTATCTGCAGACGTAAGTACTTTGAATTTCTAAGTATTCGTAATTTATTTTAGTTGAATTAATTGATTAATACTTATACATTCAATTGTTCTTATTGTAAGGCGATTGATCTGTTCATGACGAGTAGAGTGAGACCGATCAAGGGCGATAATTGTATTGTCCACCATGAACAATGCAAACACGATTATATTGGACATCTCCTTCTATGTAAGTATTGATTTCCCAATAATTTACATTCATTTATTTATTGCTTTGCTCAATTCAATGTCCGATTAATTTATTTGAATGTCTCAACAACGAATCCTTCAAGTTGGTTGGGAAGCTTGTTCAGCGGTTGGAGGACCCCAGAGTATTATTTCCGATCGAGGCACGACGGAATATCCACTATGACCGATTGGTCCAAAGATGCACAGTGATTTTGTAATTCAATATCATGTTATATATTTAAATTTTAATATATTTAATTTGAATAATTTAAATTATTTTGTAATAATTGTGTTATATAGGTGATTATACCGTGCCTTATCGATGCACACCACGTCATCATTTGTTATCAAAGTGCTTGATGGACGCTTGATCTATATGATTCGATATATTGGAGATTAGAAGATCATGCCAAAAGACACCGCGCCGAGCAGATGGCTCCCCTATTGCATTTATTTGCATTCATCCTGGATGAAGCTGATTATTGGAGCTTCAACGATACGGGCATATCGAAAAAACGTGTCACTTGAATTATCTATCCCGTCATCGATAACCGGTTCGCCGTAAGACGGCCGCCAGGTCCATATGCATGCATGTACGTTGAACGTGCGATATCCGGATCGCCGAGTATTAATTGGGGGGCTACTCATATATCAGCATATAAGAAAATTATAGCTACTTCTATTTTTGAGTTATGTGAAAACAGTTAGAAAACGCTTGAATTTAAATGTGTAATATCTTAAATTTCAGTTTTATTAATATTTGTAAATTTAAATGTGTACATATAATCTTTTTTGGCTAATAACATACTTTCTTTGTATAAAATTTAATGTATATATAATAGTGTTTTGATTATTATTATTATTATTATTATTATTATTATTATTATTATTATAGCACAACACAATGTATAAAATTGAATGATATAAAGAAGAATAACAATAAAAGGTGCCGAATACAATATTTCGAAATATTAAAAAAAATACAACAACTTTAATTAATCGCTTATGCCTTCATCTATTCGATTTGGACATTTCCTTCGTGTATGTCCTGGTTCCCTACAATGACTGCATTTCTTTGGTGCTCGGCTCATCGCTAGACGATTCTCCCATATCATTTGTAGGCACTCTTCTTGTAGACCTTTCACCACCGGATGGAATCCGACTTGTTATAGGTCGTCCAAACTGCCTTGTCACAATAGAGGCAATACATTCGCTGAGCTACCTCATTTGGAACCAGCCACTCATTGTATTGAGGGACATGATTCACTGCACCACTGTATGTCTCAATTAAAGTGTTGGTCGTGTAGTATGATTCGACGTAATTGTGGATGGATTCTCCGGCCTCACTGTCAATGAAAAGTATTAGTATGAGTTACATGAAAAATAAACGACGTGTAGTATTAGTATTAAAACTTACTTAATGGCAGCAATTGCGTGTGAACACGGCATCCCGCCTTGGTTAAATTCTCGACAATCACACGATTTGAGTCAAGATCGACCAGAAGTTCCTAACGCCGATCGCACCTTATATTTTGCATTTGTAGACCTCGTCATAGAGTAACGACGACTTTTGGACACCGCCATCGTAAGCTTTTTCACCGCTTCCTTAGTGAGATAGTTGTCCGACCCACGTGTCCGCTTTCGCCTATCGTTGAACCACCGTCAATTACAAGTCCGATTGCTTCCAACATTGAGCATATTGGAAGACGCCGCCCATAATAATCGAGAGTTAAATGACTCACGCATTTGATGTTAAGAAGCTAAAACGGCTCACGGGACTTTGAATGGGCCCATTTTTCCGGTCCTACACGGAGCGGTTTGTGGTATGCTTTATCATTTATGCTTCGATAGCGAGACATAGACGTTGGTATTATCGGGCTCGTATGCATAAGCGACTTCTTGGAACATTTCCACCACAGCATCGCACTAAACTGCTTTGATCTTGTTCAAGAAGTGGTAGAAGCATAAGGCGTGATGAGCTTGTGGAAATACTCTCGATGGCGTTAGCTATGGACACGTGCGCCCGAGACAATTAAGAGTTTTTCAAGATTTCCAAATACCCGTTGGATGCGTGAGATAAACCATGACCAAGATTCATCATTCTCAATCGCCCAACACCATACGCCAACGGAACACTTGCTCATTGGCATCCTTCGTTATCGCAACAAATAAAATTCCTTATTCTTTCCTCGAGGTGAGTACCATCTACGACGATCACCGGTCTCAAACAAAAATAGAAGGGCAATAGATGCAGCGAGAGCAACGAGCAGATGCCGAATCGACCATCACCATCGACCTCATAATCGGTAAATGTATCGGATTCGTCGTGTCAACATCCGCAGATAACCGGCAAAGATTTGAATGACCGATCATGCCGACCGTATATCAACTCAATCGCTGTATGTCGGGTCAGAACGCCACATCATAACTCGATGCGGATACCAAAATCATGTTTCAACTCGGCCATAATTGATTTAGGCTTCATGATTTCAATTGTGCGCGATTTTCGAGCATAATACCGCAACTATCTTTGAATGAACCTTCAATGGTCCAACACAACCCAAATCACGGTGGCATTTGTGTTCGATATAAACTTATAAAGTTTCCAAATATTACCTCGTTGGGCAGCTCGTAACTCAAAATTACACCTCTCGAGTGCTTGCATTTAAATGTCACCGTGTTGTATCCGAACGACCAACAACGTATTCGCCCCCCTCCATACGCCACACACCAACAAAGAAGATAGATGTCATCTTTGCTATAGTAATATGAATTACTACTCAATTCTCCATCCCTTGTCGGGTCCATTTCACTAGCAACAAGTGAGGTCAGCAGTTGAGCGGAATGACCGAACTAACGATTAGTTAGTTCTTCAAAGATCGGGTTGGTCGACATCTTTTGGATAGGTGCTTGGATTAATCAAAGATAATAGTTTGGGAAGTCCTCCTTCTCTCGAATCCATCCCGCAAAATCAATAAACGTATTATTTAAAATTGATTGTTCGGGATGGTCGTCGAGGCATCGAGTCGGTCTCTTCGAGATCTTGGTCTCAGGTACATATTCTTCTTCTTCTTCTTCTTCGCCTTCTCCATCAACATCATCATTCGAATAGAAGTTGTTGGCCTTGTTGTCTCCGTAGCGTGCCTTTGGGATTCGTAAAACCAATCACCGTAAAGCATACTTGGAACATCTTGTAAATATTCTTCTTGCAAATGATTGGGCTCTCCGGGTTTGATCCACTCGTAATATTTGTAGTGTTGTGAACTACATAAACGCGTGGATATTCTTCGCATACATGCACAATCGAGCAAACAGTTCATCATCGGTTAACAATGATTTTATTATCCCACCATATCGAGATGTGGATAAATAAAATAATTGATAATCCGTGCTCAATTCATCGCCCGCAATACGTGATTGATGTAGTATATGAGGTCGCAAAGAAAACGATCCGAATTTGGGCAATTTGTCGACACCCGCCAATATACGCACAATCACTATCAAACTCTCCACCATAATTCACAAGAATGAATTTCCAATTGTCCATCTACATAAAGAAAGAATAAATAAAAATATTAAAACAAAATTCACAATCAAAATATACGTACATATAAATATAGTATATTATTCTTTGGGATTGCTGGCGAATTACCTTTGATATTGGAAAATGATTGAATTCTCCGTGGTTTTCCTTCAAATACGCTGCTTCAACTTCAATTGAAAATTTTGGAAAATGAAGTTATGAGATGTGAATGAATGAATGAATTCGTAAATTTTGTAGAAGGTAAACAACAACAAATGATGTAGCATTCACGTGAAATTACTGTAGCTACAATGAATTCAGACTATTATTGTACAACCCATCAGAACAACAAAAATCGATCTATTATTGTACTAAATTCGCACCTATTATATCGCCCACGTGAATGAATTGAATGCTACAATAATTTGAGAGAAAATTCAAAGCACTTATCGAGGCGAAATAATAATAATAAAAAAAAATCGATCGGATCCGATCGGTGTGTATCTCTCGGATTCAATGCACACGACGGAATCCGATCGTGCAAAACGACATTGAATCCGATCATTCCGATCGGATTTCGGTCATTCCGATCGGAATCCGACCGAGCTCCCACTAGGAGATTTCCATTTTTTAATCCGCTTGTTATTTTACACAGAAAACAAAATCAGATTATGAGGGTATATTTATCCATACAATATAAATCTACCTGATTTTGTATATTTCTATCCCATTGGGTATATATGCATATCTCTTATGAGATCTGGGTATACGTACATGCGCCCCAATATATATTATAAAGTAAACGTGCTCACATAATAATTGATAGAAAAGAGGGATTTGAACCTTCTAGAAACAATTGAGAATCACACAAATGCCTCTATATCTTTTGCCTTCTATGATAAAATAATTTTTAATGATAACTAAACAAATTAATTTAGATGCATCGAGTTCAACCTTTTTCTTTATTGATCCATGCATAGCTATTAACTAAACTGCATTAGTATTATTGCTTTCTATGATGATTTTTTAAAAATGATATGACTAAACAAATTAAATTTAGATGCATCGAATTCAACTTTTTTCTTAATTAATCCATGCATATAACGAAACTGCATTAGTATAAGAAATAATAGTACGGGTTATAATAATAAGAACGGTGACTAACATCGCAAGTTAAAAGCATTTAAAACATCTTCTATCTATGTCTATATACAAACTAACAAGATAATTCAAGAAATAGTAAATGCAATTTTTTTTCTCTCGCCAAATACAACTTTCTATATAATAAATAGTTAGTTTGTATATTAGATGAATGTATTAATACCTAGTAGATGATAAATATAACATGTTAATACGTATTAATAATTAGTGAAAATAATATGATAGTAATAGTTTCTAGATATGGTAAGGGTAAATGGGAGTGGAAATGATCATTTCCATTTTTCATAATTTTATTTTTAAATAATGATACATTATCACTAAAAGATCTATTATTACAAATTTTAAGAAGTATTTGTTACAATCAAAATTAAAGAGAGGTTAAACTGGTATAAGCATAAACATGCTTTCTCTCATACCAATTTATTTTTATTCTTTTTAAGATTACTACTTTATATAAGATTTTTCAAATAATATTTCATGTTTTCGTATATAATATTATATAATATAATAATAACATCATTAATCATGTAGGTATATTCTTGCTTCGAAAGGGGAGTCTCTCCCCGGGAGCTTCCACATCACAGTTCCATTTGAATGTGAATGAGTTAAATCACGTTGACTCGGCGGTTAAGTAGCCCATAAGAATGTGAATGAGTTAAATCATAGTGACTCAGCAGTTAAGTAGCCAGGAAGACCAGTGCATAATGTCCATAGAGAGACACTTTAAGAGGGTGAAACTCTACACTACGGCTACTAGGATTCGATCATTAATCATTCCTCCAAATTTGTTAACTTTTAACCAACTAAACTAAACTCTTAGGTAGTGTTTACTTTGCATGATTAGGTTGGATAGATAAAATTAATCCAACCTAATCAAGTGTTTACTTTTAAGGATTAATATTTGAGGATACCCCAAAATCCGGGATTATTTTAATCCTTTGAATTGTTCTTCACTAATTTTAATCCAACCAATATAGGTAGGAATGAAATAATCCTCAAAATAAATGGAGAATTATTTATCCTAATTTTAATCCTTCACTAATCATTTGTAGTAAACAAATGATTGATAGATAAAAATTATCTTATCACACATTTAATCCATCAAATAGTCAATCATTTAAAATGTTAATCATGCAAAGTAAACACCACCTTATGGTATATATATTATAATTCTAGTACTAATGGGATACAATAAGTTTTTCGTTTACAACAAATTGCACAATAATCTTATGGTGAATAGTTATAGTAATAAAAAAAGAGTGATGTTATTCGGCCATAATGTGGCCAACCATAATCAGCTTGATTAAATGAAAAAAACCATTTATTTAATATTTAATTTATTAAAAAATTAGTTTTATATTAAAATCATCTTATGGAATTATATTTTTGCCCATATCGAATGAAAAATTTAAATTTAAAATTTAAAAATAATAAATTTAATACTTTTTCAGAATAGGTAGGAAAATGGTATTTATGTAAAAAAGATTAAGACATTAATTTAATATTATTATTTTGTTAATTAATTATATTGATAATTACTAAAGTATTTCGTGTGGCCAGCCATAATATGATCGCATAGGTTTATTGTAAAAAAGGAAGCAAAGTAGTGGTTTTTTTGACAATTTTAAGACGGATAAATCACTTTAAATTTCAAATAAACCAATTTTATCAAAAATATTCTGAAATTTTAAAAATATCATTGTAAACCTCAAACTATTAACATTTTATCAAAAATATCCTAAATTTTAAGAAATATCACTTTAAACCTCAAACTATTAATTTTTTTTTATATAAAAAAAAGTCCTACATTCATTTTTTAATTCCCGAAATTAGACGAAGAATATTTTCTAATGTGGCTAATTATATATCCCGCATCCATTTTCTACTTTTGAAATTATGATGTGACTCATCGATTGAGAAGAAGATATATCTCGTCTAATTTCGGGAGCTAAAAAATAGATATAGTATATTTTTGATAAAAATTAATAGCTTGAGGTTTAAAGTGATACTTCTAAAAGTTTAGAATATTTTTAACAAAATATTAATAGTTTAGAGTTTTAAATAAGAATTTTTTAAAATTTAAAATATTTTTGATAAAATAAATATAATTCGAGATCTAAAGTGATATTTATTTTTTAAAACTTTGATGAACAAAGGACAACCACTTCAAGTAGGATTCATGATCGGAATATCCGTTAATTCCCATCGCCGCCCTTTAAGAAGCTCCACCGAAACGGCTTGCCGTTAAAAGTTCAACTAAAGTTAACCTCAGGTAAAAGTTCGCATTTTCTGGGAAGTTTACATAATATTTATAGGGGAAATATATATCATTACCCACATTTGTAAAAGTGTGTACAGCTGATACCCATTTTTCAAAATGAATACAACACATACCCATTTATATTTTTTAATATATATCTAGTGCAGTTTCGACAGTGGCAAGTCATTTCACTGACCAAACAGTAATATTTTTGTCCCTTAACAACATGTGAATCAACAACATGTGAATCAGTAATATTTTTGTTTGTTAACAACATAATCAGATAAATGATTTCGAAATTATAATCATTTATTTTTTAAATTACTTTATAGTTATAGAGAAAAAGTGTGAGAAAATCATGAAAAAATAATAATTAAATCACTGAATCAGGTTTTGTTTTTTTCTAAAAAACATAAATGAATCAAAAAATTAATTAACACCTAAAAATCGTTGATTCCGATCGGTAATTCCATGTTTCCGGTCGACCAGAAATATGGAGTTACCGACCGGAATACGATTCTTATGTGAAAATATGAAAAAATAATAATTAAATTATTGAATGATGTTTAAAAAAAAAACATAAATGAATCAAAAATTTAATTATTCATAAGAATCGCTGATTCGTCGGTAATGCATGTTTCCTATCGACCGAAACATGGAATTACCGACCGAATCAACGATTTATGTGAAAATATGAAAAATAATAATTAAATCATTTATTCACATAAAATCGTTGATTCCTTCGGTAATAACATGTTTCCTGGCCGACCGAATCAATTACCGACCGAATCACGATTTTTAATTTAATTATTCACATAAGAATCGTTGATTCGGTCGGTAATTCCATGTTTCCGGTCGATCGAAACATGCAATTATCGATCGAATCAGCGATTCTTATGTGAATAATTAAATTTTTATTCATTTATGTTTTTTTTAAACATCATTCAGTGATTTAATTATTATTTTTCATATTTTCTCACACTTTTGCTCTAGTAATTTAACAAAATAATTTCGCAATCATTTATTAAAGTCAAAAATATTAATGTTACTCAGTCAATGGAAATTTTCCAAAATATTGAAATGAATAAATGCAAAAATATAAATTTATATTGTTGTCGGTAACAAAACGACAAAAAAAACTATTTCAGCTACTACCGTGACTTATCTTCCCGATTTAATTTCCATACATGCTATATAAATAAGTCTTTCAGACGAAGATGAGAAAACAAGCATTGAGGGAAACATCACGAGGGCGAGATTTAAAATATTGTAATTTCACGAGAAAACATACATCGAGGAACAATTTAAGTTTAACTGCTTCAGCGAGGCAAGAGAAAACATCACGCGAGGAAAACATCACCCTAAACATTAGAGGTAATTTAAATTTTAAATCTTGTGTATTTAATTTTAATTATCTTGTTTAGTACTTTGTTTGTTTCAATTTATATTCTATATAGTGATAAATTGAGATAGAATATGTATTTGTATGATTGCATAGTTTATTACAATTTCATTATATATTTATATTTAAATGAGTATATTTTAATTTATAGGTGAATTTAGATTAAGTTATGCATTTTAGATTAATGTTTACGTTTAGGTGAACTTAGATGTATTTATATGGTTTTATGATTTTTTAGATGCATGTGAATTTAGATTAAGTTTATGGTTTTTAGGTGAATTTAGATTAAGTGTATGGATAACGTATGCTTAATTGCATAATATAGATTAAATTTTAATATACATTAAGTTTAGTAGATTATGTTTAAATATAAATTATTTATGGATAACGTATGCTTATTTATTTATTTATAAAAAATTTAGAGACTTTATATAAAATGTGTGCTTATTTACTTTTATATTAATGATAACATTATTTCTATATTTAAATTTAATTGCATAATTATTTTTATTAGTGTATTGATTTTATGTATTTAAATTTAATTGCATAACTAACTAAATACATATAATTATTGTTGTTGTTTTAATTTTAAATGAAATCAATTAGGATAATCCATGAAATTAATTTTAAATGAAATCAATTAGGATAATCTTCGAATTATTGTTGTTTATGATATTAGATTTCTTATTGTTAGTTTTATTTAGATTTATTATTGTTAAATTTGTTTAGATTAATTATTGTTAATTTTTTTACATTAATTATTGTTAATTTTGTTTACATTTGTTTTGCTTATTTGTTTAGATAATTCGATTGTTTCGCTATTTATAATTATTGCATAATTCGCTTAGATAATTGGATATAATTATTGGATAATTCGCTTAGATAAGTGCCGACATAATTCGTTTATTAGATAAGTCCCTTTTAATGAATTTATTGTAAGAGACTTTAATTATTTAATTAGATTGCTATTTTTTCTTATTTGTATATTTGATTAGAATGTATATTTGTTTTGTACATTAGAAAAATCATATTAAGATCAGATATTTCTATTAATGTAATCTTGTATTTGTTATAGATGTCGGGATGGAAGAACATTATTGTTCGATATGGAGGCGATGGGATCATTCTTTATGTTACATTGGCGGTATCACCAAATGCCTTTGTTCGAATGGACAATGTAATTATCCGGGAGTTCATAGAGATGATTAATCAAATTATGTTGGGAAATTCGTTGAGTACAACCTACCAACCGCATTATCTATCGAGATCTCGAGTGGTAGAATTATCAAATTACTTTTGAGTAATCGATGATCAACTTTTCGATTGGCTCATGATGCCCAAGCAGAGGTCTATGTGACTCACGATGCCGACACATCCCAATCGCAAAGAAGAACTATATAGACCTTCGTTTGAGATACCATCCTCGCCAACATATGACTACACTTCCCAAAACATATCGCTCGACGCGTCGTTGACACAACAATTTACATCATCTCGATTGGTTTGATGTCGATACATCTCAATATATGCCGCAACACATGGATCCATCCAGAATTACATTTCCAACATATGCCGCAACCACAACCGGTGATACACTTGTTGAGGACGATGATGGCGGCGACTACGTTGAAGAAGAAGAAGATGAAACAGAGTCAGATGAAGAGGAAGAAGATCGCGAGTCTGCTTTGGTGAGCTATGGCTCATTTGTAGAGTTTGACGCATGGATCCGTCGAGAGGGTGGATTCGGGAAGCTTCTATCTACGATTATGCAGAGTAACACGCAAGAGCACGTAGGAGGCCTAGAGCCAGAAGAAGTTGAGGAGATGAGCAACTGGCTAGTCCCTGTTATTCCTCATGATGCTTCAGTTAATCTCTTTGCTCGCCCTTCGACTCGGCCCGGACTCGACGAGCCGAGCGAAGGTTCCATCTTCGACGCAAGGGTGAATCAAGATATACGGGCTATGGCATTTGGAACGTCGAGTAGAATTTGTTATTCCTCGTCCGATAATTCGAGGATTACATTCAAATGTCTATATCATAATCGGTGTCCTTTTCTACTACGCATCGCAGAAGGTGGATTTTGGTTTGTCCGCAAGTTTGATGCTATACATACTTGCGCACGTAACCCAGTGAATATCGGAGTAAGGAAGGTTAATGCCCGTGTAATTGCAGCATACATATCACGAAAAATACGCGAAGACGGTGAAGTGCTAAAGCCGAGGTCCATTATGGCCGATTTGCGGCGAGAGTACGGTGTACACGTTACATACTGATGTAGCAATGCGAGCCCGTAATAGGCGATCGAGATGATATACGGTGGACATGAAGAATCATTTCACTACTACCGAGTTATCTCGCATATGTTACGGATGAGCAATCCCGGTTCGATGACCGACTTGGATATTGGATCGATGGTCGGTTCCGCCACCTCTTTGTCGCCTCGGTTCATGCAGATTGGCATACATTGTGCCTCCGACCCGTGATTGTAGTCGACGGTGACGCACTTGAAGGGCCGCAATAAAGCATATTATTCGCTGCCGTGACAAAGGACGACAACGAGCAAGTTTTTCCATTAGCTTATGGAATTGGTCCGATCGAGAATGATGTCTCATGGACTTGGTTTCGCCTCGACTACAAGTCGCTTATGGATCAAATCGAGATGTTGATTGTTTCGATGCCCATGTCAAGATAATGAACGCGGTCAAGTGTGTCACCCCGATGCAACACACGGATTATGCTACTACCATCTCGCTGAAAAAATCACCCGTTTGGGCAACCATCCGCAGTTATTTGAAAGCCGCTTATGCACTCAAGATGCACACTTTGAAAAGCGATGGCTATGTTAAAGTCTCCGTGAAGGCCGATGGTAGTGGCGCATATACCAAGTTGGTGGAGGTTGGAGTGCGCAGTGGGCTAGATCACGTGCCCGTTAGGCGCTACATGGTTTTATGACATCGAACATTGCCGAATCATTCAATTCTCGAATATTGTGGGCTGACGATTGCCAATTTGCTCAATGATTGAGGCAATCCGTCACATTACGAAAAATGGTTCGATGAGAGATGAAGCAAAGAAAGAGGTACGCGGCTGAATTGACCCTCAAGCAACGCGAAGATGATGGTATCAATGGAACTATCACGCAGATACGATGTAGTTCCTCATCGACTCCACTTTCAAAGTCAAGCACCAAGCAAAACATTCGTAGTCAATCTCAATACGCAATCGTGTGCGTGTTTGGAGTGGGACATGGATATGATACCGTGTTCTCATGTCATTGACTATATGGTATGCAATTTAAGTTTAATTATGTTAATTTTTTGATCAAATTGATTTCACTTACATATAATTGATTATATAAATTTTTAGTCATAAAGGTCACCATATATCTAACTATGTGGAGTACTACCATTCGCAAAGCTAGCAAGCATACCAGATCGGATCAATCTGCTCACCACGCCTACTGACTGCTCCTCCGATGTTCTTTGGAATTACGTTATGCCTCCTAATAGAGTCCGTCAGCCGGGCGCCGAAAGTGGGTCGATATCGTCATCCAATGTGTGGGATCGAGTAGTAGAAGTCGGGCACTACGGACATGTAGCTTGTGTGGTAATGAATCTCATACGCGTCGGAAGTGTCCTTACTTATCCGTAGACGCAGTGACATCAGAATGAAAGAAAACATTCATGTAAAGATATTATTAACATTATTATTATTTTAACTTAATCAAATTGAATTGAATTGAATTGACACTAGAAAAAACATGCTAATAAATGACGGAAAATTGTAAGATTTCGTTGTTTTGGATTTTGTTGAATTATGTTGGATTTGGTGAATATTGTTAGTTTTTGTTGGATTATGTCGATTTTGTGAATATTGTTGGTTTTGTTGAATTAGGGGATTCAGTTGGATTGTTGTTGGTTTTTGTTGGATTATGTTGGTTTTTGTTGAATTAGGGGGATTCAGTTGGATTGTTGTTGGTTTTAGTTGGATTCAGTTGGATTGTTGTTGGTTTTTGTTGGATTATGTTGGTTTTTGTTGAATTAGGGATTGATTGGATTGTTGTTGGTTTTAGTTGGATTATGTTGGTTTTTGTTGGATTATGTTGGATTATGTTGGATTCACGAGGGTACACGAGGGTACACGGGAGTGCACGGGGGTACACGGGAGTGCACGATCGTGCACGGTACACGGTCGTGCACGATCGCACCGGCGCAGTACCGCCGCACGCAGGGTACACTGGCGTGCGCGTGCGGCACACGCTGCGCGCACGATCGCAGCACGCCCGCACGCACGCGTACCGCACGATCGTGTGCCGCGCACGATCGTGCACAGATACACGATCGTGCACGACGTGCACGATCGCGCACGGCGCGTACCTCGTGCACGATCGCACGCCGTGCACCATCGGTACCATGCACGATCGACACGCCCGCAATCCCCTAATCCATCAAATCGGTTAATTGCAAATTCGGTTAATTGAATCCAATTCAATCCCCTATTCGGTTAATTGCAAATTCGACAAAACTATTAAACTTACAAACTATACATGTAATATACAACATTCGGTTAATATACATGTAAAAACGGCAAGATAACCTCTAAAATATGGATAAGCCAACCTCGACTCAAAGAATAGCCAACAACAA
Source organism: Salvia rosmarinus (assembly GCA_036937905.1). NCBI lineage: Eukaryota > Viridiplantae > Streptophyta > Magnoliopsida > Lamiales > Lamiaceae > Salvia > Salvia rosmarinus. The sequence goes on along the minus strand of CM072817.1, from coordinate 10,828,065 downwards.
GCAATAGCCAACAACAAGCAATATGTCCAAATCCATCATGGAATGATGAGATGTAGTTCCGTGGATCGGTACCATGGATCCGTGAGAGTAGTAAGGGAGGGTATCACTGGCCGATGCAAGGTCGCTCACCGGCCAATATGTCCACCGCCTCGAGGGACATCTCGATGGGGTGATGTGGTCTCTCGATCTTCACCTCTCGTCGTCGTCGTCGTCGGATGAAGTGGGACATGAGGTGCATGTGGAGCCGATCATCCCTATGTGTGCAACCACATCGACTCTTCTCTAAGAGGTTTTCAAACCACTTCTTTATCTTTGGAATAAATTTGTCTTCGATAGACCTCTCCATGCGTCGCGCTCGCTGCCCTCCTCCCGGACAGATTCCGGATAGATTCTCGAATCCAAAGACGATCGGCGAACTAAGACGCCTGGTGCCGACCACCTTTCGATGAAGCCGCCTCCCAGTCTGCCTTCCCGTATCCGCCTCTCAACGGATGGCGCCGCAGCTCATCAACAACCGGAACTCAACGAACCCAACCGACGATGTCCTCTCGCCGGGTATCGGGTGAAGGCTCGAGGCTCGCTCGATGGAGACCCCGAAGATCGTGATCCTCAACAAAGCGTGGAGCCTCCTGAACTCGACGTCACGCCGAGGCTCATCCACCGGAGGTGGATGAGACACACCACGACGGAAGGAACTGTCGTCCCTCCTCAAAGGATTTGACGGATAACAAAAGTCACACCGAGTGGAGAGGGTGAGACAGACACCCAAGAACGGTGCTAACCTCGAATGAGTCCGGCTCGATGGATGTGAGATGATAACCGACCTACAATAAATTGAAAGATGTTATTTAATATTCTAATAAATACAATACCTCATACATGATTTAAAATTATAATAAAATTCAATACCTCTTGCTCAAAAGTGATCAGAAGTCGCCGGTGAAATCCTACACTGAACTTCCACCTCAACACTCTCGGATACGTGGGATTGATGACGTCCCACTATACTTCCCAAGCCCGGTATGATCTCGAGTGACCAAGCATATAGTGCCCAGATCGTCCGTAAAAGTGGTATTGAGCATTAGGTCGACATCTGCGTCGTATAATATCTCAAGATCCGTAACCGTAGGCCCCACGGAAATCGGCAAACGCCCGGATCGTCAACCAATGCCCAAACCCAATCACTATTATCTTCCCGTATCGTATCCAAATACGAACCCATAGAGGTAATAACGTGGGCCATACACGTAAATAGTGACGAAGATCTACATCATCACTAAAACCATTACTACAAAATCTATCTACTAGATTACGTAATGTAATCTGTGCCCCGCAAAAAGACTATAGACCTCAACGCCGCCAAGTCGTAGTCTAGTGTGGGATCAAATGATGATGACCCAAATTGCGCCGGTGACTAGAGCATAATCTTTAATCGAAAACATATATATCTTCCATTGATGAAAAATACATCTCCGGACGCGTAGGCTCTATCGACGGAGACTAAATGGTGCAAAGATAAACTAGACTTAGCCCGGAGTCCAATCAATCGATGACCAAAGCAACCTCCCTAAACATATCTACCAACTCTTCGCCGCCTTTATCTATCAAGACATTCTTAATATACTTAAAATAATCGGTCTATAATAAGTCTTTACATCCGCCCACATTTATCGTGGTAGGCCTCAAGAAAGCAGGATCGACCTACAATTATATCAATACCACATATTACACAACGATAACAAACCAACAAACTACTACAATAATTATTTCATTTGTCTATAATTCGCATCAATAAACATCCTATCATACAAATATCACTACCCGAATCGACATATAAACGATCATGCAATTAGCGAGATTTTAGTTCGATCTTAACTAACCCATATCATAATATGCTAAAACCCGACTATATTGTTTCAATCATATTATTCAATCACATTATTCAATCACATTATTCAATCACATTTAGCAATAATGAAAAACTAATTAAACAACCCGACTCATATTCAATCATATTATTCAATCAATTACATTTAGCAATATTTATCCAAAATATCATACTGTTGAAATCGCATAAGTATATTGTCAATCTCGCATAAGTATATTGTTATTTATCCAAAAATCGCATAACTATACACGAGAGCATAACTATACACGAGAACATACTGTAAAAATCCAAAATATACATACTGTAAAAATCGCATAACTATACACGAGAACATACCGGTAAGTCCATATTGTCACTCGTTTTTGGCCTAAAATATGGTTTAGCCTGCAATTATTACAAAATTCAATTAATAACTAATTATTAGAAAATTAAATTGATATCGACCTGGAAACAGCCTTTATACACTTGATTTTCCAATATATACATATTATTGGTTGTTTCCGGTCGAATAAAGCTTGTTTCCGGTCGACGAAGGCTTCTCTCCGGTCGATCGGAAAGATGCTTCATCGATCGGAAAGATGCTTTATTCGACCGGAAACAACAAATTTATTCAAGAAATTGAATTAATTTGTTGTTTCGGTCGAATAGCATCTTTCCGATCGATGAAGCATCTTCCGATCGATCGGAGCCTTCGTCGACCGAAACAAGCTTTATTCGACCGAAACAACGATTAGTATGTATATATTGAAACAATCGTTGTTTCGGTCGAATAAAACTGTTCCGGCCGACGAAGCTTCTTCTCCGGTCGACCGGAGAGAAGCCTTCGTCGACCGGAAACAAGCTTTATTCGACCGGAGACAGCATTGGCGACCGGAAACAACAAGAAACATGTATATATTGAAAAAATTACCCGTGGGAAGTGAATATTTCGACTATTGATTCCGGGTTGTTCTTCAGGGAATGTAAATTGCTCAAAAATTGCTCATGAGAATGGGAATGAAAATTGCTCAAACGCTCAATCTCTCTTATCTCTCGAAATATTTGAAAATCAGTATTAAGAAAGATTTGAATTGCTCAATCTCTCTCTTATCTTTCAAAATTTTGAAAATTGTATAAAGAAAGAAGTGAGAGAGGATATGAGTGAAGAAGGTTATAACGATAGTTAGGAGCCAAACTCAGTCAACCTGAAATCGGCAGATTTTTGCAGACTTTAATCGAGTTTGGGAGTTTGCAATTTTAATTTGCACAGACTTTAATTTGCAGCCTTTAATTTGTTAAAGAATCAGATTCCATTCACTTTTTGCGTAATCCATTCACTTTTGGTAAGAATATATTATTTTAATGAATTGTGATAGGGTGTAGTAAATTTTTAAATGGATATGAATGATATATAATATCACAAATAGTGGCATATAAGTTTGGCCCCCATATTTATATCGATACCTTAATCTCCATTGGGGAACTCACAAAATCAATTATTTTCTATAATTGAGCCTCTTAAACCTTAAGAGGGTTAAAAAACTTTATTTATTTCAAACACGTAATTTGTAAGTTTAATACAAAATACTAAATTTCAAAATATGGTCTCTGAAAGTCTGAAAGCCTCAATTTTTAAAAATAAGAAGTAACTAAATATTTTCCGAATAGATACAATATTTTTATCCAACTAACAGATTATTTATCTAGTTGTGGCCATGTAAACGTGCTGATTGAACGATATATCAATACCACATGAACTGTTGTAAGATTATGGTTCATTCTCTAAGACTTATTTTTTTGTATTCGAATAATTTATTTATTTATATATATTGTGTGGTTTATACTGTAAATCAATAGATTAAAATATATACTGATTCATTCTTAAGCGATAATTCACATATTCATATATATTACAGTACATACTCATTTTACACATAAAAAAGGAGACGATTTCTCCTCACTTCCTTCATTAGGATTAGGATCAAATATTTACCGCGCCATTTCAACAGTAAAAAGAGAATAAATAAAAAATGGAAAGAGATAAAGCCCGAATTGAAGCCCGGCAGTCAAGAAGCAGAGCCCGCCTCCCCCCCTCTCTCTCTCTCTGTCTCTCTCTCCATATTCAATTTCTTCCCTCACCACCATCAAAATCAATCATCACCTCCTTTTCCCCAAAAAAAAGGAAAAAAAAAATATCTCTCCACTGATCACCCTCCATGGAACCGCCGGAATCCGCCGTCTCCGCCGCCGAGAAGGTCATCCTACGCTGGGACTCCTCCGCCTCCGAGGACGCGAGGGACAAGATGATCTTCAGTGGCGACCGCCACGAAATCGACCGTTACCTCGACGCCGTCGACGAGCTCCAGAAATCCATGGACGCCGCCGCTCTATCCGAGTCGCCGTCGTCCTCCGCGCTGCAGATCGCCATGGCTCGGCTCGAGGACGAGTTCCGCAACATCCTCCTGTTGCACACCTCGCCCATCGAGGCCGAGTCGCTCAACGAATCGACTCACCCGAGTTCGCCTCGCAGGAATTCGAGCTCAAGGACGAGATCGGCGAGAGCAGCTTCGAGAAGCAGTTCGACCACCAGGAGAGCAACAGCAGCACCACCAGCAGCTGCTACAAGTCCAGCAGCAGCATACGCGAGGTAGATCTTATCCCCAGCGACGCCGTCTACGACCTCCGCTGCATCGCCGAGCGGATGATTGGCGCCGGCTACCTCCGCGAGTGTATCCAGGTCTACGCGAGCGTTAGGAAATCCGCCGTCGACGCCAGCCTGAAACGACTGCACGTCGAGAAGCTGAGCATTGGCGACATCCAGAAGCTGGAGTGGGAGACGCTCGAGACGAAGATCCGGCGATGGATACGCGCGGCGAGGATTTGCGTCCGCGTGCTCTTCGCCAGCGAGAGGCGCCTCTGCGAGCAGATTTTCGAAGATTTGGGGAATTCCGCCGACGATGCTTGCTTCATGGAAACCATAAAAGGTCCTGCTATTCAGCTTTTCAATTTCGCTGAAGCGATTAGTATTAGCAAGCGATCGCCCGAGAAATTGTTTAAGATATTGGATTTACACGATGCCTTGTCTGATTTATTGCCTGATATTGATTCTGTGTTCGAGTCAAAATCGAGTGAATCAATTAGGGTTCAGGCTGTTGAGATACTTTCTAGGTTAGCCGAGGCAGCGAGAGGCATATTATCGGAATTCGAGGCGCCGTGCTTCATGAGCCCTCGAGAGTTCCGGTTCCTGGTGGGACGATTCATCCTTTGACTAGATATGTGATGAATTACATAAGTTTGATTTCGGATTATAAGCAGACTTTGATTGAATTGATTTTGTCGAAGCCTCCACCGGGCCCAGATATTCGAGCGATCCCAATGTCCCAGATATGGATTTCTCTGAGTATGAAGGCCAGGCTTCGACGCTGGCGCTTCATTTGATTTGGATTATTGTGATTTTGCAGTTCAATTTGGATGGCAAGTCTAAGCACTATAAGGATACTTCCTTAGCTCATTTGTTTATGATGAATAATGTTCATTATATTGTGCAAAAAATCAAGGGGTCGCCCGAGTTGAGGGAAATGATTGGGGATGATTATTTGAGGAAGATGACGGGGAAGTTCCGGTTTTCTGCAACTAATTACCAGCGGGCAACGTGGGTGAGAGTATTGTACTGCTTGAGAGATGAGGGTTTGCACGTAAGTGGAAGTTTCTCATCTGGTGTGTCAAAGAGTGCTCTGAGAGAGAGGTTTAAGTCTTTCAATTCTATGTTTGAGGAAGTGCATAGAACTCAGGCAACGTGGTTGATACCCGATACCCAGCTTCGAGAGGAGCTAAGGATTTCCATATCGGAAAAGCTCATCCCCGCATATAGATCATTTCTTGGGAGGTTCAGAAGTCATATCGAGAGTGGGAGGCACCCTGAGAATTACATCAAGTACTCAGTTGAGGACCTTGAAAGCGCAGTCTTGGACTTCTTCGAGGGGTACCCGGTGTCACAGCATTTGAGGAAGAGATCTCAGTGACCTGAGTGGGATTGAGTTTGCCACGTAGATTGTAGGACAACATTCTTTGAATTTTTGGTCGAGGGTTATGGGATGAGGTTCCTGTTTTTCAGGGATTGTGCCTGCAATCTCTTTGGATGGGACGACCGTATTGTCTCCAAAAGATATTGGATGCCATTAGGACCAAAGATGCTGTTTTCGGACTGTTCATAGCTGCCACTGCCTCCTCTCAAATGCTTCATCCCTGTAAGCATATGTTGTTTGCTATTCAGCTTTTAGATTTTGTTTCATTTGTTTATATGGTAATGGTTGTATTTTGTTCTACTTTATGAATCGTCACATGCAATTACTATGGTCTGCAAAGAAAATTGAGAAAGTCATTGAATGATTAGATGTGCATCTATGATCTTCTGCTGACTGCAACTCATTTGGTTTGATATATTTGATCTGAAGACACAGTTTTAATCAAGCATTGGTTATTTTTCAACTGATGCATAAGCTGTTGTGCTTCAAATATTTCCTCTTAAGCAACTAAGCATCTCATCTAATTCTAGTGACTATTTAATGAGTTTGTTTTTATTTGAAAGAATTTACTGGATTATATACTTGATCTTTACTTTGATGCTCGTATTTGGCATTTTCAGTTTTTACTTTGTTGGTTCTAACTTCTTTTAGTACATTTATCTGGTGGAAGTGAGAAGGATAAGACTGCTCATATTTGACATTTCAGTTATTAATTTGTTAGTTCTAATTTCTTTTAGTACATTTGTCGGTGGAAGTGAGAAGGATAAGGCTGTATATATTGAGATTTTAGTTTTGGTTTAACAATGAGTTACCTAGTTTGAAATACAATCAATTAGTTCGGTCAACTCTTGCCTGGAGCGCGATGTTATGTTGTATAGTCGACTCTTTTTAACTATATATGTCTGCGGTCATCTTAGTTCCCTTTTTGGATGTGATTAGTCTTCTGTTTAGGAAGAAATGATGCTTAAATTTCCATAGGTTGAAACATCTCTCTTGTTCTTTCACTAAATTAGGAGAACATTTTCTTTACCTGGTGTGGACTAGAGTCGCTAGATTAGGCTGCTTTTGCTCGATGATAACTTCGGTTAATTTGCCTTGCTAGGATATAGTGCCTAGTCTTAAGATACCAAACTTCGTGTTGCTAGACTAGGCATTTTACTACGTAGATTATTAAATTTTCATAGGCATTAGAGTGTACATGTACTAGAACGCTCAGTTTGGTCAAATGTATTGAACAGTAACAACTTGTAGCGGACTTGTGTCTTTTCCAACTTTGTAATTAATTAATTTCAAAGTGTTGGTTCATTTATGGTGGTCTTAAATAGCCCAAACTGACTTGGAACACAAGAGACTTTTCTTTGTTCAATACAAGAGACGAGTCTCAGTTAAGTACTGTACATGGAATCATGGATATGCATGTATTGGTGATCATTGACTGCGTTCAAAACGTTGACTTGTGATTTTTCAATCTACTTCTTTCGTGCTTGTTTTAATGGCTCGGTATATATCAATGCAAGCCATGTGTACATGTTGGTCGAGTTTTGAATAGGAATGACCTATATGACCTCATTTGTTCGTAGTCGAGATAGAGTTCGGGTCCCTCCGATGCTATACCGGGTGGGCCACATTTGTTGTGTAGCTCGTCGGGGTATAGCATCACCTTGACCGGGGAATCCTAGAGAGAGAAATTGATGGGGCGTGGAAAAGATGGGAGGGACCCCAGTAGCAATTAGCTTGTCAAACCTTGGGAAATTAGTCCATTTATGATATAAAACTCGAGTGATTGTGATGTTTCATCAGCCATCTGAATTGGATGAATCGCAATTCTATCTCTTCGAATTTTTTAGGGATTGAGTGTATATCTTATATATCTAACTTTTATCTATTTTTCTAAGTAGAAAGTGAGATAAGCCGTGAGAAACGATAATTTTTTAAACATCAGGTTCGTCTTAGCTTTTAGCTGTGCCGACCTTTTTGGGCAGTCTTTCTTGAAGAATTTTTTTTCGTCGCCTATTATTTGAATAGGACCGAATTCAAGGGAAAACAATATGTCAAAATGCGTATAGAAAATTCGTCACGAGGCTTGATTGCGTAACGTTTTCCTTTTCAATTAATTGATGTCTTTGACTTTTTTTTTTTTTTTTGATATCACGAACCATGCACCGCCACCCAGCACAAGACCCAGAAACCACACGGTCTGTGCAATAGCCGCAAACCACACAGACAGTAAACCACACTTTGAAAACCAGGTGTGATGCGCTCAAACCCATAGAGACGTTTGGTGGGGTTCAACTTATGACCTCTCACACGAACCCACCTTAACCATCGGGTTGTCTCCAGGGGACATGTCTTTGACTCTTTGGTAAGGGAGAGTGTTGTGTTATCTCGTTTGACGGATCAAAATTCAATAAAATTATATGTATATTATTGCACATGAGTTTGAATTTAGATATTTGATCCTTCTAATTGTTTTCGACTCATAAGACCTTTTACCCGATTCGTAATGCTCCCTTAACCACTGTGGACACCCTTAGTGTATCAATTGTTGATACAGCAGCACTAGGTTGACAACTTCACATAATAAAGGTGGGGAAGTTTTTTGTGATACCGTCTCATCGGCTTATCGCTTTAGATCTGAAAGCATATTCCAATATCACATTTATAATTTTATTGATATTTGTAATTATAATTATGTCATTGAATTTGAATTTTCGGATCTTGATCTTGTTGGAAAACACACACACATCACAATCACGACATAATATAAAGAACATGAGAATTATTTACCATGTTCGTTTTGCGGTTACGTTTGAAGGCGATGTCAAGCTAGAGATTTCACTATGATATTTCGAATATAGATTATAAGGAGAAATTACCATTAAATAAAAAAATAATTAAACCTTAATCCTAATTCTACTATGATTCTGCTTGAGCCAAAAAACATGGGTCCAAATAGTTGGATTACTGAGATCGGACTTTTACGTACAGTCCATTCAAGTTCCATATTTCAACATATTTATCTCATGGTGAGATGGTCTCATACAAGCTTTTGTGATGAAAAGTTAGTTATAAAACTTGTTCTCATATTGATAACCTAGGTTATAGCTCGTCAAATTTCGACGGGAATAATTTTATGTTGTAATGATAATTTTTTTTTTAAAGAAATTCTAGTTTTGTCCATAAAGCAAACGGTGTAGGTATGAGGGTTATGCTTATAGATTTGATATATAAGTTATATGTCGTCGAATTTCAATGGGGAATCACTTTACGTAATAGTTTATGAGTAAAAATTTATAAAAATCTTCATCATTGGCTAGAATTTAGTCAACTCTTTGTTGTTGACTACGGAACATGACGATGAAGCGAAATGATAAAACTATGATTCAACAACCCATGTTTGTTGATCGTAGCGGAGCATGAAGATAAACCCAAATTATGAGACTGACATCTAACCCATCTAAAATGTATATACTTATAACATGTTCCAAACTCAACTAATTATTGAACTAATTTAAATTTATTAATATAAGTTGTTACAATAATTGGTTATTAATCTAAAAAATCGAACATTGCAAAATAAATAGTGTAAATAACAAAAGATATATTCGTACTTGTATTCAAACCTGTATAGTAATACCGCTAATTATCCAAACACGTCTAATTTTTTTAATATAAGTTGTTACAGTAATTGTCATTTGTCTCAATAAAGATTCAAATATTTCATAATAAATATTAATATTAAATGAATAAATATTTAGCAAAAGTTTAAAAAATAGAGAAAATTTCATGTATGCATGTTGATAAATGTTTGAACTTGTCTAGAATGTATATACTCATAAGTCATATCGTACTTGTCCCAAATCGGGTTAATTACATGAACTGTTTAAATATATAACTATGAATTATTGTAATAATTAGTTATTTATCCCATGTAAAATTCGAACATCACAAAGTTATAAACATTAATAAAAAAATGGTATAAATAGCAAAGATTAAAAAAAGTAGAAAATTCATCGTATGCATCTCTATTAATGTTTGGATTTTTTTTTAATGAATTTTATATTCTTACACCTCGCCAGATACGATTAAAAAGTTATTTTACTTCTCTCTTACTCTTCTCGAATCCGTAGAGTTTTACCCACTAATTACCCAAACCCGTTTAAATTTATAAAATATATAAATAATTAAATATAAATTATTATAATAATTTATTCTTTTTCTCAATAAAATCTGAGCATTATAGTGTGAATATTGATGGATTATATATAATAAAAAAGCAATCAATATGTTACTAATATATACGTACACCAATTATATATATACTCAACAATTAATTTCTAATGCACATTTAAGTTTTGATACCGATAATAAAAAAATATAACATAATTGTAAGGTTTTTAATTTGGAAAGGTAAATCAATAACATCAAGTAATATACAAAATATTGGAAAGAAAATATGGATTAAGAAGGCATAAATTTCGGTTTTAATACATTCGTATAATTGAGAGAAATTATTATTCATTGCATCCGTATAATTAAGGTAACTTATGATTCATTGCATTATATTAACATATTTGATATCAATATATAATAGGATTAATGATTTAATGATTTTCTCTCTTATATGACTTTATATAATCTCTTCATTTCTATTTTTCTCAAATCTATTATTTATATCTTCTATCCCAAATTGATTTTTTTTTATCAAACTCCACCTTAATTTAAACATATATAATAGTTATGAGTAGATTTTTTCATCCGACGATACATAATTATTTTGCATCCACCAATTTTATTTGATTTCCGAGTATAATATACTCTGTCAACATTTTCCGAGTTATAAATTGATTTCTTTATTTTATTTATTTTCATTTTCTCATGGTTCGTTAATATTAAACCATTGTGTTGCGTTTTGTCGCATAGTGAAGTTCGCGTTTTTACTCTATATTTCAAAAATAGATTAAGAAATTGACTAAAACTTGTGTGAGCACGCGCTCACAATGCAGAATTTAATTTAATAGTGCTTAGGCATTAATTAGAGAATCAAGGATAATTAATTATTATTAATTATTAATTAGGGTGTATTAATTATCAATCATAATTATTATTTTTAATTAAACTTTATTATTTTCAACTATGTTTTATTAATTCAAAATTAGTATTTATTAATTCCCAATTAAAGTTTATTAATTCTAATTAGGATTTATTAATTTCAATTAGGGTTTATTAATTTTAGTTAAGGTTTATTAATTTCAATTAGGGATTATTAATTCAAAATCAGGGTTCTTAATTTACAATTAGGACTTGTTAATTTAAAATTAGAACTTATTAATTTAAGGTTAAGGTTTATTAATTCAAAGTAAACAGTTCAAAGTTAGGTTTATTAATACTAAATTAAGGTTCATTAATTTTATTTAAAATTAATTAAATTTTAATTAAAATCAATTCAATATTAAATAACAGTTAATTAAATACTAATAATTAATTAACATATTAATTAGTTTATTAATTAGGATGGTTCTCACTGTGCTCTGGAGACCACCCCTAAGAAATTAACTAAACTTGAAATATAACACCCCCATTTGATGCCATATTCCGTAATGTTTTGGGTACAACTTTCTTTTAGACGACTCAACACATTTTAATTTGCGAGACGGTCTTTATATTTGGATTTATTTACTAATGTCATATGTGTATGTATATTAATAAATATACATAAATAATGTAAAATGTATTCATAAATAATGTAAAATGTGAAACCATATTTCATTAAATATGACAAAAGTGTAGTTAAAAAGTATCGTTGTATTTACGATTTTGACCCATTCTCCGACGAATGCCTAATACAATCTTTTTCGTGATGGTTTGGAGATGTTATTACACAGCAAAATTTATTTCAGAATTTGAACATGTTTATACACCTAGTATGAATCACTATTTGTTGTTGCACACTTGCACTCACTAAAATCTAAATGGTGGATTTAACTTAAAATCTCTCTCTCTTACCATGAATAGAGGTGTCAAAAATGGTCCGATCTCATCGGCTGATCCGAAAAAGTTTCGTTTTAAGGTTGCCTCGACATCCAAAAGGGCCGGCCCAGTTGGGCCAAGTTCTCTAAATGGCCCAATAGACTCTGACCCGAAAGTTTGAAGCCTCTAATCATGTGAAAGCTAAATGATAATAGAGCTACGATTTCGAATTCAAAGCAGAAACAGTCATCTATAAATGAATAACAAACTTCAAATATTATTTCAGCAACCACTTGTCTATACATTCTGCAAATAAAGAACACGAATCTGCTCAGATCCTTCCACAAACAAACAAAATACCACAGAAGAAAGTCGGCTTTTTATAGCGTTTCTCAACAGTACATTCATGATCTAAATCCCAGACTGCTGCATCATCCATCTCCACGTAGCTCGACGAAGATAGCACATCATATTATCTTTAACAAGAAATAGCAAGATTAGATTCGCCAGGTACCACGAGAGAGCAGAACCCACTCTCCAGCCCGGTTATACTTCCAGCAGGCCAGCATCCACGATAATATTTGCAGAAAGGATGGCCCGGCATTGGAGAAAAACAAGGAACTGGATTGTCACAATACGTAAACAAATCAATCCATATCAAGAAAGTCCATCCTCTTTTTCATGGTACCCTTGAGTTCTGAAGCTTCCCTTTCTGCTTTCTGCGCCTGCATGAAGAGGAATGCAACCGGATCAGACATGTCGAGCAAAAGAGGGAGAAATCTGGGACGATGTCTACCAAGGATGGAGCTTACCCTCTTTATTTCGGCTGATGAAACACGGGTCATGTGAGACGGAAGCTCCTCTTTGTTCAAGTCCTAATCAACCAGATCACATAAGGTAAATAAAACGGGAAGTGGGGAAGTTGAGAAAGTGATTTCTGGAAAGGGAAATGCCACATACCAGCTCCCCGATTAAGACAACATTTTCCCCACGGATTATGTACAGACCCAATGGGATATCACAATAAAGTTCGCCTATGATAACACGCTCACACGCGCCCTCTAGGACAGCATTAGCTACAAATAAGATACCAAGGTTTGTTAGACAGCCAACTACTACTAAATTGCAGGCAGATTATATGGTGAATTCATATCTGTACCAAACTGGTCGAAGGAACGAAGGATCCCTAGTAGTTTCCGGCCATCTCGAAGTAATACAAGAAGTTTTTCTGTTGAAAGACAAAAATCGATTCAAAAGCTAAGAACTGAGAAGCAGTTACAATCTAAACAAGCATGTCATTATACAATCTGAAACTAAAATACAATATACATCATTGTATTGATATAATGTATAATTGCTGAGGGTATATAGAATTTACATCAGATAATATAGCTAAGGGTTCTCGTTTTCATCCTAGAACTAGAATAGTAATAAATCATGAATCTCCAGTCTATATACAAGAACGTTAAGAAAATAGATGTTTGTTAGTACAATGGCATATACAAAGTGATCTATGATTTGTGCATAGCAGAACACACTTGGCTAGTCTCATCTGCTTGTTGTATAATCACTCGCCTAAAATGAGCCTTTGGGGGAAATTGAAATCTTCTGATACATTCATCCAAGGTTGGCATGAAAAGATTGAAAAGACACAATTTGGCAGCTGTTTTCGTTATAAAATGTCACATCACAAGTTCTCCAATTTATAACAGAGTAAATCACATTCTTGCCTTTTCAACCTCCTGATCTCCAAAATCTTAGAATTACTACAGAAAATGTTGAGATTGAAAAAAGGGTACAAAAAGAGAGAATTCAGGGCCTAATTTGCTGAGTGTGCCTGCCCAATTTAAATTGTTAGACCACGAATATCCAACTGCCAACTCAATACATTCTAAAGAATAGAACTAGCACCATTTTTGGCATGGGTTTCAAGTTTTACTTATGTATTGATCGTGCAGCGTTCAAGTCAGCTAAATACTAATTCAGTTTAACGCACACGAGCAAAATTTCCCAACAAAACTCGTCGTTGAGGTGATAGTGTCAAGCACTCAGCCTTTTACAGCAATTTTTCGCAAAAGTAACAATTTTTCCCCAACCAGTTACCTCTCAGTTTACAGAAAATAATGCCACTCCATTTACTTGCAAAAGCTACCACCTTTATATCACAGGTAAACTACATCCGTGCAATATTTACAACGAGAAAATCATAGAATACTACGAAAAATCTCCTCAACAAAGACATTACGAAAATAGCAAATTCAAGAGCTCCACCAACACAAGAGATCTTTTCAAAAATCCAAATTCAATCTCTATTTCCAGATTTATATTTCAACAAGACCCACTTTTCACTCGAATTAAACCAAAGGCAAAGTTCGGTAAAAATAAAAATAAAACACGATAAAGCCAGAAATCACCCGATATTCGAACCATCAAACATCCATTAAATTTCATTTTTCTTAAAAAAAGAAAAGCAAAAAAAAGAAACTTACTGTCAAGATAGCTAGCAAGAGAAGTCGAGAGATAAACATCTTCAGGGCCAGCCCACGACATTGATGAACGCAAAATCAAAGCTCGAAAGTTTTCGGTATTAACAATAAATAACCATCAAAAAGTTTAAGAATTCCAACGAAACAAATTGCATTGGTCACTCAAACTGCCTCTTCACCACCCCAAAGGAGGAAAATTCTGAACTTTGACAGATATGCTAAACCCTAATTCAAGAAATTTGACAAAATAGGAGGAAGATTTGAAAGTGGGTGGTGTAATGTTGATTATTTGTTGAAGATCTGATCTGGGAAAAACCCTAATCCCCAAAATTCAGGGGGGGAGGCAGATATCAGTATATCATTAATGTGGAAAAGCTGATAGTTAAAGCGATTCATGATTTTGTAAAGCAGTATCTGTTTTCAGACTGGGGTTTCAACTTTCTTGGGTTCTCTCCTTATCGCGTGAATCTTTTAGATAATTGTGTCTTGACCCCAGTAGTATCAAGTATTAGCAATATTTGATCCTGTTTAATTATTTATATTTTTATTATTCTTTGTCTTGGTCTTGAATTTTATTAGGAGTGATTTGGCTAATAAAATATAATCTTGTGTTTATGATTATATTATGTGTACAATATTCTCAAGAATGTAATTTTAAGGTTTAAATTAGTTGTAACTGAATATGCTGAAAAGTACAACTAATTCTAATATATTGTCTTGACAAAAAAAAATGCTAATATATTGTGTCATTGCATGTATTTGCGTCATTTGTAAAGTTTTAGTGAGTTATGTAAATGCACCAAACTTTAGGTCTCTTTGTGCAGTTTATTGAAGAAATCTTATTTATATTAAAATAAAATAAAATAAAATAAAGAGGAACAAGAAAAACAAAAACATCATTGAAACTTGCTATGTTTAAAGGGCTTCAGAAAAATGTATAGTGTCTTACAAATGAAGAAAATGTCCCCTCTAGCATATATCTCAAACATCTCATCTCCTATATTTGTCCCACTTTCCAATCTGGCATTACATAACATGTCTAGAGACGAACTTATATCACATAAACAAGTGATACGTTATGAATAAAATAAAATACAAGATCCCGAGAGGAGTTGGATCTAAACTGCAGTAAACTACAGAAAACCGATGAGAATGTTACACAACATGAGCTGCATTCGTCCAAATTGATGAACACAGACATGAAAAAGAGCCAGAAAGTTGCCTTCCCATCAACAAGAAGAACATATATATGTTCACTTGTAAAATAAATATTTTATTGAAATATTTTCTCAGAAATTCAACTTTTCTCCCATGATCCATATATTTATCTCTTCAAAATCCCCATCTTATTTTCTTCAAACCCTGAGCGGTATCTAAATCTCTAGCACAATAACTGCAGAAAAAAATATCAAGACTGTTAGTCTTAATTCATACATGTAAATATATATATATATATATATATATATATATATATATATATGATGTTTTTGTGCGTACACATAAAAATATGATCAAAATAGAACTCACATTCAGAATCAGTCTTGTCCCATTTAGATGATCCTTCTCCACTTTGATAACGCGATTCTTGATCTTCGTCTGCCTCGGATTTAGCCCTATAATCCTCTATTCGCTTTGTTGAGGCCATTCTTGAAGATTTTTGGGAGTTCATCTTCTTGGTCAGCATTATCCTCATAAGCTGAAGACACAAAAAGAGATGTTACGTACTAATTAAGCACGTCCAAAAATGGAAATAATACTAACATTGCAACTTAACATAAGCAACCTTAATTTTTACACAAGATCTTGATCCAAAACATGTTTCTAAGGCCCTTAATCTAGATTTTGATGTTTCATACCTTCTCCATTCTTGATTCTTGAAGCGTGTCTCGTATGCTAGGAGCCGGTGCAAAGCCACTTCTGCAAGCAAAGACTTTCTTGACAAGGAAGGATAAGGACTTCTTCCCAATTGTCTTCTTCTTCTTCTCACAAACATCTTTGCATCTGCCTAGGATGATCCTGATTGTCCGGTCAATCTCCTCTTCATCTTTATCGTCCGAATAGGTGCTGAATCTGTTTGAATTAGTTCTGTCCACTTCCAAGCTAGAAGGGCAGTTGAGGAATCTATCTAATGGCAGATCAGCCGGCTGTTCCTCAGCAGCTGGCTTTCGTGTTAAGAGCTTCGTTAGCTCCTTCTGCAACTTCCCTACTTCATCAGCTGTGAATTCTGATAGATCAGGAGATGCGCATTGCTCTTCTTGAGGGATTTGGCTGTCTGAACTGGGCTCAACTGCTTGGATTTCTTGCTTGCTGTCTCTTGGGGCTGTGTTGCCAAAAGTTCCGATGGTGAGTAGGCCGTGGGGCCAGTCGCTGAACTCTTCCTTTGGAGGCTCTTTCTTTGTATGATCTGCCAAAAAAATGATGTTAGTTTGGTTTAAATTTCTCACATTCTTGATCTCGTTTTCAGACATGGTAGTATTAGCACTCTTTCTTAGTTCCAAATTGCTTGTCTTATGCAATGATATATGTGTCACATTGGAATGAGATTTGGATCTTTGAAAGATAGCATAATTTACTTTTGTAATATGAAAAAGACACTTACTTGTAGGAGGAATAGAATTAGGTCTCTTATCTCCATTGAACTTACTCTGCATCCAGTTTAAGAACTGCAACAAACAACATAATTTGTAACATTAGAACAAAACAAATGATCTTAACTTAGAATTATTCTTAAATTTATCAAACTCTCACCTTCATTTTACAAGAGTGACTCTTCAGAGATGGTGGGGTGGGTTAGGGGAGAGGTTTTGGTAGGGAGAAAGAAGAGTTGTTGAAGAAGCAGATCCTAGAAGCCAAAGAAATTTGAGCTTTAGCACTAACAAATATAGATTAGTAAGATGAAGCTGCTTTTCTATTGGTTCGAGTTCCAATATATATATATATATATATATATATATATATATATATATATATATATATATATATATATATAAATTCCTATCTTGAATTCTTTTTAATTGGCAAGATTTCGAAACCTTGTATCAAATCTCAATCCTAATTACAACTATACCTATGTTCATACCCCATGCAAAAACAACATTCTCTTCTTTATATGTTAGTCTTTCATTGATGTTATATATATATATAGAGTTTGGTTTAAATAAGAACCATTTTTATCCTAAAAACTAAGAACTAAATGAATTCGTTATGAAAGTTGATGAATCCGTTGAGAAAGTTGATGAATTCAAAAATTTAGAATTTTTCACCCGGGTTCGAATCCCATGAGGCGAAAATTCTATTTTTTTTGGATTCAGTAACTTTCCGAACAGATTCATCAACTTTCACTGTAAATTTATCAATTTTTGGTTCTCACGCTCATAATAAAATGGTTCTCACGTTAACTCTCCCTTATATATATAATTGTATTTGGGAGAGTTAAAGTTACACATGGGAGGAGTGTTTCTTGTGCGACAAAATCCTACATGAACACTCGTGGCACTTGTTAATCCAAGAGATTAAAGTGCTAATCTTGAGGTAATTTATAAAGATTAGTGTGTTATAATCTCGAAACATGAGAGGTGTATCATATCATAATTTTACACGAGTGTAATTTCCTAATATTGCGCGATTAAGTCCTTAATCACCACTAATGCCTGAAAATATCTGATCCATGAAATAATAAACAAGATGGAAGTTGTACGCCTACAACTACAACCCTAAATAAATCAAGACATCGTTGAATATGTTATATGTAAAGAGTAAAGATCAGATAGGAACTAACTAGTTTTTTCTGCGTGAATTAGTAATTAATTTGGAGCATTGATTTTTGTATGATCTGTAATCGTCATCAAAAAACATTATTGTATAATAGAAGCAGTATCATAAAATAAAAGTTATTATATATAGTAAAGCAATATAATACTACACACATATATATAGGAGAAAGATAATGTAAGAATGCAAATATGGTGCAAAAAAGTGTGAAAGCTGCACTGGACGTATATTGTTGTTGTACTGAACGAATAAATTTATTGTACGACACTGAACATATAAATTTGTTGCATTAAATGTAAAATTGTTGCATTGAATTTAGTGCAATAAATTTTTATGTTTAATGCAATGACTTTATACATTCAATGTAACTTTTCTATTTTTGCACCATATCTGTAGTTTTACCATAACTCACCCATCTACATATATAGATGATCAAATATGCACAGAGCTCCATGGTATAAGGAGTTTGAAACTCATCTGAACCCTTAATCTGATTATGTAAAAACAAATAACATCTTTCCATTTTGTGCTTACGACGATACCACTGCTTTTTTATGAGTATACATGGGGCAATTTCATATATATTTTTTTTTTTCAAAAGATGCTCTTATATACATAGAGCATTTTTATATAATCAGTGGTTGAGATTATTGATAACTAACTCTCTCACAAAATCTTGTTCCTACAGAATCCTAATCTTATATGCCGGTTCTGACTTGGTTCCTCTTATATATATGACAAATCAAGTTTTAATGAATACATTACATAACTGTACTTATAACTAAAAATATTACAGAAAAAAACTAAAAATTAAAGAACTAAGCGGAAATGAACTAGAAGCTCAACGAAAAATACAAGTGTTTGTATTAGCCTAGTGGTAGAGTGGTTAATGCCCGAGCCAAAGGTCTCGAGTTCGAATCCACTATGATGCGGCATTTAAATTTATGTATTAAATTGACAAAAAAAAGTTAAAAAAATACAAACTTCAAAATGGAAAGTACTAGCAAATACACACACTAACACACACACACTCTCTCTCTCTCTCTCTCTCTCACACACACACATACATTATATATATGAATGATCAGGTAGAATTAGAAATACAAATATGATACGAAAGTTGCGAAAATTGCATAGAACGTGTAAAGTTATTGTACAACAATGAAATTTCACTGAGCTTAAAGTTCATTAAATCTAATGCAGTAAATTTATATGTTCGATGCAACAATTTTATACATTGCGTTGTTAACACGTTCTCATGGTAAATATGTTCTCGTCATAATTCACCTCTATATATTTAATAAATAAAACGGCCCAGATTGGAATATTATAAACTCTAATCCGAAGTCCGAACAGGCAGGGGAAATCCATCATAAATTGGTGAAGATCCTTTTTCTTTCTTTTTCTGTCTCGAAGAATTCTAGGTTAAGACGAAAAATCACATCTTTTCGAGTTGAAAAAAGTTGAATGTACAACCCTAAAAAAATATATTTTACAAATACAAATACAAATTAATAACAAAATGCATATAAAGGTGAATATTAACCATGTGTTCTATACTTTGGGTGCAACGAACCTGCACATTTGGCGCCAGGGCATGCACTCTTTTCCTGCTTAATTAAATAATCTTCCAAAACTTTTATTATTATTTTCTCAGGTATAATTATGTAAACAATAATTCCAATATTATTTTCTAAACTTAGCCCCTAGTTTCTTTAACCAAATCTGCAATAATTAAATATATTGTCCATCAAATGGAACGTGTCAAAATTGCATCATAATTCATGATTGATCAAAAATTTTGCAGCCATTTGTAGATTTGGTCAAAGATCAATGCATCAGAAGAATCAAATATGTCTCTAATAATATCCTCCTAAAACTTCTAAGCGATCAAACATGAGAAAAGAAAAAAGAAACAATTCTAAGTAAGTTGATGCGCGATTATAAATATATAGAATGCAAAAAAAAAATTGTACGTTCTCAGCATAAATAATTAAAATTCAGTCACGTGAATCATCACACACACATATATATAGTTGGGTTCTCGTAGTACCCGTTTCTCATATAGTATATAGTACACAATCTAGATCATATATTTGAACATGTAGTCGCACCACAAGCTGACATGTGGCAGCCCCTTTTCTTTCTTTTTCTTTTTTTGCAATGGACAAAATGAGAAGAAAACAAATCAATCTTCTTCTTCTTCTTCTTCTCCTTGGCGGCAACGGCGTGAAGGCGCACAGACCGATGCATGACAACAACATACACGAACAACAACAAACAACAGATTTTGAAAGAAATAAAAGATGGAAAAAAATTGAGAATAAAATTGATGGATTTTGAGGAAAAAAATATAAGATGAATTTGATAGAGGATTGAAAAATAGAAAGAGATATCGAAAGAGATAGTGGCTATGGCGGTGGTTCACGATGAAATTCATCGATAATCGGGAAAAGATATGACGGAATTGACGGAGAAGAATGGACCATATATTTACTGTTGAAAATCTTAAAATTACATTTAACAAAACATAAAAGTGTAATAAAAAATATAAAACTGCATGTTGATACGAAATACAAACATGCATTTAACAAAACACGCTCATACATTTAATTAAACATGTTCATGCATTTAACAAAATATGTTCATGCATTTAACAAAACGTAAAAATGCATTGTTGGCCAATGAGTGCTAACTGCTAAGGAGCGCGCGAGCGTGAGGTTCCAATATACATGCATTATTGTGTTCAAATGCATGCATTTTTATGTTCATTTGAATATATAAGTCAATTCAATTAAATGCATGGTTTGTTTTCGCAATCACATAACAAATCAAAATTACTAATTTACCATAATCGTAGCGAAATCAACGAAATTAAGCTTAAAATCCAAAAAAATATATGTCATAAGATTTATGAGATTAGTGGATGAGATTGAGTATTGCATATTACCTCAGACTCGGGTACTATTTGATCTCTCCTCTATACATATATATGAAAGAGATCAGATAAAAAAAAATTGTATGACCTTACGAACCAATACATTTTATGTATAAAATTAATGCACTTTATGTATGAGATTACTGCACTACAATAACATTGATGAGTAGTTTTATTTTTTACCAGAACTTAGTATTGCATTACTTAATATGTAATGTGCATTAATTCGTAAATTTTATTATAACTCAATCTTATATATGAGTTCAAATTAAAATATTAATATCGTGAAAACTATGAAATTACATATTGAATATTGCATAATAATGTACTGTGTTAACATTACAATAATATTAATATGCACTATTGTTTTCACAAAGTATTAATTTTATACGTCTAATTTAATATTCTTATAATTCCCACGATAAAAGAGTTTTATTTGAATAATCATGTTCGAGATGTTCACGGTTCTAGTTTCGATTTCAAAATTTCGAAACCAAAACCGTATAGAGGATATACAGTTTCGGTTCTGAATCGAAATCGGTTCCGAACTACCGGTTCATAGTTTCAAACAGTGAACCGTCGTTTATTTTTTTTATACTTGTAATTTTTTTATATATTTCTTCAAAAATATATGAGATGTATATAAATCAAATTGTAATTGTATAATGTAAAAAACTATTAATTACATAAGTCAATTACAATGTGGTAAATATAATAAATTATAACTTGTAACAAAAAATTCAATAACTTTGACAAATGAATCAAATTACAATTATATTGCAATTTATAATGTGGTAAGGAAAAAAAATCTACTTAAAAAAATGAAAGAAATTATAAGTTGAGGGGACGAGGAAGAGAAAAGAGCTTACGCTTAATTACAGCATTCAATAATATTATAATTAAGAGAAATATAGATATAGAGAATATGAATTGGTGTATTGAAATGGATGGATTGAATGAGTATTTATACATAAATTGGGGATGTTTGAAATTTGAATTTGGCCGCCCAAATTGACGGTTCGGGTGGTTTCAAATTAAAATTTTTGATTTTTTTGATGATTTTTCCTTAATTTTTGTGTTTTCTTTATAATAGATACATTTAATTAATGTATTTTGAATATATATAACAAATAAGCATTACAGAAAAAATGAAAAAAAACTATAAAAAAAGTGGAACCGTCGGTTCCACGGTTCCTAAGGTTCGAAACCGGAACTAGCCAGTATAAGATACAGATTGGAACTGGAATCATGGTCAACGGTTCCAGTTCGAAATCGTTGACCACGATTCCGATTCTAGTTCCAGTTCCAATGAGCGCCTCTACATATTATGCTTAATTTTACTATACTATCCATCACGAGAATTATCAATATTAAATGTGACACTCCCTTATCAGACAGTCAGATTATCCTCAACGTGAATCGAAGTAATTACAAAAATAGTCTTGCAGTTTGGACGATTAAATAATAATAAGTATGCTTTTTACTCGAGAATGATTATAAAAAAATAATACTTTTGATATGTATACTAATGCTTTTTGATGAAGCAATTTGAGTAATTACAAAAACATCATGTGCAAATGTGATTATTAGCAATTTCTATATGAGAAACTAATACTTGTAAGTATTAACACTAACAGTTTTTTTATCCAATTTTTTAAAAGAAAAATGTTATTATTAAAAGAGTTTATTTTTAATTTTTTACTACATTATCTTTGTTTCAGTATTAAAAAAATTGATTCTCAACTATTTCAAGATAAAAAAAAAACATATCATTGGATTGGAGGTACCTTATGGTTTAAGTTGATACCTTCATAGACCGACAAGTGTCCCTAAATCCTCCATTAGGTGTCAACACGTGTCCCGAGAGGTGGGGTTGACTTAATGTCTTAAAAAGTCCATTTCCAGAAATGACAAGTGTCATCAAAATTTGCAAAAAACATAATTCGTTCAAATTAAGTATGGTTTTAGCAACTTTAATGTATTTGTGTGGGCCTTCCGAGGTTATCCATGTCTTGCTCATCTATGCGTGATTTCACTCTTGAAGATAACTGGATTTTCGACCTTTTTTATAACAATAATATCAATATCAAATAATCTTATTATTCTTAATCATGGTATTTTGTAAGCCCTTAATCGTGGTTTTGTTTGAAGAAATAATCGTGTTTACTCATAATGCTTACTTTAAACTTTTCTTAAAAAAAAGTTTGGTAAAACTTAAGCAGTGAGCAAAATTATAATTGTTAGCCTCGTCGCGTCGCTTGTCTAATACTATGTATAAAAGTATAGTATATATTTGACATATGATCGTTGTTTAGTATAGATGATTACTGAATATAATTTAAATATACTTTTTAAGTTAGTGTAATTATTTTGACGCATAAATTTGGTTTATTTTGACGTTATAAACACATAAATTGTGGATATTATGACCAATAAAATCAAGAATTTGCAAGAATACATTTATTTTAAAAGGTAGTGTATTAGATTCATAATATTTTCTTTCACATGATAAAACTAAAAGCACTTCATTTATTTCTTTCATTATCTTTAGTTCATCAAATTTTCCAATTTCAAATTTGAACACCGCCAAATAAAAGCTTACTACTTACTAGGTTTGGCACGTTTCTGCGTGATGATGGGAGAAAGAAAACATCCAACGGTCCAAATATATCTTAATAAAATAAAGTAATAAATAAATTATTTACAAGAGTTGGAAGCGTTTAGTAGCATCAAACTATAGCCAATATTATGAAATGTAAAGGAAATAAAATCAAACACAATCAAATAAAGATACAACCACCTATATATATATATATATATATATATATATATATATATATATATATATAATATTCTCAAAATTGTGCGATATTAGCATAGTTATTATCAAAATTGTGCAATATCATTAATGAATATATGCTATGAACATATACATATGTGCAAAAAAAAACACTTAATTGTAACAAAAATAAATAAATAAACATAATATATGTATATAACAAAGAATTAAATTAACTAGCAATAATTTACGAAATTTTAGTATATGTGCAAAATAAATAAACTAAATATGCTATGAAAATGTTCCATCAGTACAATAAGTACTGAAAATCACATATGATGAATACATAATTTTTTTTACATTATCTTGAATCTTCAGAAATCTTTCCCCCAAAACATAGAACTCAGACACAGCTTTTCGTTATTTTTATATTGTAGCATATTTATGTATAAATGTAACATAATTATTTTAAAACTTTAGCACAACTAATATGATTGTGTGTTAACCTTATTGAATATATGACACTGTATAGCATATTCTTACAAACATTGCATAAAACGCGAGTTTGTACTGTATATATATTACTTCTTAAAACTTGCATAAATTTAATTTTCTATAGCACTTGTTATTTGGTAACATATCACAAATACATTTACAATACACAATACTGATCCAAATTATCATTTCCTACCTGATCCATCTCATATACTCAATTCGTCCAGATTCATTCCCATTTTTATTTCCTATTAAATTATCATTTCCTACCTGATCCATCTCACATATATATATAACAATATCGTGTCCTTCTATTCATATACTCAATTCGTCCACCAAAAGCTTGCATTTTTTATTTATGGAAACATCAATTTCATAAATTTTATCCTCAATTTATCCACTTATTTTAAAAAAATCATACATGACCCATACTGTTACTCTCATTACCCATTAATATATTCATATATTATCTTCATGACTCATCTTTTAATCAATTACTCATTAATCTATTCATTTATTATCTACACTCACTTTCTAATATTACAATTTATTAAAATTAATATCACAAAAAATAATACAAACTTTTGATGAACAGATGGAATCAATTATAATTACAAATCAACTATAACAAGATTAATTAATATTCAAACACCTAAAAAACAAATATTCAAATACTTCATTTTAGCAAACACGAAAAAGAAGTTACTATTGAAAATCACACTCTCTCTCTCTCATCATTATTCTAGTAACTATAAATCAATTTGGTTCGCAGGTTTTGATTGATGAGTGGTTAAGATTGATTTTTTAAATAAGATGTGTTTTCTTATATATATGATAATATTTTTGCAGTACTATGTTTTTTTCGTGTATCAAACAATGCTCTCTCTTTTTCTTATGCTTTTTTTGGAATAACATATTTTTTTGATTATTACAGTTATGTTAGTTCTAGTTACTAGAATAAAGATTGTTTCTATTTGATCATCTTATTTTTTTTTTATTTTTTATTTTGGTATCATGAGGAACCCGCAGCCGCTACCTTAGGTGCGCACTGGGTAAACCTCACGTTCATGTGCAATAGCCTGCAAACCACACAGGACAGGTAAACCACACTTGAAAAACCAGGTGTGATAGGCTCAAACCCATAGAGGCGTTTGGTGGGGTTCGAACCTGTGACCTCTCGGCCACAGGAACCCACCTTAACCATTGGGCTGTCCCTAGGGGACTATTTGATCATCTTATATATATATGGAATGGTTAACATGAGAACAAAAAAATAACTAATTTGTTGTGACAATTGATGAATCCGTTGAAAAAATTACTGAATCCAAAAAAAATAGATTCTTAGCCTTTATGGGATTCGAACCTAGATGAAAATTCTGAATTTTTGAATTCAGTAACTTTTCTAGATAGTGCATTAAATTTCATAACGAATTCTAATTTTTGTGGTTCTTAGTTCTCACGATACAAATGATTCTTATCTTAATCTCACTGTATATATCTATAGAATTGGGATCATATAATACATAAACTTTATAATAAGCAGTATTCAATATCATCTATTCATTTCATAGATTCTATCAAGTGAAGATTTTTTTGAATCTTTTAAATTTATTTTCGTTGATTTCGCTACAATAAGAGTAGATTAGTAATTTGATTTATTTTGTGAAAAAATGCATATAAATAAAAACAAACATGCATGTATGTTGGAAGCTCATGCTCGTTCGTCACCCCAATGCGCGCTCACGCACTCCCCAATACCAGTTGGCCAATAGGCATGTTTATGTTTTGTTGTGTGTGTTATCAGTATGTTTGTATTTCATAGTCAACATATAGCTTTTTTTATATGGATGAGTATGTTTCCGACAACAAAACTCCCATCCATCTTTCTCTGTCAATTACATCGTCTCCTTCTCCGATTACCGACGAACTTCTTCGTAAACCACAGTCATAACAACCCTCTCTCTCAATCCCTCAATCTTATCTCAAAATCATTTTAAAGGTTCAAAGATATTATTTTTTCTTTTTTTTTATCTTGTTTATCGGGGTTTTTTGTTACTGCAATGGTAAAAAAACATTTGT
This sequence comes from Salvia rosmarinus, assembly GCA_036937905.1. Lineage (NCBI taxonomy): Eukaryota > Viridiplantae > Streptophyta > Magnoliopsida > Lamiales > Lamiaceae > Salvia > Salvia rosmarinus. The sequence goes on along the minus strand of CM072817.1, from coordinate 10,801,655 downwards.
AGCTTTATTGGTGTTTTTATCTGGTAGAATATATTCATAGAATACATACGTAGCATTCGTAAACATATGTCATAGCTTCGAGTTTGCTTTATTCATTTACGAATATGTAAAAATCAAGTTCAATACAATAATAAAAAATGGTACAACACTTAGTTTTTCACAGAGATTAAGGAATCGTTGGACCTTTAATCTATCTTGACATAAAATAATATATCTAAAATAAGAAATTACATAATAGATCATATCAATCCCTAAAAAGGAGAAAATAGTCGAAATGAACATATTACAAAATTACTAATATATACTTAAAAGTTATTCAACAAATTTTAATTGTAGCATATATAGATATCAAAATCGGCACATCAATGACTTATATTTATTCTTATTTCTTTCAAATATTTCCATTTTTACCGATCAATTCATATATATATATATATATATATATATATATATATATATATATATATATATATATATATATATAAGGGATCATATTGTTGATATACCTGAAACTATCTCCCAATTCGAATAGTTAGTCGGGGTATGCAATATTGAGCCTTAACACTCGTGACAATGAGCCCAACCGATGTAATATCTTAGTCTATATATATGGTATTTGAGAGCTATAATTGTAATCCGAAAACCCTAACCGCCTAATAAAATCTATTTCATTTTCTGCTCGTGGACATAGTCAACTCATTGTTAGTTAACCATGTAAATCTGTGTCTTTTACGTTTTCTGTTTCTTATTGCTTAATAATCATAACCCGTTACAACACATATAATATCCAAGCATTAGGTACTATGTAGTACACAATACGAGCTCGCGCTCGTGCACCCAACAAGTATTGACCAGTATGTAGTATTATATTATTTTATATGCATGTTTTGTGTTTTGTTGTGGCACTTCCCTACCCAGCGTTCGCAAACACCCCGCACTCGTTGACTCCCCAACCCAGAGCCCGCAAGGCGCCTTCCCATTTTGCTCCTATCACGGAAAATAAGTTGTCATCTCATCAAATTTTAGTACGTCCACATACTCAAAATATATGGTCCAAATTTGGTACTACTACATATTAACTAAGAATATGATCCTATCGAATCCAACTCTATTATATATATATATATATATATATATATATATATATATATATAGAGAGAGAGAGAGAGAGAGAGAGAGAGAGAGAGAGGGTTCAAATAAGAACGAATTCTAACGTGAGAACCAAGAATCACGGAAATTCTTACGAACAAAATGAATTTGCTATGAAAGTTAATGAATCGGTGGGAAAGTAATTTTAGAATTTTCACCTGTGGTTCGTATTCTATGAGAGACGAAAATTCCATTTTTTGATTCAAGAACTTTCTCGGTGGATTCATCAAGTTTCACATCAATTCATCATTTTTGATTCTCACGTTCTCAAAATAAAATTGTTTTATGTTAACCATCCCTATATATATATATATATATATATATATATATATATATCAAACAAGGGCTTACAAGTAAAACGTCATGCACCTCGTCACCTTAGACTTTCCTTGAGCTTCTGTATAGAATTTGCAGATATCCTCGAGATGCATGTAAAAAGAGACAAGTTAAAAGAGAGGAGGGAAAAGAAAGCTCAAGAATTCACACCAGTCGAGAAAAGAAAATCACCCCATTATTTTAACATTTTCCTCCTCCAACCCAATAAACAAAGAAAAGAAAAGAAAAGAAAAGAAAAAAAAGGCATAGCCATGTGAGAATGAGTACAACTAGCAAATGTCTAGAACTTGAGAAATCCAACTCCCCATTGCCATAAGTTGTGCAATCGAAAGCCGAAAACTTACCAAATATGGAATGTTTCTCTGTTTCGGCACCATGGCCTCAATTAAACAAAGGGTGGGAAATGATGTGGACTACTATCCTCCATAAAGTGGCTCATCACTGCAAATCTCATCGGATCTTGGATACTAAATAATGTTTAGCACAAAAATGTAATGCTAAATCAACTTGGCCAAAATAGTATTCAACAAAGTTGTACTGCACAACATGCGCCAACACTTCATTTCGTTGATATACATGCATATGTACCCTTATACAACACTAGTGTACCTAGACCGTATCTAGTAGACGAATGAAGCATGAACGAATATCAGAGAGAGAGAGAGAGAGACTTACTTGGAAGGATGTGAACCAAGAAGCCTCGGTGATGATCAGGGGCGGATCCAGGATTTGTAATTGGGGTGGGCTGAAAAATAAAAATTTCAAAGCATTATATTTTATACATGCCAAAATTTTCGGTATTTACATAAGTTGTGCCCTCTGAGACCTTAATACATAAAATTCATCAATAATGTAATCTATATCTATATCCTTAACAAAATCTCTTTCAATATAGAGCATTAGCTAGTCTTCAAGTAAATCATCTCCCATCTTGTTACAATCTTGTCTTCACATGCTTCATTGCAGAAAATGTTCGTTCAGTTGTAGCGAGAAACAGCAACGTCAAAACTAGATGAATAAGTCTAGTCAACATAACATGACTTTTGACCTTTCACTCTTTCCAAGTATTTGACTCAATTTCACAAGTGTAGAAACTTGAAATTCTTGCATCACCGTCATTTCATGCTTATAATGTCTCAACTCATACTCCAAAGAAATAATATCTTGATCAGTGAAATCTCCTTGATAGAATTTCCTCGCAAGATTGCAAATATCATCAACATTGATTTGAAAGAATCATTAGGATCTAAGGCCACACTAAGAGAAAGCAATTCAATGAGACACGGCATTAAATCTTGTATTTAACTCCATCAAGATATGATCTATTGCTCCATTAAAAACATCAAAATGATAATGATGTTCAATTGTAGTTTGCCTACGAGCGACCAACCTTATATGGAGAATCAAGTTGGGGACATCGATATCATTCTTCAACAAAAATCTTGACTTTTGAAAACTCTTCCCAACCACTTTCTCTCAATTCTTGAAGAATGGTCTTAGTAGTAGAGACGAACGCAATAGCAGCTAAAATATCTTGAACTTTTCTTTGAAGAATTTGACAAAGAGAATCAGTAATTCTCATGATCCTATGCATCAAGTGTAGAGTGAATACGAGTTCAAAGCTTGCCATATTTTTGTAAACCCCTTGAACTTCAACATTAGATCTTCCATTTTGAGAATGTTCAATGAGAGATTCGAACACTTTACAAGTTGCTGCATACATATCTATCAAACTCTTCACGGAGTTATAGTGTGAACTACAACGTGTAGCTCCAACTCGCTGCAAATTACCAATTTGATTGGCACCACTTCCAGTTGCAATCTCCCAACAACCAATAAATTCAATTTCATGTCTTTGAGCGACATGCAATTGCGAGACACACTTTGGTGAAGAAGTTATAATATTAACAACATTATCCAAGTAAGAAATGAACTCCCAAACAACATTGATATCCTTCACTGCGAAACTAATGACAATCGAGAGCGATGTGCAAAGCAATAAATATAATAAGCATATGGACAATCGAATAAAACAAGTGAAATAATAAAAAATGTATCGGACAACGATAGAAAAATGCGCATACGTCTCAATATCTCAAACCAAAAATATACCGGTGTAGTTTTACCATTCTATAGCATTTGGTATCAAATCGGATGTATTTAGTCTTTGTAATAAATTAGAGGTTACTTGCAACCTTCCCAATTATGTGAGGCGAGCACGTGTAATATTTTGGGATGGTTTACTATTCTACAATAAACTAAAGTGCATAACATTTTGGCTTTCTCTTTAAGGTTGATTTTATACATATTTTTTACTTTATTCTGAACTTACTATCATAGTTCCAATATAATTATATTTCCTTGCATATTTCTGCTGTCTACATCACTACATGGATAAATCTTCTGTTTTATTTTTCAACAATACAAGTTATTCAAAAATCCACCTTCACAAAATAAATAGGCAATTAGAAATTATAAATAGGAGAACTAAAAATAAATTCAGTAAAAAAAAAGAGGTATATTTATTGAGTGGTGCCAGCTGGGAAATGAGGTCTGCGCCAGCAGAGTGACGTTGACGGCTGCTGTAAGTCTGTCTGGCGCAGTGCACCGTCGTCATTAAATTTGGGGGTGGGCTAATAATAATTTGGGCTTAGAAATATATATAGATATAATTAAAAATTTGAGGCAGACTGTTTGAAGCCAGTGCAGCCCTACTGTAGATCCGCCCATGGTGATGATAAATATACATGGAAAGTAAGAGCATCATCATCTCTGGATATGTAACAGAGAGGACAATACAGGAAAATAAAGTTTTTATAATTTCAGATTTTTAATTACTCAATTGATCATAAAGCCTTCCTCAAATCCAAATTAATATGCTTAGTCTTCTATTAGTTTAGCTAGCACATTTAAGGTAGGGGGCTAACATCCACAAACAAAATGCTGAAACACATATTGAGTTCAACCAACAAGTAATTTCAGTACGTCTTGAGTCCATCGTTTGAAACCGATCAACTAAATGAAAATGGTAACTAATGTTTGGGCACAGAGATAAATAATTAACGCAAACAGGTAATAGATTAGTACCTTGGCAGAAGATGGTTAGCTCAAACGAGTATTCATAGTAAATATTTGAACAGTGGAATGGGATTCAAATACAAAGTCCCTTATACTTAGCTACAAACAAGATATATATTTTTTAAGAAAGAATTTTCAAACAGTTAAACTTCACGTCTCTTCTACAATTTTCCTTCAAGAGGATATCACATGTTTGAGGCAACAATCCCCAATATAACATCAGTTGTATCTCAATATTACCACAAACTACATGTTCCTCGCCAGATGGAGTCAATAATGCCAAAAGACGAGTTGCCAGCATATGGTTGAACTGATGAAAAATTCTTTTAACATCTGCAAGAACTAACAAACAAGCATAAAAACACAGATTCAATGATTAAGAGAGCTCAAAATAATGTGCAGCAACAACTGGAAACAGCCAGGAATTCTGTCTCCGTTAAACATGTCAAGACGGTCATCAGCATTACAATTTGAAAATGCAGTCATTGATGGAAACTCAGTACCTGGTCAATATATCTGCTCCACTTCAAGCTGTTAAGTGCATTCTATAATTGTATTATAATTTCCACAGGCTTTGTCCAAGTGTATAAAAAGAAAGAAAAAAGTCTAGAAGCACCTATATTCGAAAAGAGGCATCCTGTTCTTGTATCTACTAGCATAGTCGGATACATGGTCTACAAATATCTAGTGGAAATATTCCAGCCATATCCACATGAATCACGTACCCCCATTGTATTTGTTCAAGTTATAGACTATTCATGCAAGTCAACAATTCTTGCACATGGATTGATTAGGTCACTCTGAAATGTCCACCAATAAGAACTAATAGTAAAAAACAAGAAAAATGAAAAGGTGAGTGAAAAGCCTAGGCGGAGGCACCTAAGGATAATACCCCAAACAAGCACCGGAGTGGTGAACAATTGGTGACTTCTATCAACAATGTCGCTCCCTAGATAGAAACTAGGATTTTGATTGAGCACTCTGCAATTTTATAACTCATCATGCTTTGAGACTTGAGAGAAAACCTGCAGCCAAAAACACAAATAGAGCTTTAAAATTGCTGACAGATAGATAGTTCTTACTTATATGGAGAATAGATGCATTTGCAATCCTCAATAGTTGATAACACTTATTAGATGTACTAATATCACATAGTAAAATGCATGATACGCAACGAAGAACATGTTAGTTACCATGATAATAACATAAAGATGACGGAATGATAATTATTGCTAACAATCATGAAAGACATAACATGTTTATATGCACATATCAGAATATTGTGAGTTTATCCACAAAATAAAGATTGTATTTTAAGATACAACAGATACTTCACCTGGAGGTGACTTCTGAAAGAAAAAAGACATCTCTCTGACAGCAGAGTGTGGTGAATCTGAACCTTGCATACAGTTTCTTTCTGAGTTGAGTCCACACAAAGCTCGGATACTGCGTTAAAGGAAAGATAATAATTTTCAATAGAAATTAGAAAATGGGAACAAGGAACAGCAGTAGGTGGACGACATAATTCCTTATATGACAATATGAAGCGCTGTGATACACTAGCAAAGTTACTAGCCTTTTTGGATGGGTCGCCTTTGCTTTTTTCGCATCTGTAGGTTCAATCAGTGCACGCCAATCAACTATGGCGTTTTCCTTTTCAATTACCAAAATCTGCACTGGCCCACTGGTTAAAAATGACAGTAAAAGAATCTCTCTCATAACAAGACCTTGTGAAACTTACGAAAGTAAATATCCGTATCTTGTTCTGGCATATTCCACAAACACAAAAAATTGTAAAACATTATGCCTGTAATTAAACTATATGAACCATTCTGTTTGTTTATCAATCCAGACCAGCTAATCTTAACGAGCATCATTAATGTATTTAGAATTTATTGGGTCATCTTTAAGAGAATGCTTTATCTGAAAACAAAGTCAGAAAAAAGATAAATTACCTGGTCATGTACTGAACAAGGTTGAGAAAAAACTCTTTGAAGCATGCTCAGCATTGAAACTTTTCACTGTATCCTCTTCTAATTGACGCTCAGTCTCCTGGGTGATGCTGAAGCCAGAATCCAAGATAATTTCCTTTATAGCGTCAACATATTTCACGCGCGGGCGCGGCAAAAGGTTTTTGCATGAATCGCGAATACTGATTTGGCAGAGCGGGAAAAAGTAACAAATGATGAGAGAGAGTTCACACTACTCCAGTCATAGACGTCAGCGAAGACAGACAACACAACATACCGAGATTCGCGTGATGGCTGCCAGTTTCGTTTTTTTGGCCCGTTACTACCTTTGTTGGACCTTTCATTAGTTTTGTTTTTTAGGGATATTAGCTTTATTCAAGATTATTAATTGATTGTTTTATAGCATAACGACAACTACGTATTAAATCTCAATAGTTAATTTTTCCTCAAAACACTTATATTTAATTTTAAGGGTTAATTGCACAAGATAGTAAATCTTTTATTCATTGTCTGGTTTACAAATTACAACACAATTTTTAAATCATGGCACCAAAACAAACATTTTCAATTTTGTGATTTACAATATCAATTGAAATTAATTAATTATTAATTAAAAATTTGAAATTAAATACCATATAATAAGTATGTGCTCTAATTTCGGTAGAATCATTCCTAATTAACAATTACAAAATCAAACTAAAATATAAAATATTGAAATTGAAGGAAAAAATGGGAAAAAAAACTAAAATAAAATATAATTGAACATAGATAACGGGCGGGACACCACATAGGGATAGGGGATCCCAAGTGCCGATTTCCACCTTCTCCAATATTTGGACCTTAGATCTAAGAAAAGTATGAAAACATACAAACCAACACAAAGTACTGCAATATGAAGTGGGGAAGCAGTTTTCTTTTCTTTTTTCGACTTCTTCTCCACAAAATCCACGTAAACTAATACAATCTACAGCTTATTCTCAACAATAATTACATACTGCACTATAATTTAACAACAGCAAGCATCAATCTTAATCCAACAACTCTAATCACCAGAACATATCTCACAGCAGATGTTGATGCACTCGAAACATGCAAGAACTGTGCAGAGCTGAGTGAAAGCAATCGCGCATTGGTCATTTAGCTTGTTACAGCACTGCAAGAAACACATGCAGCAGCAGCGATCGCACCACTTTGAGCAAAAGTTTGTCGCAGCTTTGAATATCATTTCGGAAGTTTCATAGAGTTTTGGCTCGGCTTGTTCAGGCGGCAGGTTTTCAGCTGTAGCCTCGAGGTTACCAAACCTGATTCCTAGGCTGCGCAGGAATGTGACCTTCTTTGCTCCAACATCGGTTCTTCTCTGAAGTTTTGCTTATATAGGTTAGAAGCTTCAATAATAGTGAGAAACACTTTCATTATGAACAGCATTGCAAGATTGAAGAAGATTTATGAATCTTTGTCTCATCTTTTGTCATGCCTGCAGTGAGCAAGTTGAAATTAAGTTTCATGAAGTGCCAGAAGACGTACCTGTCTACTGTTTTTGTCTTAGCGGCTAATTTTGATTTGTCTGTTTCAATAACAATTATAGTGGTATACTCAGAAGGCACTCCTGTAAGCAGGCTCAATTTTGTAGCCTGCAAGTATAGAACATTTCGTGTTACTCAAATCACAAAATTTCATATATCACTAAATTGCTTTGGTATGTCGTGTGAGTAAACTCTATATTAGAGGTGCCTTGTGAGTATCAAATGCCTACAGAAGATTGGATGATGTTTTTATAAATTAGCACAAATTTGAGATAGACTGCCTATTGTGGAGTTGTAAGCCTAAAGAGTTAATTTTCAGACCATATCCACATTCTGTCATCTCTATATATGTGTAGTACTTTCTCTAAAACAAACAATGATTTATCATTTAATTGTACAAAATTCCAGTTAAACTGAAACTGACAACAAACCTTTTCCTCTAACTGTTTGCTTCCGGATAACCATGCATGGGCAGTAAGTGAATCAACTTGCCTCTTCGCAATCACCTGCCATTAGAGAAGTAGGCAGTTTGTGAGTGTGATGTAAAGATTATTTTCATGTTTAAAGTTAACTCACTAGCCACAACCAAGAAAATGAACAGGAGAGGCATCTGTAATATCGTGGCTTGAGAAATTTCACATACACATGCAAGAGGAAGGATTTCTCTTTGGGATTTTCCATGAGTTGCTATTAAGAAGATGAAACCTTACTTTGTCAATAGGTATATCTTTTGCATTCTGCACTTTTATAGTTATCTCGAACTTGCTCAAATCTGCTAAGATGCCATCAACTTCAACATTGTCAGGAAAGCTTCCAGTGTATCTTCCCCATATCAATACTGGACATCCAGACAATAGGTCTGGAATACTAGCCGGATAAATCTACAGTGATCGAAGAACAGTTTGGAATAACAGTTCTATATCATTAGGCATGTAAATATTAATGTAGGGATACATGTAAAATTCATCGTACCTCGAGGGAATCAAGATCTTTTAGAGAATCAACGTTTATATCTGCTACTAGGACTGATAATGCATTACTAATTAATCTTTCCAGCCGTGAGTTGACAGATCCTGGCGAAGTGAACATTGGCAATAAAGTAAGTGTAACATATTTGCAATCATAAATATACGTTGGAACTGAGACAAACCTAGATCAAGAGCTGCATCATAGTGACCCCGCCCAATTTGTGCAAGCATTTGCAAGAAGTAATGGTTGCAGTATGAACCTTACAGCATAACGCAAACTTAATGTCATCAGTTCAAAGCTTATGAGATAACTACAGTATTCAAATGCAGTTAGCGTAAAACACAGAGGAGGTAACAGATAGATGATGAAGAGCACCTCACCTATTCCAAACGTGCAAATTCGTGGAGTGGTCAAGCCTCCCTCCACGAGGTGACATCTCATTGTATCACAAATTTCCTTTTCATCTTCTACAGCTCCATCAGTAATGAGAAAAACTGTGGGAAGTGAACCACCAGCTTTTGAGAACATGTTGATTGCCTAACATAAGCAAATTAGAAAGTGATCAATGTAATAGATAGTAAAACAAAATCATAATCCATCATTTAGTAACTACCTTTACATGAAACAAAACTTCTGAGTCCTCGACAAAATAGAAATTGAACACCAAATACTGTAGTACTGTAATTTTTAGATAACTTATTAAGTGTATCTCCAAAATTTAGACACAGAGATCCAACAATGAAATCGTCAAGAATCTTTTACAGATCATTGCATAAAATTCTTCCGGAATACCTGATTCAGAGGAGTTGATATATTTGTGCCACCCTCGGCTATAAACTTTGTCTCAATCCATTCAGAAGCTTTTTGTACCATCTCTTTAGTTGCTTGTACCAGATATGAAGAAAATAATGAAGAACTTCCGTTGAAAGCTATGATGTTAAAAGTGTCTTCTGGGTTAAGCATAAAGAGCGCAGTTGAGAGAGCTATTTTAACACAATCAAGTGGTGTTCCTTGCATGCTTGCACTTACGTCAACAAGAAACACCACTTCTTTTCTGAAAACCTGCAGGAAAAATTAAGATACAATGATTAGGGGCATGAGATATCAGAGATACCTTAACATATTTGTCAAGTAGTTACATGAACCTAAATATTTGGAGCAAGTAGCAAACCGTGAAAAGGAAAATGTTTCTGGGAAATTTTACCGAGGAGTTGACTCTCCTCTCAACTTAACTATTTCCATTCAATTCAAAATCCATTGTAGCATAAAACTAAAGGGTGATTAGAAATAAGGTGGTAAAAGATGTACAGGAAATCTGTTAGTAACTTAATGCAGTTAGAGATCATCCACATCCTGAATCTAAATTTTGCTACTAAAAGCTACCTATAATCTTGAGATATAGTGTTGGATTTCCAATAATAAAACAATTTTAAGGTTCTTGATGGAGCATAATCCAAAGGCTATAACATGGCATGCAGCAGCCAACAAAAAAAGAAAGTTGTTTGTATATACATTATTACGGGCATATACAAAGAAAACCAAACATGAAGGGCTGCTGCTACTGGCTGACCTTATCGTTCATGATTTTCCCAGGGTATAGATACAAACAAAACATCTCCCTCTCATCAAAATCATGCAGAGGTCGAGACTGCAAGAGCACCCCACCAACAATTTCCTTTGAAGCAACCTGTAAAGTCCATTTGAGAACATTATCAAAAACAACAAGTTAATTTCTCGGTGGGAACTAGGCTGCTTCACCTCTAACTGATTCGAACATGATCAACAATAATATGTAATAAAAGTGTGTTACTTACGTTATATGAAAAATTGAAGTCGTCAGTGGACCAAAATGGAACTTCTCTCTCAGTAGAAAATCCTATTTTCGGGGCTTCATGTCCTGTTTTCTATCATAAAATACATTAAAAATATCATTTTGAGATTTTTGTCATTGTTAAGAACAATATAGTTACTTAAAGAAGCAAGGATACCTTAAGAGGATGACTAGTACTTTCAAAAAACACTTCAGTTCCAGTACCAGAATTCACATTCACCAAAACCTTTTCCTTTTTACTTGTGTTCTTCACCACGGGATTAACATACGAAGGAAAGGTGAAAGGCACATTTAGGGAAAATCGGCCATCTTGATACAACAATTTCTGGGACCAGCTGTATTTGACGGATAGAACAGTCCCTCCATCAATCTGAAAATGGAAACCAAATGCCACGTCAATGAACCTGCCTTACTTGGAGTTGGAAGAAGAAAAGGTCCAGTAAAATGGTACTTGCAAATGTTAGGTCTAATAAGATATAACTGTAGCTTTTTTTCTTTTTCTTTTTCGTTTTTTCTTTTTTCTTTTTTCTTTTTTCTTTTTTCTTTTTTCTTTTTTGAGACTGAAACACACACACACATTAACCTCTCCAGATGACTCGAATTGAGTCTACTAGTAGGAGAGAGAGTGTTTTATCAACTGAGTTATGTTTCGTCGTCTAGATATGCGATAGATAGTTCCAACTACTTTTTTTTTTTTAAATCTTTTTATATTAATTACATTATACTACGTCTATAAATTTTAAAATTTATTTTCAATTATAATCTTATTAATATTCTCTCATTAATGTAGGGAAATATTGTGTGATACTATCCTTCCATGAGAAGCGTCAAGATTCATATCCAAGAATGTTTGTAATTGCAAATAGAAAAAATAATTAAAAATAAAAACTTATACAGATTCTAGCTATGATTCGGTTGGGTTTGTTTGTAACACCTCCTCTTTTGAACCCCCGAATTGAGATTTGTGACTAATGCGGCACGATGTGATTTAACTGGCAAAATCTCACTTGTCCTTTTATTATTTCATACGTTGCCCGCATCTTTTGAATAGAATATATAATTTTTAGGAACCGGAACAGCGCATATGCTAGGTGGTATAGTATCTATTATTTATGTTCGCAAATAACGTGTATCAATGGAAGGTGACAGATTATAATCGATAAAAAAGTTAAGTTTTAGATTTATTTAAGTTACCTGAGGAACTTTGAATGTGTAAATGTGGCCTTTTATCAAGAATCCATCTTTACTGCTGGCTGTTTTGGCTGCATCTGCAGCATCTTCCAGTGAAATCAGCTCTCTATTGAATGACTTGAAAGGGCTTTCAACTTCTACACCTAGAACTGAACCCTGTTAGCCAAATAATTCTTAATGAAAAAGCCAAAACATGAAAAGCACTAATAAAACAAAAATTAAAAATCTTTTCACTTTCCAGTAATATATACCAAATGGAAAAAAAAAGTTATATCAAGGGTTATTGGTATATAAATACACGAATTTTGATGTGATTTTGGTTTTGCACACGAACTTTAAAATGAGTATATAAATATTCGGATTTTGATGCAATTTTGGTTTTGCATACAAACTTTAAGCAATGATATAAATACACGAACTTATTAATTTTAATAATTTTACCACGATTTATTTTTTCGACCAAATTGAAACTGACATAACATTAGATATGATGAGTTGATAACGAAGTGAAAATAAATTAATAAATAAAATATAACAGAAACATTTATACTTGGTAAAACACGCACATTGACTCATTAACACACACAAAACACATATATACTTCACGAGAAAGAAAGAAAAAAATAAAGGAATATAACACAAACACACCAAACGAAGAGAGTACTTCAAATCTTAAACCCACGATTTATAAATGAAGTAAATGATGAACAAGTATGCTACTACAAATGTCTTCTTCTTCTTCTTCACACACGAACTTTAAAATTTTCATATCGTTGTCAACTCATCATATCTAATGTCATGTCAGTTTCAATTTGATCGGAAACAATTTATGATAAAATTACTACAATTAATAAGTTCGTGTATTTATATACTCCTTTTAAAATTCGTGTGTAAGACTAAAATCAATTAAAGTTCGTGTATTTATGTACTCCTTTTAAATTTCGTGTGCAAAATCAAAATCACATCAAAGTTTACGTATTTATATGTCAATAAGCTTATATTGATGCTTTGTTATATACCAAAGTCCATGGGTTAGGCTGCCCCGACCTGAAATTTTCACTTGGCCCAATGGGCTATATCTGCTCCGGTCCGCTACTTTGACGCAGGCTAGTGCGAAATTTCCATTTTTTAAATATATAACTCCTTATATTTCTCAAATATTAGAAAATTGTATTTTATGTATTTATAAAAGTAAATCCAAAGCCAATAATCGCTGCATTTCCTACCCAATTATTTAACCCATTAAGGTTAACCACTTAAACTTTTCTATCCATGCAATTTCAGTTTCAGTTTCCCCTCACTTTTCAAAATTAAACGGCAACTCTAATTTTTATCTTGACCTTATAAAATTCGATTACTGCTGAGTTTTATAATTTGAGGTCTCGTGAAATCCAACTTCAACCAATATTAAAATTTTCTCTTATATATACAATACGGATAATTCCGCTCCTACTAAATTATAAGATTTAATATTATTTGAAGCCCAATGTTACTTATTCATCTGAACTCATATTATCCATTCTTTTAAGAATCGGGTGTTACTTATTCATCTAAACTCATATTATCCAGTCTTTTAAGAATTGCTTCAAGTATTGACGGAATCATAAGAGTAAAAACCTATTTTAGTTTTAATTTCTCATTTTTCAATTTTGCAGTTGGTAGATTTTAGGAGCAGAAAACCAACAGAAAATAACAATGCCAAACATTTTTTTTTTTTTTCATAAAGAGATGACAACTTTTTTGTGAAAAGCCAAAACATTTAAGAAATGGAAAATAAAGCACACACACATACTTTCCACACAAAAATCCACCGTACCTGCTCTCCCATCGGCACAGCAATACGGCAGGAGCAACTCCTACTCGCGGAGACGCAGTCCAATCTCCACGCGCCACTGACCGTTACAAACGCCGTATCTAAACAGCAGTCAACCTCCACCGACACGCGGTGCATGCGCAGCGGAATCAGCGCCGGCGGATCGCACCGGCCGTAGACGTACGGCTGGTAGCTCGGAAAGTCGGGATTATCCACCATCGACGGGTCATTGATCTCGGCGTACACCATCGGCGCCGTCGGCAGGAAGCTCTTCGCCTCCGCCGTCATCGACGGCTGCCGCGGCGGTGCCGACGACGCGGCAGCCAGCTTATCCCTGCCGTAGTAGATTCGCTTCGACAGCTTCAGCCCAAGCTCGACCGCTCTGGAGAAATCTGCCGCCATTCTCGATCAGTGGAAGCGGAAATGCCGGAGTTTGTCGGCAGCGGATAATTAGTGGAAACTATTAACGGCGAAGATTTTAGGAACTTTTTGTTTGTGAGGTTTTGTTTCGATGAATTGTTTCAAGAGTGAAATGGACTGAGCTATCAGTTACGTGGAAGATGGAATATTGACTTGCGTTGAGTTAATTGTGGTGTCTTGAACTTTGGATTGAATATTGATTGCAATGTGAGGCCTCGGAGATGCAGGTATTTGCACATTAGCCTCTCTAATTTTGTCATACCTATTTTTTGTATTATTATTATTATTATTATTATTATTATTATTATTATTATTATTATTATTATATTGATCGTATTATCGACATAAATATTAGCCTATATATTATATACAACTAAAATACAACATTGGAATTCATAATTAAATGTTAAAAGTATATAAGGTTGGCCTCCGTGGACTGTTACAATCAATATTAATCCTGATTCAACTGCTTATTTATGAGAGATTTGCTTAATGTAACGTATATACTTTTATGCAAGCTCGTTTCTTGGTGATTAATAAATTAGTCTATAAGCTGCATGTTAATTACATCTTCACCAGTAGTCGACAAGTGAAATTTTAACAATTTATGGTTATTCCTCCAAATTCTGGTGTGATTTTAATCTTAAGGCCAACCCAATAGCTTCCTTGTAATAAATTCCTTGCTCGTTTTGAGCGAGTTCAAATTCAATCAAATATGCGTAAAACATAGTAATATCAATTAATATATTTTAAACTAGAGTGACACTTATTTAGACCTCTCCAAGATACTTTTATATATCTTCTAAAATATATGAAAAATCATGCTAAATTTTTTCACCTATATATTATGATAGATTTTTTAAAAATATCACATATATATATTACGCTAGATTTTTTTTGTTACTTGAAGTTTTAGTATTACTTTCCTTACTATATTTTTTTGATTTAAGAGAACATAATTTGGCCATACATGTATTCCTTACTTTTGTAGTTGAGAACAACTATACTATTCTGATTAATAATAATTATTAATTATTAGGACTATATAATATTTTCTTTGGAGTTTAGTTTCTTTTTAACTTGGTTTGAGATATTGTCTTCCATTTAAAGTTGAATCTGAGCAAAGTCAATTGTAATTCATGACGACTGCATTGCCATCCATATTATATTGTTACACTTAGCCATAAATTTAAACAAAATATTTTACTTCATCCGTCAACTAAAAGATTATATTGCTTTTTGTAGCACGAATTTTAATAGAATTATATGAGTGTGAAGTGAGTTGAGATAATAAATGAATATATTAATAAGTAATAGGTCATGTGTGGTTTGTTTGTAATAAGTATGTAGATTGAAAGGTAGTTGATATTTTTAAAAATATAAATACAAATTTTTGATAGATGGACAAAAAAAAATTAAAATACATGTTATTGATGGATGGGGAAAATAGTATATAATAGACAAACTCATAGTTCTAATAGATATAATAACCAAATGGGTCAAACTCATTTAGTTATTGGGCCGTCATTTAGCTAAGACGTGTAGTATTTATAATAGTAATAATAATAATAATAACAATTATTATTATTATTATTATTATTGAACAAAAAAAATGCAATCGATGAGGAAAATTAAATGTTATATGTTTGATTTAAAAGGCATTGATGAGATTGGGAGTCAAAATATTTGGTTGATGCAGTATTTGTTATAATTTTTATGGATGTCTTTTGGATAAACTTTAGTATTTTGTATAATTATGCACAAATTATACAATACCATAAAATAAAAATTAGACTAATACTTCCATTCAACCGATTTAAAATTTAAAAAATATATATATAACGGTGAGATTTTAATCTATAACATTTAGATATCTAGATTGACTACGAGGTACTTATAGTGAGATATGCAGGTGACTATATTTGTCCTATTTCAAATGTCATTACAATTGACAAACACAACTCACAAATGTCTCGAGAAAGTGTGTGCATAAACTTTATTTTATAAAAAGTAAAGACCAACTTGCAATATATCAATATATCGTGAGAATAAAAAGTTGATGAATTCTTGTAAAAGTTAATAAATCCGTCGGAAAGTTACTATAAAAAATAGAATTTTTAGTCCTACATGGGATTCGAACCCGGTGAAAATATTGAATTTTTAATTAATTAACTTTCCAACGGATACATCAGCTTTCATAGTTATTTCCGATATATATATATATATATATATATATATATATATATATATATATATATATATATATATCATAAATGATTAGTGAAAGTTCTTGAATCGACCTCGTGATGCAAACTCTATCAAATGGCTCGATCTACCAGACTACCACGTATTAGTATATATATCATAGGGGTGGTCTCCTGTCGAGCCCAGACATGATGTCATATCCCGTCTTTCTTAATAAGATTAGAAGGACTTTCGAACTTAGAATTTAAATGATTAGTGCTAGATGAAAGAAATTTTAAATTCCAACAAAAGAATTTATTTCATTTAAGCGATTACGAAAATTATTATATATAATATAATAATTGAATATGATTTATACATATATTTATAAATCATTATATCAATAATATCATGTTAATGTTTAATTATTAATTTATAATCTTTAAGATCGGACGTTGGTAGTAAAAATAATTTTGTCTAATGGGCTTTCGTTTGAAAAGCCCAAAAAAGCCCATTGGACCACCAAACCCTACACTATATGAGCTCATCTCTCCCATTTGAACCCTAGCCTCCACAAATCAATTCATTTCCTGCACCTCAACAAGAAACACAAAGGTTTACACTTTCACACTCCATTTCATTTAGGTGTATTATATGTATATGTTTCATGTATATGTGTGTGCGTGAGTTTGTGTATATGTGTGCGTGAGTTTGTGATTGTGAGTGTGGCGATGAGCGTGAGAGAGAGAAGCAGACGGAGCGGGAGATGGGAGGCGGCGGCGGCTGCCGAAAGGCGTAGCGTGCCACCGTCGCTTTGCGTGTGTGTATCGTTGGCGTGGGTGTGCTGCCACCATTCGCGTGTGTGCTTGGCGGTGTTACCGTCGGTGTGTGTGTGTGTCGTCGTGTGTGGGCGTGTGGGTATAGTGAGCGGGGGATGGGCGATGGCGCGAGGTCGCGGATTTGAACGATGGTGACGGCGGTTCGCGTGTGTGCGTGTGCGTGCGTTGCGTGTGTATGTTGCGTGGTGTGTGTTGTCGTGTGTACGTGTGTGTGCGTAGATGGGCGCCGGCCGTGACGGCGTGCGGCACGAACGGCGGCGGCGTCTCCGTAAGTGAGTGAGTGCGTGAGTGTGAGTGTGTGAACGAGAAAGAGAGTGACGTGAGAGGGGGTGGGAAGGAAGAGAAAACAAGAAAAAAAAAGGGTCGCCGGAATCCGGTCGCCGGCGACGACGGCTGCCGGAAAGCGGCGCCGGAAAATGGGGTGAGTTAGGTTTAGGGTTTTGTAGGTGATGGGCTGGGCTTGTTTGTTTTAATTAAATGAGTATTGTATTGGGCTCTTTTTAATTTTATGTATTGGGCTCTTCCAAATTAAAATGTTGGGCCCTTGTAAAATTGATTTTGGGCCGAGAAGGATAAAAGAAATGGGCTGATCCCTTTTTTTTTAAATTAAGGGCTGAATGGTTTAAATCTGTTGGGCCCAGAATTAAATAAAATGTGGGCTTGGATTAATTAAATAGTTGGACTTTAGTTAATAATAATAGTTGGACTTAGATTAAATTAATGATTGAGCTTTAATTTAATTAATTATGACTTGCTTTAATTAATTAAATCCTTAGACTTTAATTAATTAAATAAATAAGGTTTAACTTTAAGACTTAATTAATTAAATTATATTAAGTCTTATTAATTAAATAATTAACTTAAACTTAAATATAAGTTTAAATTATTTAATTATGGTAAGTTAATTAATTAATTAATTAATTACTATTAAGTTTAATTAATTAATTGATTAAATCAAGGTTAAGTCCAAGTTTAAATTACTTTAATTTATGACTATGACCTCTTTTAATGAAATTAATTAAGTTATGATGATTAAACAAATTAAGTTATGTTAAACAAGTGCATAATTTGAGAATTATATTATGAGTTATATTAAGCGAGATTCCTTATATATGATTTTAGTATGCAATTTAATTGCATTATACTTTTGTAAAAAAAGTATTTAACAAAAGAAGATTATGAAATTAAATTGTTTTTAAACGAAAAGTCGAGCAAGGGTATTGTTGGTGCCTTAGCGAGATAAATTAGTTTTCAAATTTAATTATATTTTGAAAACCCGGCTTAACGAATCATAAGCTAGTATCCTCTTTACTTGAACTTAAGGCTAGCTTTTCGAGACCTATTAAGATTAGTGCTTCTTGTAGGTTTTGACGATCGAGGGATTAGCGTTGCTTTCGAGAGGCAGCATACTATAGTGAAATTCTTGAGCTTTGTCCTATCGAGGTGGGCTTACTTTACAAAAGTATAATTGAGTTATATGCTCGATATTTCATGAAATGCTGTTGTTTATCCAATAAAATGTTTTTTGCGCTCTACTACATTTAAGGCTCGTAAATGTATCGATCGAGATTCTCTTTAAACCTAACACGTTAATTGAGAATTGTGTACACTGTTAGTTGTTTCGGTGGGTTGATCTCCATCGGGCACTAACCAAGTAATGAGGCGTTATAAGGGTGCTTGTCTGGATGTGTTCGAGATGCGTCATATTATTATGGTGCTTGTGCGGATCGTTCGAAGTACATCATGGATTGTCCGGGTTACGTCCCGATGACAATAATAGGGCATGTGATCCGACGGTGGCTAGAGGTCGGGATCAAAGCGAGTAATGTAAGAGTCGTGACAATGGGCCCAAATGAATGAAATATTTTGCATGCTTAGAAGTGGTTTCTCTTTTAAAACCTTCTAAGTCGTGTTATCATGATTGGATAAAGCGATTTCTGGTTTATGAAATGTTTATGAAAATGCATGCCCACCGAGTACATTAGTACTTAGCCCAAATATTTTCAAATGTTTTCGGGTTGATCAATGGGCACCGACAGGCAAGAGTCGAGATTTGAGTTCACTCCAGTATTTTTGGATTATTCCGTATTTAGACTTCCGTGATGAATTAACTCTAATTTTATTTTCTTCTTGTCTATGACTTGAATTGTACCTTTGATGAGCTTAGACTCGAATCTTTGATGTTTAGCATTCGACGCATTTGGCCATTAGAAGCACGAAACTAAACTTGTGATCACGATGATAAATATTGTTTTGATTGGATTACATCCTTCGATGTCTTCCATTTCATTTAGGAAGCTATTCCCAAATTCTAAGGGTTTATTGTCTCGATCATTCGAGTCAACTCATTTACTTCACATTTTCTATTATTTTTATTCGTCGCCTCGATTCTGAGCTTAGTTTATATTCAAGAAGGGGTGTGTGAGTGGTATCGAGCGTAAGTTTTCTTCGTGTCTCGATCGCCAAAACCTTTTCATGTCGAGTCTAGAATAGTATCCTAGACTTCTTGAAATCTCGATGACTCTCATTTCCGTCACGCTTGTTGATCAACAAAGGTATGATTTAAATGTTTCAAAGTGAGATTATGAAATGATGTCGCCATTGATGAATGTTTCCATGTGGATTACAAGTTATTTTCATGTGATGATTTGTGAATTGTCTAAATGCTTTCACATTGTTATTGTGAGTCATTGTACTCGGATGACTAAGTTCATTGTCGTGTTAGGGACAACCCAACCCTTAACGACCTAAATGAAATTGATTTTGAATTGGATTTTCAAATCTTTCGATCATGCATGAGACTTTGGAACTTACATGACAATAGGTTTCACAAAAGCGAAAATGTTGATGGCGATATTTTGGATTCATATCCTAAAATGATCGTAATAAGTTATGGGTTCTCTCACGAACTGTTTGTGTACTCAAGGACTGTTATGAAAACGTAAGTCGTGATAGCCTCGCTATAACAACTTAGAAAGAACTAGTTCACGGTTTCACATAGAAGCGCTTGAACATAGAAGTAACATGAAAAAGATTGAGGATTCATTTGAGTTACACCTTTATGGTTATGATTACTTTCTCATATAGGCGTTATCTTTTCAGAATGGAAGACACACCAATAGGAGGTGGCATGGAAGACGTACCGATAGGGAATGGTAGGGGCGAGGCCGGGGCGTGGACGAGGGGCGAGGACGTGGTCGTGTCTGAGGAAGAGGTTTTGTCCATCAAGAACCTAACCCACAAATAACCGGACCGTGCACGATGAAGAAAGATTTGCAAGAGAAACCTCCGGCGTTCGATGGGCTGGGGATCCGATGGATCTTGAGAAATGGATACGAGTGTGGAGCGGATTTTCAACTATATCCGATGTGAAGATGGGGAAAAGTGAAGTCGCCACCTACCGACTTGTGGAAGAAGGCGACACGGTGGGAGTCGGTGAGGCGCACCATGATGAGGAGGAACTCGAGAACCTCACATGGGAAGAATTCAAGGCGAATTATATGAGAAGTACATACCGGGATGCTACCGTCGGAAGAAAGCGAGCAGTTCGGAATCAAGCAGAGAATTGGAGCGATCCTTTGAATATGATGGAGCATTGACCAAGCTGTCAAGGTATGCACCACATCTGGTGGACACTGATGCAAAACGCGCTGAGAAGTTCAGAAACGGATTACGTCACGAGATAGCGATTTCCCTAGCAAGTCAAGGTGACCTTACTTATGCACAAACGCTGAGCAGGGCTCTTACCATCGAGTCACTCCTGCCAAGAGAAAAAGGAAAAGCTCCACTGCAGGCTGTGCATGCGCCATTTCAAGACAATGGCAAAGGGAAAAGAAAATGGAATGAGGGTAATGGGGGAAACTTCGGAAATGGGAAGAAACCCTGGAATCAAAATCAAAGCAGAATCAAAATCCGCCTCCAATGATGGGCCGAACACCTTGCCCGGAATGCCAGAAATTCCACATAGGCAAATGTCTGAAGAGGGCAAATGCTTGTTATTTCTGTGGAGAAATTGGACATTTTGCTCCAGCATGCCCAAAGAAAAATGGGAGAGCACCCCCTGCCCAAACCTTGAAATCAACAAAGGCAAATCCACGCCCCGGAGGAAACCAAGGACAACCACCAAGCGCGGGCCTACGCTTTAAACCGAAGCAAGTCGCTCGAGCACGGGAAACCCCATGCGGTATGGTCAACGTGACTGGTATACCTGTTATAGCTTTGTTTGATACAGGGGCATCACACTCTTTCATTTCACATGTTGCTTGTAAGGCTTTAGACTTAACTCCTGAACCATCTAGTGAAGCTTTAGTGATTAGCACACCAGGTGGAGAAAGAATGTCTGCTGAATATATTGTTTCGAACTTAGAATTGAACATAGGTGCTGAAGAATTTAGGGCAGACTTATATGTCATCTCTATGATAGAATTTGACATCATCTTAGGAATGGATTGGCTCACCAAAGTCAATGCCACAATCTTGTGTAACGAAAGAAAGATCTCCTTCCAGACCCTTGGAAAGGAAGGGACGAATTTTCATGGGATAAGAATGGGAAAAGGAGTATCAGTGATATCTGCCATGAAAGCCACCAAGATTATGAAGAAAGGAGGTTGCTATGCAATTCTCGTCAGCTTGACAACAAAACCAGAGGTGGAGAAGACAATTGGAGAAGTTCCGGTTGTTCGAGAGTACGAAGATGTTTTCGGAAGAATTGCCGGGTATGCCACCAGATCGGCAATTAGAATTCACAATCGACTTAGAACCCGGAGCAGCTCCAGTATCGAAAGCACCGTATAGGATGGCCCCACCCGAATTACAAGAATTAAAGATTGATTCA
The DNA here is from genome assembly GCA_036937905.1 of Salvia rosmarinus. Taxonomy (NCBI): domain Eukaryota; kingdom Viridiplantae; phylum Streptophyta; class Magnoliopsida; order Lamiales; family Lamiaceae; genus Salvia; species Salvia rosmarinus. Next base: position 10,779,518 of record CM072817.1, on the reverse strand, counting down.
GGAGCTGTTGGACCTAGGTTTCATACAACCTAGTGTATCGCCATGGGAGCACCGGTCCTATTCGTCGAGAAGAAAGACGGAACATTAAGGATGTGTATCGATTACGAGAATTGAACAAGCTCACTATTAAGAATAGATATCCTCTCCCGGGATAGCGACTTGTTCGACCAAGCGAAAGGAGTGGAGTATTTTCAAGATAGACTAAGGTCCGGATACCATCGACTCAAAATGAGAATGGATGATATTCCTAAGGCAGCGTTTAGAACACGTTACGGACATTACGAGTTCACGAGAATGCCGTTTGGGTTGACAAATGCCCATTGTTTTTATGGATCGATGAATAGAGTATTCCATCAATATCTTGATAGTTTCGTCTTAGTGTTTATCGATGATATTCTCATCTACTCTAAGACCGAGGAACAACACGAAGAGCATTTGCGTGTTGTACTCAAGAATTTATGAAACGAGAAATTATACGCCAAATTCAAAGAAGTGTGAATTTTGGTTAAAGGAGTGATGTTCTCGGACATATCGTGTCGTAGATGGAATCAAAGTAGATCCTGCTAAAGTAGAAGCCGTCAAAGAATGGAGGACCCTCAAGCGCCAATGAGATCAGAAGTTTTCTCGGTTTGGCGGGATACTACAGACGATTCATTGAAGGGTTCTCAAAATTGGCTAGGCCAATGACACAACTTTTAAGAAAAGGGACCAAGTATACTTGGACCGAAGATTGTGAAAAGAGTTTTCAAGAGCTCAAGACCAAGCTAACCTTTCGCTCGGTGTTAGCAATCGAAGGAGAATGAAGGATTCGTTGTTTACGGATGCCTCAAAGTTGGGATTGGGTTGTGTACTAATGCAAAACCGGAAGGTGATAGCATACGCATCTCGTCAATTGAAGCCACATGAGTTGAATTATCCGACTCGTGACTTAGAGTTAAACTGCGATCGTGCATGCTTTGAAGATTTGGAGACACCACCTTTATGGAGTTAAGTGTGAAATCTTCACGGATCATAAGAGTTTGAAGTACTTTTCGAGCGAAGGATCGAATATGAGACAGCGAAGATGGCTCGAATTAGTAAAGGATTACGTTGTACTATCAGCTACCATCCCGAAAAGCGAACGTTGTGGCGGATGCCCTCGATCGAAAGACTAAGGCAAAGCTAGGGTATTTAATTACCAACAGAGAGAGGCGATTCATGACTTCGCCACGCTCGGTTTAGAAATAGTTCATCCTCCAAAGACAAGATGTCGACTTGTATAGCTAGTCTCACGACCACACCGACCTACGAGGAAGGATCATTGATGCACAAAGAGAGATTGGTTCTGGAAAGATGCGTCTCGCGCGAGCGAACAAAACAAAAGGATTCACCAAGCAAAAGACAATGCTTTGATGTTTGGTGAAAGGCGTGTGTGCCGTCTGAGGAAGAACTCGAAGCGAGATCATGAGCGAAGCTCATGATACTCCATATCTTGCGCATCCGGAAGTACAAAATGTACCAAGATTTGAAGAAAATGTTCGGTGGAAGGAATGAAAAGAGATGTAGCCTCTTTTGTTGAGCGATGTTTGGCTTGTCGACAAGTTAAGGCGTCATGCACCGAGAGACCGTATGGGATGTTACAACCCCACGTGCGGAATGGAAGTGGGAACATATCAACATGGACTTTGTGGTAAGCTACCAAAGTCGATTCATGAATATCGCCATTTGGGTCATAGTGGATCGTCTATCAAAGTCAGCGCATTTCCTACCGATCCAGATGACGTTTGGTTTGGAGAAGCTTGCAAAATTATACGTTAAGGAGATAGTACGCCTTCATGGAGTACCTGTATCTATTACGTCTGATCGAGATTCAAGATTCACATCGCGTTTTTGGAAGAGTTTGCAAGGAGCCATGGGAACCCAGCTGAATTTCAGCACAGCTTTTCATCCTCAGACCGATGGCCAATCAGAAAGAACGATTCAAATTTTAGAAGATATGTTACGAACTCTAGTCTCTGACAAGGGTGGAAGTTGGGAAGACTTACTCCCGCTAGTGGAATTTGCCTATAACAATAGTTACCAGGCGACGATTGGGATGGCCCCATATGAGGCATTGTATGGTCGAAAATGTAGATCACCTCTTTATTGGGACGAGGTGGGAGAAAGGAAGCTGTTAGGTCCCGACCTAGTACAGCAGATGGTCGAGAAAGTCGATCACATTAAGCAAAGAATCAAAGAAGCTCAGGACAGACAAAAGTCTTACGCCGACAAACGCCGGTCCGACTTAGAATTCAATGTCGGGGATCGAGTTTTTCTTAAGGTATCTCCTTCAAAGGGGTGTCGTTTTGGAAAGAGAGGAAAGTTACGACCCGCTATATAGGACCTTTTGAGATCCTGAGCGAATAGGCCTGTAGCTCATAGGTTGGCTTTGCCACCAAGCATTGGAGGCGTGCACAATGTGTTTCATGTCTCGCATGATTAAGAAAATACGTGTTTGATCCGAAACACGTAATTAAACACGATGAAGTAGTCTTAGCCGGGACTTAAGTTATGAAGAAAGACTGTCCAAATTTTGGATAGAAAGTCAAGTTTTGCGGAACAAACAAATTGTTCTCGTTAAAGTGAAGTGGAACCATCACGGTATGGAGGAGGCCACATGGGAACTTGAGGACAAAATGAAATCTAAGTATCCCGATCTAGATTACCAAGGTATGTAATTTCGAGGACGAAATTTTTATAAGGATGGAGGGATGTCATATCCCGTCTTTCTTAATAAGATTAGAAGGACTTTCGAACTTAGAATTTAAATGATTCGTGCCCGATGAAAGAAATTTTTAAATTCCAACAAAAGAATTTATTTCATTTAAGCGATTACGAAAATTATTATATATAATATAATAATTGAATATGATTTATACATATATTTATAAATCATTATATCAATAATATCATGTTAATGTTTAATTATTAATTTATAATCTTTAAGATCGGACGTTGGTAGTAAAAATAATTTTGTCTAATGGGCTTTCGTTTGAAAAAGCCCAAAAAAGCCCATTGGACCACCAAACCTACACTATATGAGCTCATCTCCTCCCATTTGAACCCTAGCCTCCACAAATCAATTCATTTCTGCACCTCAACAAGAAACACAAAGGTTTACACTTTCACACTCCATTTCATTTAGGTGTATTATATGTATATGTTTCATGTGTATATGTGTGCGTGAGTTTGTGTATATGTGTGCGTGAGTTTGTGATTGTGAGTGTGGCGATGAGCGTGAGAGAGAAGGCAGGGGAGCGGAGATGGGAGGCGGCGGCGGCGCGGCTGAAAGGCGGCGCGTGCCACCGTCGCTTTGCGTGTGTGTATCGTTGGCGTGGGTGTGCTGCCACCATTCGCGTGTGTGTGCGGCGGTGTTACCGTCAGTGTGTGTGTGTGTCGTCATGTGTGGGCGTGTGTGGGTATAGTGAACGGGGGGGGGATGGCTGATGGCGCGAGGTCGCCGGATTTCGAACAGTGGTGACGACAGTTCGCGTGTGTGCGTGTGCGTGCGTTGCGTGTGTATGTTGCGTGGTGTGTGTTGTCGTGTGTCTGTGTGTGTGCGTAGATGGTCGATTGCCGGCCGGCGGCGTGCCGGCCGAGCGGCGACGTCTCCGTAAGTGGTGAGTGCGTGAGTGTGTGTGTGTGAGCGAGAAAGAGTGGCGTGAGAGGGTGGGAAGGAAGAAAACAAGAAAAAAGGGTCGCTGAATCCGGTCACGATGACGACGATTCACGGAAGCGGCCGGGAAAATGGGGTGAGTTAGGTTTAGGGTTTTGTAGGTGATGGGCTGGGCTTGTTTGTTTTAATTAAATGAGTATTGTATTGGGCTCTTTTTAATTTTATGTATTGGGCTCTTCCAAATTAAAATGTTGGGCCCTTGTAAAATTGATTTTGGGCCGAGAAGGATAAAAGAAATGGGCTGATCCCTTTTTTTTTAAATTAAGGGCTGAATGGTTTAAATCTGTTGGGCCCAGAATTAAATAAAATGTGGGCTTGGATTAATTAAATAGTTGGACTTTAGTTAATAATAATAGTTGGACTTAGATTAAATTAATGATTGAGCTTTAATTTAATTAATTACTTGACTTGCTTTAATTAATTAAATCCTTAGACTTTAATTAATTAAATAAATAAGGTTTAACTTTAAGACTTAATTAATTAAATTATATTAAGTCTTATTAATTAAATAATTAACTTAAACTTAAATATAAGTTTAAATTATTTAATTATGGTAAGTTAATTAATTAATTAATTAATTACTATTAAGTTTAATTAATTAATTGATTAAATCAAGGTTAAGTCCAAGTTTAAATTACTTTAATTTATGACTATGACCTCTTTTAATGAAATTAATTAAGTTATGATGATTAAACAAATTAAGTTATGTTAAACAAGTGCATAATTTGAGAATTATATTATGAGTTATATTAAGCGAGATTCATATATATGATTTTAGTATGCAATTTAATTGCATTATACTTTGTAAAAAAAAGTATTTAACAAAGAAGATTATGAAATTAAATTGTTTTTAAACGAAAAGTCGAGCAAGGGTATTGTTGGTGCCTTAGCGAGATAAATTAGTTTTCAAATTTAATTATATTTTGAAAACCCTGCTTAACGAATCATAAGCTAGTATCCTCTTTACTTGAACTTAAGGCTAGCTTTTCGAGACCTATTAAGATTAGTGCTTCTTGTAGGTTTTGACGATCAAGGGATTAGCGTTGCTTTCCGAGACGCGTACTATAGTGAAATTCTTGAGCTTTGTCCTATCGAGGTGGGCTTACTTTACAAAAGTATAATTGAGTTATATGCTCGATATTTCATGAAATCTGTTGTTTATCCAATAAAATGTTTTTATGCGCTCTACTACTGTTTAAGGCTCGTAAATGTATCGATCGAGATTCTCTTTAAACCTAACACGTTAATTGAGAATTGTGTACTTTGTTAGTTGTTTCGGTGGGTTGATCTCCATGGGCACTAACCAAGTAATGAGGCGTTATAAGGGTGCTTGTGCGGATGTGTTAGGAGTACGTCATGTTATTATGGTGCTTATGCGGATACGTTCAAGTACATCATGGATTGTCCGGTTCGCCCCGATGACAATAATAGGGCATGTGATCCGACGGTGGCTAGAGGTCCGGGATCAAAGCGAGTAATGAAGAGTCGACAATGGGCCCAAATGAATGAAATATTTTGCATGCTTAGAAGTGGTTTCTCTTTAAAACCTTCTAAGTCATGTTATCATGATTGGATAAAGCGATTTCTGATTTATGAAATGTTTATGAAAATGCATGCCCACCGAGTACATTAGTACTTAGCCCAAATATTTTCAAATGTTTTCGAGGTTGATCAATGGGCACCGAGGCAGAGTGAGATTTGAGTTCACTCAAGTATTTTGACGGATTATTCGTATTTAGACTTCACCGTGATGAATTAACTCTAATTTTATTTTCTCTTCTTGTCTATGACTTGAATTGTACCTTTTGATGAGCTTAGACTCAATCTTTGATGTTTAGCATTCGACGCATTTGGCCATTAGAAGACGAAACTAAACTTGTGATCCCGATGATAAATATTGTTTTGATTGGATTACATCCTTGATGTCTTCCATTTTCATTTAGGAAGCTATTCCCAAATTCTAGGGTTTATTGTCTCGATCATTCGAGTCAACTCATTTACTTCACATTTTCTATTATTTTTATTCGGCGCCTCGATTCTGAGCTTAGTTTATATTCAAGAAAGGGGTGTGACACACGGTGAGTCCACCCCTAATTACTTAATTAATTAATTAATTAATTCAAATATTTTAATTAAAATTAATTAGTTTAATAAACTTTAATTATAAATTAATAAATAATACTTTTGAATTAATATATCTTAATTTTGAATTAATAAACTCTAATTATGAATTAATAAACCTTAATTGTGAATTAATAAACCCTAATTTGAAATTAATAAACCCTATTTGAAATTAATAAACCCTAATTTTGAATAATAAACCCTAATTGAAAATAATAAATCCTAATTTTGACTAATAACTCCAATTTTTGAATAATAAACCCTAACTTTGAATTAATAAATCCTAATTGTGAATTAATAAACTCTAATTATGAATTAATAAACCTTAATTATGAATTAATGAACCATAATTATGAATTATTATAATTTAATTTTGAATTAAATTATAATTACAAATTAATAAATTTAATTATAAATTAACAAAATCTAATTATTCTTACTAACCATAATTAATATATAATTATTTTAACAAAATAAGGATGAAATTTCGCGGTGATTTGAGCCACCCAAGTTTTTGTCTATCTCATAAATGGTTAGAAGAAAAAAAATCTTGTTGTGAGAACTCTAAGAATAGCTAGTACTCAACATATCAAGTAATTGTACTATAATAATACATTGAATGTATGATGATACTTATAATACATTTATTTTATTCCATTAATACAAGTATTCTCACAATTCTCAATGTAAGAGATTTTTATTTGAGCTCTACCTATATATATATATATATATATATATATATATATATATATATATATATATATATATATATCGAATTTACAGTTTTCAATTGTAAATATACTCAATTTACCAGTTAAATTTCCTAAAGAGGTACATAAAATGTATACTAATCAATCAAAAATAAGAATGGAGAATCCTGACTGGACCAAGTTTCAATATTTTATTATTTTATAAGGATGATGAAAATATATGTGATGGAATAAAGTTTAAGTGTTTAGCATGGTAAGGGTAAGTGCCTTGCTTTACTACTAGTGGGGTTGATTTTGAATATTTAATACTGATTATTGTCTGCCATTAATTTAATCAATGATATATGTTTCTTTTATTATAATGGTGCTTTTGACCAAAAGGGTTAAATTAATAGAAATAATATATTGTTTATTTAAATTTATAAATTTTACGTGACTTTTAAATATGACAACTACATCACAATATATATATATATATATATATATATATATATATATATAGTTGGGTTAAAGTAATCTAGGTCACGAGATAAGACATAAGACTCCAATCTGCACCACACAATGTATTCATGTGACGACTAGATAAGTGACACATGGCATGATGTTTTTTATTTTAATTTTCGTTTAAGGGCAAGATAGTAATTATTTCTTCTCCTTTGCTGCAAATTATTTTTGTTCGACGGAGAATAAAGATAAGTAGATGGCGACGATGGCATGGTGGAGGCGGTCGAGGCGGCAACAATGACGCGGTGGAGATGGTCGCGACTGTGGCGTTCATGACGGTAATGATTGGATAGTGGTTATAGCTGCCTGAAATTTAAGAAAAAATGAGAGGATTTTGAGAGAAGGTTGAATGATCGAGAAAGATGATGACTATGGTGGTGTTTAAGACGAAGTTCGCCTAAAACCGAAGAATGAGGCTGTGTTTTATGGTGGAGTTCGCCGAAAATCGGAGAATGAGATAAATCGGAGGAGACAGCGAGATGAAAATCTAGCAAAGAATATGCATACTAATGCACATAAACCTGCATAACAATACACATAAACATGCATACTATTAAACAATAACATGCATACTACGAAACACAAACATGCATGCTTTAAAACAGAAACTCATAGATTTTTCATTCTCGATATCTCTCTTTCTCTCTTCTCCAATATGCACGAACACTTTTCTTGTTGATCATTTGTTGTTTTTTTTCGAATTATAAAGCTAGAATTAATCAATCTAAATGAGAGAATATATTTGGGATAAATCAATATAATATACATTTTTATGTTTAACATAATGCAGTTTTACGTTCATGCGATGCGATTTTAGTTTTAAAACATGCATGGTTTGTTTTTCTATATCACATAACAAAAAAATTTATGCAACTTTGTATTCATTCGTATGTAGTTTTATGCATAACAATATGCAGTTTTATGTTTAATTACATGCATGATTTGATTTTATATATTATATAACAAACTATAAGATGAATGGATGAGATTGAGTCTACATCTACTAGAACTCGGATACTATTTGATCCCTCATATATATATATATATATATATATATATATATATATATATATATATATATATATATATAATAAAATAATTATAATATTTTAAAAATCATGTGAAAATTATAAATTCATGTTAATGTTTTTTTCTTCCTACAACAACCCTTTTGTTAAACATAACGAGCTAGAAATCATGCATTGCCCGGCGTGCCTCAGGGGGATTATATTAATTTACCAAATTGATTTAAAACCCAAAATTCAATTTGAACTGGAACTGCATTAAAATTTAAAAGTATTCTGAATTTCATTTTCCTAAACTACTGTTCTGGTAGACCGATCCGAGTCCAAAAATAACGCATAATTTTTAATGATACACTTACATATATTTATTTTTTATTATTATTATAATATTCATTTTTAAGTAATAATATAAATGGAACAAATCAATATAAAATTTTAGTTTTATTAATTATTTGTAACTTATTTATCCTCACATAAAATATATTTAAATTTTCTTATAGTTCTTTAAAATGACAAGAAAAACAAGCGAAAAGGGAAAACTAATTTTGAGTACTAATTACATAACCAAGCTTCAAGTGATTGAACTAGCTCATCTTCGCGTGCTGTGCATATAATTAGTACATTAGTCTTTTGTTCATTACATAAATGCATAATATGTATAAAACTAAACTAAATATATAATATATCACGTTACAATAAAATATTTAAACTGATTTTTTGGCCTGTTGTGCCGTGGTACTACCTCATAATTGTCTGCTAGTCATAGGCCCAGTTATTTATTAATAATTGAAATCATTAAAAATTAATAATGTTCGGCAAATTTCAAAAGTATGACGTTCAACCACCACATTGCTCCCAATAAATCGACGTTAGAGAATACAGTAGGGGTGAGCATTCGGATTTCGGTTCGGATTTTTGCCTAATCCGAACCGATCCGAAAATCCAAATTTTGAGAGGAAAACAATCCGATTCGAACCGAAAATCCGAAAATCCGAAATCCGAAAATCCGAAAATTCTATAAAAATATCCGAACCGAACCGAAAAATCAGAAATTATAAAAAATCCGAAAAACCGAAACTAATTTTTGTTAATTCTTATATATATTTATATTAGATTTAAAAATATTTAAATAAAATATTATTATTATATACAAATTATATATAATTCTGATTTTCAGATTTTTTCGGATTAAAAAAATCCAATCTGATCCGATCCGAAAATCCGAAATTTTGAAAATGTCAATCGATCCGAACCGAAAATCCGAAAATTCGAACCGAATTTTAAATTTCGATTTGGTTTGGATCGGATATTCTGATTTCGGATATTTTGCTCACCCTAGAATACAGAGAGCAATCAACAAGTCCCAATTAAATATAATTTCTAGAAAAAGTAAGTAATGTTAAGAATAAAATTACAAACTAATAGCAGTTTTAATAATAACATAATACAGACAATGTTAAAAAAAACATGGTCACCTCATAATTAATGAGACCTTTACAAAATGATATATTTTTCTTATATAAGAAAAAACAAAAAAACATATTTAAGAAATGAACAATGTCTAGTTCAATCTAAAAACTATGCAAGAATTAGATTATTTTACAATCAACTCTGAAGATATCCTAATAATTTTTGTATAAATAAGAGTAGTTGCTCATAACAAAATTCTTGTTGTATACCTTAAAATTCACATATTTTGCAAAAATAAACAACTTAACATACTAATAAATAATTAAACAAATAATAATAGCTACAAAAATTAACATAACTCAACATAACAATAAGTAAATCGTAAGTGTCAGTGTAAAAAAAATCTCGTAGAACTCAAATCTTGATTGTCTTCTACTATCACAAATCTAAAATGACATCTAGCTAGATCTAAATTCAACCCTAGAATGAGAAATATATAAACTAAAAAAAATAACAAGAAGCAATATATTTGGAATTTAGACTTTCTAAATTTGTAACAAATATGATAAAAAGAGGAATAAAAAAAAAGATGAAAATTACCATTAAAGTTGAAAATGATCCCTCAGAATTTAATGTTTTATTACGTGATTCACTCTCCTCCACAACATAACAACAGATATACTTTAAAAATGTTTCATATAATAATTATAATAATAAAAAAGTTGGGAGGACATGGACTCCATGTGCTTCGAAAAAGTTCTTCAATGCATTGAAGAATAGCTTTAAAATTATTAGAAGTATATAAATATGTAAAATTGACCATTTGACACTGGAAAATTAACTATTTGAATGTTTGCAATCAAACAATACAAATGTCCGCTTGGATGATGAAGACCCTAGATATCATTTTTTTTCAACCACTATAATAACTATATATAAGTTAGGACTGGACTTAAATCTTTTATCATTTATAGGTGACGGTTGATACGTAGGAATGAAATGATAATGAAATGTTGATGTCTGCATTCATTTTCAATTCTATGGCTGGTAATTTTACGATATGAATCATCTTTTTCGAAGAAATACTTATTCTCATGAATATATGATTAGTTATTCCTCCACTTTTCCATGATATTAGCTGTTCAAATGACCATGAGATTAGCCAAATTTATTTTTTCCAACAAAACTATTCTTATTTATTTTTATCTTATAAAATAAATAAAATAATCAATAATGACAATAATAGTATTATAATAATAAATAATAGTAATTAATAATATTAATACAATAAATAATAACTAATACAATAAATAATTATATTAAAATTTTAATACTAATAATAATTAGTTAATTAATTAGTAATAGCAATAATAATATAATAATAACAACAATAATAAAACTAGTAAAAAATTATAAATTCAAATAATAAATATTATTATTATTAATATTAACAACTAATATTAACATAAAAATAACAATTAATAGCAATAAACATCACATTAAATAGTAATAATAATAATAAATTTATTTTATTAATAATAATAATATTAACATAAAATATAACAATTAATAGCAATAAACATTACATTAATAGTAATAATAATAATAATAAAAGTATTATTATTATTATTATTATTATTTTAATTATTATTACTATTAGTTTGTTTTATATTTTATTATTATTATTATTATTATTATTATTATTATTATTATTATAATAGTAAGAATAACATAAATTTTAAAAATAATGGTTACTCATTTATTTTATTTCGTTAATATTCATCAATTCTTTGATATACTAATATATGGATCACATATTCCATTCCATTCCATTTCTATCATCATTTCATTCTAAAATCCATTTTATTGCTACGTACCAACCATCACCATATACTTAATCGAATTGAAACTTTTATATGTGAATACATAGTCAAATATATATCAAATTATAATCTTTCCAACTCTATCAATTATTGACTTTGACTAGTAAATATGACATTTTAAATAATTATGCTAATTTATATCTCAATAGAATTTTCGCACTTAAAAAGTTGAGTAGAGTGTCCATGAATTTGAAGTAACTTGAGTTTACATGGTGTTTAAAAGCTTATTTTTTACACATGTTAACCACATCCAATTTGTGACGAATCCTACCCAACTTTCAAGTACTCAGTAAAGTCGTTAGAGGACAAATTCACACAATTTCTCGTAATTTAGGCATTGGCATAGCAAAGTTAATAGTTCGAAATTTTATCAAAACATAATAAAATGAGTTTGAAATTGAGATGTGTTTGACTATTTAAGCTTTATATTTTAAAACAATTTCCACATCATAATTTCCGTAAATACATAAGAAATTACAAGTAAATACATTTTACAATAATCATATCGCCAAAATTCTAACTCACGAGTTTTCGTTCACGACAATACAAAATCAATCAATGGAAGGGAGTCAATTAAATTGGGGGATTTCTGGTAGACATTGGGCAGTTGGGCCATACCGCCGTACGGCAAATTTATTGCATTTGTAGATAAACTCATTTAATAGATATATTTAGTACTGTATCCGTCCCAATAACAGTAACTCCTTTTTTTTATATATATAGATTAAGAAGAATTTCTTTTTTATATGTAGATTAAGAAGAATTATATTTTGTGTGTGAAGTAGTGAGTGATACGAAATTCGATGTACTTTTTAATTTAAAACGTGTTTCCTTTTTTGGAAACGGACAAACTTAATGTGACAACCTAAAAAGAAAAATGTACCAACAATAATGAGACGGAGTGAGTATATCGATAAGTCTCAAAGTTACAACTATTATTTTCAGATGTATTAAATTAAGGTGTCTTAAAATTGTAGTTCACTTTTCATATCAGATATGTAATATTATTTTATTTTCCTTGACATTACCATTTTTTTCTTTGAACGAATAAATAAAGATATGGCAGGAAAATATTATGCATTTTACCTTTTCAAGTACCTTAAATACAATTTTATTGATTAAAAAACAATTCTATGAATCTGTGTCAAAGTTGGAATGAGCTACAAATTTGGGGACCGCTTAATTGGCAGTATAAGAGTTAGTTGAAAGAAGTGAATGAATCTCCAGCAGTCCAGCTATATCTTTTAACTCGAACTTATCGTATAATGACAATCTTAAAACCACTACATACGAAATTATATAAACATGTTGAGATGGTGGCTAAGAGATTTTATTAGTTATAAAGAAATAAATAATATTCCATCCATTCCTCATTTATCTTCCTGAAAAGCTTTGATGTAAAATTTTAATAAAAGTTATTGAGTGCATTATAAATGGAGTAATGGTTCCAGTCAATATATAAATAAATGATGTTATTGGAGATAATAAGTACGGATAATGATGGACCATGAGGGGTAAAATGTGCAAATAAAGAATGTTGTTGAAGATAATGATTATTGGATATTTTGTGGTGTCCATAAATGAAATATGAAGAAATTTAGGAAACGAACTGAAAAATTAAACTATGAAGAAAAAATAAGGGACATGACACTCTCCGTCCTCAAAATTTATTCATAGTTTTCCTTTTCGGTACGTCCATTAAATTTGTTCATTGTCATTTATGGAAACTACCATATAAAATATTTTCCACTTATTACTCTCAACAATACAATTCATTTACATATTTTTTCATCTACTACTTATTTATACATTTTATCACTCATGATTCATCACTAATTAATTTAATAATACACTAATATCAGACTCTTACCCCACTCACTCGCAAAATATTCCACAACTTTTATTAAAATCCATCACAAAAATTTATATGAACAAATTTTGGAGACATAAAGACTATTACATTAATTTAAAGTTACAACTTGTTATAATGTTTCAAAATTTATATTTAATTTTTTAAGACGTATTGAGCAACACTTTTTTTTAGATATTTACTTGCGCAATCCCAAGGTCCAATAACATATGTCGAAATTTGTGTTCAATCGTCTCATCATTATAAGAGTCGATATTGAATTCAAACTCACATTTTAATAATATTTATAAATTTATTGATATTTATAATTATGTACGAGTTAATTGCATTTAAAGAATAATGTTTAGAACACAAATAATGTAATTATAACAACAATTTCCGATATTGAAATGTGATATCCAATTTGTGGATTTGTTGCAATTGAGATTACACATAAATTCGACTGATTCAAACTTTTAATTTCAAATAAATCCTTATTGATGGAGAAAAGGAGTGGAACGTTTTGACATATGCAATGACGGAGCCAGAAAAATTTGTCAAGAAGATCCAACTAATAATGTTAAAAGGCAATAAATAGAACTCTAAAATTAAATTGGAAATCAATAATATTTGTAATGCAATCATAAATTTTTTTAATTACTAAAAATAAAAAAGCATGTTTGACAATGGACATACTAGGCTTCGGGGCTAAAAAGCATGGAAATTTTGGACTATAAAGCTCGTCCAGATTTTATTAATATAATACTCCACCTGTCCCAAAATGTTAGCTCGTTTTCCTTTTTGAGTCATCCTATTACTATTGGCTCATTCTAAAAAAAATTAATCACAAAAATATCGAGAATTCTGTGAGTCACACTACTTTACTCACAAAATAAATTTTCCATAATCTACATGCCAAAAAGATTTGAGACAATACTATTGGGACAAAGGGAGTAATTAATAAGATGCATACAAGTGTCTTATTGTGTTTTTATCATATTGTAACACTTAATAAGAGGCACACAAGTGTTCTATTGTATTTAAAAGGGGTGTTTACTTTTCATATTTGATATAATGCATAACTAAGTATTTTTATCTCCATTATTAGGATTTTTCCAGTCTCACATTTTCAATGGGATATGAATCAAATAATAAAAATTATCAAATGTCTTGGGATATTCCAAAGTTATAATCTATCAAAGTAAATAATGGAGATTAATATATATTATTTTATCTATCTAGACTAATCCTCAAAAGTAAACGTCCCCTAAGTATTATATTACGGTAACTAATAAGATGAATACAAGTATCGTAAAAGAATTTTTCAAGTATCATAAAACGCGTACAAGTGTCCTATTATCTTATTGACAAGTTTAGTCTAATGGCTCGATAGGATTGAGTTGGGCTTCAAAATTTGCAAACTGATAGCAATGTGCGGATGAGCCGACCCAACACACATAGTACGTAAAAACCAATGGGTCGGGCCGAACTAGGCCAGGTCAATTTGACTTGTCTATTTTGCCACCTCTAGATATAATATAACAATAATAATTAATGAACAAGGTAATATGACCTAAGCTAATTTATTTTACTTTATTTTTTTGTGAAAGTTATAAAAATATTTTACAATAAACTCATAACTCAATTTGCTTTCCTAAACGTCATAATATTCAGATTTCGAATAATTAAATACACTTTTATACAATTACAATAAAATTAAGGCGTAAATCTAGTCGAAATAAAATCAATTTAATCCATTCAATACAAATAGTGGGTTTAATGTTATAAATTACCAATATGTATATAAAGATGCAGTTCATTAAATTAAATTATTTACACCAATGATGAATTTATAGGGTTTTTTTAATTTGTAAAATATTGAATACATAATTATGATAATATATACCACCTATTTTTTTCTAAAAAAAATCAGTGGACCTAGTGCCTCCCTCTCCCTCCGCTTCAAGGCATATGAGTTGATGCCCAATACTTGCTAACTGCAACGAATTTCATCGAAACAAAAATATATTTGACAATGACAACCAATACTTGCTGATTTTATGATTTTTTTTACTATCAACTAATATTGAATATCGACTTATACGTCAAAATATTCATTTCCTTAAAATCGTCAAAGTTTAATATTTGATTTCTCAAATCAAATGCTCAAACGAGGAGAGTTTGTTCGAAATAAACAAACTTGACGAATTGATCAAATTTCGTCCAAATTTTTTGGGACGGATGATCCTAATTACAATAAATAAAAGAATTGAATATTGCATTGTCACTGTCTAAAAATGATATTATAATTATAATTCAACCTAAACTGGTGCTTTGAATACAATTGAATCTAATTATAAATATTCTATTTAATATATATTTAAATTTAAATATTTGACCTCCGAACATCATTCTCACACTACACTCCCCGATGACATAACTGGTCAACAAATTGGGAAAGTGACCACTTCTACTCATTAGAATCGATTATTGATCATTTGATTACGGTTTACATTATTGCAAGGAAACATAAAATATGTTACACGTGGCATCCAATATGGCCCATATAACATATTCATTTTCACTTAAAGGGTGGGATCCACCTGGGCCACTGTTAATTAAATATTGGAAAAATGGTTAGGTAGTGAAGGCATGTGAGGAAGGCGGCACTTTTTGGCTAAAGCATGTGTGATTAGATTGATCTTTTTCACAAATTTAGTATTGTTTTATCATAAAATGGAGTACCTTCATTAAGACGGTCGCAACAAAATTATTTGATCGCTAAATTTAATTAGTTATTAATGTTTTCACAAAAACTTGTGTGCGTGCCGCTGCGCGCACAAGTTTTTATGTTGATTAATTTATGAATTTTTATTTTGTTGCTTTATCTTATTGTTTTTAATATATTATTTTATTATTTTGTATTTTGTTTATTAATTTATAATTAAGGTTTATTAATTCAAAGCTATGATTTATTAATTCATAATTATGGTTTATTATTTTCAATTAGGGTTTATTAATTCAAAATTAGGGTTATTATTCAAAATTATGGTTTATTAATTCTAAATAGGGTTTATTAATTCATAATTAGGGTTTATTAATTCAAAGTTAGGGTTTATTAATTCACAATTATGGTTTATTATTTCCAATTAGGGTTTATTAATTCAAAATTATGGTTTATTATTCAAAATTAGGTTTATTAATTCTAAATATGGTTTATTAATTTAAAATTAGGATTTATTAATTCAAAATTAGGATTTATTGATTCAAAATTAGGGTTTATTATTCAAAATCAGGGTTTATTAATTCACGATTAGAGTTTATTAATTCACAATTAAGATATATTAATTCAAAATTATTATTTATTAATTTACAACTAAAATTTATTATACTAATTAATTTAATTAAAATTAATTTAATGAATTAAATTTATTTAAATTTAATTAATTCATTAAGATTAACTAATTAAAATTAATTATTAATTAATTAGGGATGGTCTCACCGCTTGTGAGACCACCCCGCTTGTTTTATCTATATGTTGCCGCTTTTAAAAAGGTATTTGTGGCGCAAATATTGATTAAAAGAATTGGTCATATCCCAACAGAATATGGTTTTACACATGATAAAGATTTAGATCGATAGGATACTACCCAACCACTGCGCCCAATACAAATAAACTCGACATCGCTCGGCTGGACAAGTTCGGCCCATGAAGACCCTAAAGTCGGTGGGAACGCAGAAAGCTCACCATATCTAAAGAATCCTAATTCAAGAGGATAGGATCTCGAATCCTAGTTAGAAGACTTGGATTCGAGATCTCAGTCAATACATTGTGTATAAATAGAGGCTAGATTAGACGATTATAGATTTCATTCACTCTCTTTGTAATCGCTTACACCTCAATACACATACTCTCTCTCGCCTGTGGACGTAGATCTTATTCACGATCGAACCACGAAATCTTTGGTGTTCTTGTGCATTTATTTATTTCACAATTTAAGATCGATCACCTGGCGCCTCTGGGAACCAAAATTTTGTGTTTTCGATCAACCACCGCTTAT
Organism: Salvia rosmarinus; assembly: GCA_036937905.1. Lineage (NCBI taxonomy): Eukaryota > Viridiplantae > Streptophyta > Magnoliopsida > Lamiales > Lamiaceae > Salvia > Salvia rosmarinus. The sequence continues at coordinate 10,762,261 of CM072817.1, read as the reverse complement.
GTGGAAATAATCACGACCAGTACACCGTGGTTATGCATCCGGGACCGTCACGCAACAACAACGCCGACGGCGAAAGGAACGCCGAGCTCAACTCGGAAGAGCCCAATCGTAGAAGAAACCCCAGGGCATATCCAAAGTCTCGACGAGCACGGACACCCCGCCTGCGAGGCGGGTTACCATAGCGAAGGCAATCGTAGTAATAATCCGTGGGAACCTCCGGCTCAGTAAACCTCGACGACGCCGCTGCGGATTTCGAGAAAAATAGGAGAGCTTTCTCCGGTTCCTCAAGCGCGTGGTCGGCCACGCCCCGAAGAACGGTACATCAAGCCTCGCTCAGATACGGTATCACAACGGAGGTCGGGGCCCAAACCGACCGCAAGCGAACGAGCATCGCGAGAGACATCGTGATCGCCGCCGCCGCCTCGATCGCCGAATCCATCCAACGAACTCCGCCCGATCTCCGTGGGACGAGCAGCGCAGAAAAGGCATCGGGGCCGCCAAGTCGGTCTCGAGTCACCTAAACGAAGTTCGATCGTCGAACTCCGTCCCGCCTCCAGAGGACGGCTTCGATGGATACGGGAAGATAGCCACCCCGCTCTCAAATAGAATACTCAACACTTTCTCCTGATAAATACCGGGTGCAAGCATCGCCCTATGACGGGTGAGGATCCACGTAACTTCCTCTCGCAGCTCCAATACAACATGATCAACCAACACTCGCTCATATATGTAAACTCTTCCGGAATTACTGCCGACAACGCCCGCAGTGGTTCGACAGCTCACCTATGGGAAGCATCGGCCCTATCGCGACTGATGGTCGCCTTCCACAAGGTTCTTCCAAAGGCGAATCAAAACGCCATCAAGACACCTCCTCACCATAAGGCAAAGCCGTAATGAGTCCATCAACGACTTCATGACAAGGTTTAACAAGGAGTGCTTGAAGGTCAAGACGTGAACGACCGTTAGTCATCTCGGCCTTCCAAAACGACATCTTGCCGGGGCCTTATACCGAGAGATCGCTGGCACGAACCCCGCATCGCAATGTAGCCGGGCGCATAGCCAACCGGTTCGCCAAAGCGGACGAGGTCGACAAAAGAAAGCGCCGGCGCATAAAGCGGGACCTTCTGAAAGAGGAAGAAGAGACGAAGGAAGGAAGATCGGAACCAAGGTCGTGGCGCCTGATGATTACATCGCCCGATAAAGTCCGTGCTCGGTCCGCTGACGCTGAACGACCTCAATACACCCCGCTGACGGCCGAGAGCGTAAATCTCACGCACTCCATATGAACTGCTCGAGAAGCCTCGACCGATGGCGAGGAGGAAGAGGTGCCGACCTATGGATAAACACCGCTCATTCCATGATGATTACGGCACGACATCAAGAGTGCAAAGAGCTCATGGGTGAAATAGAGATGCTAGTTCAGACGGACCCCAAGAAATACTAGGACAGAGTCGCCAAGCCGACCAAAGTCAAAAGAAGAAAAAAGGAAGAGGAAATCAGTGCCCCCAAAAAAACAAAGCGCAAAGACCGAAGAAGGAGATGACGAGCCCCAATATGACGGGTGATCTCCACAATTACGGGCTCTCTGGGGTCACGAAGTCCTCCCAAGGCCGATGCCAAGTCCTGAACCGATTTAACCTACCAATAAGAGGTTCGAAAGGACGAGGCGATCACCTTTTCCGAGGACGACCCGCACTGCGACAAGACCTCACCAGACGCGTTGGTAATCCGTAATAGTCGCAAATAAATTGGTAAAACGCGTTTACATCGACAACAAGGTCGGTGAGCATCCTCTTCAAGGAATGCTTGACAAGCTAGGAGAGAAGAAGCACACCTCGCACGAGCACCGCCGCCACTCAAGCTTCGTCCGAAGAAAGAAGCGCCTGAGAGGAATAATCGAGCTACCCGTCACGGTGGGACAGACCAACGACCTCGACAAAGGTGGTGCGTCAGAGTGAAGGCCAACTCGCCGTATAACATCATACTAGGCGAGATTGGGTGAACGCTGTAAGGGCGGTATGCTCAACGCACCACCGACGATAAAAATACCCACCACGGGGGAACACTGTGATCCGAGGTGATCAAGCAAGCGAGGAATGTATGCAAGTTGTTTTACGAGGTGCCGGACCTCGGTCCAAAGACCCAGTGCATAGCAATTAAAGAAACCCGAGGAGTTGAGTCAAGAAGACATCGCCACTCCCCACGGCGGTCGGTGGAAGAGGTCGCATTATGCGAGGATGAGCCATTGAAGGTCGCCGTGTTGGTTTCACCACGACACCAAGTGAAGGATCGATCATCCAACTCTAAGGGAATTTCGGACGTGTTTGCTTGGTCTCCCTCGACATGACCGAGTCTCGCCGAGTATCATCACCACCGCTCAACATCGACCCGAACATAAAGCCGCCGGCTGAAGCAAAGAATCTTCGCAATTTAACGGAACCAAGTCATTCATGACGAGGTGAACCAATATTAAAAGCACGCATACTGTTCGAGGTCAAATATCCGACCGGATAGCCAACCCGGTGATGGTGAGGAAAGGAGGAGGATGGCGAATGTGTATCGACTACACCGACCTCAACAAGCATCGCCAAAGGATTGCTATCCCTTCCCAACATCGACAAGAAGGTCGACGCTGGTCGGATACGAGGTCTTCGCTTGGACTTATACAAAGGTATCACCAAGTCCCGATGGACGACGAAGACGCTGCCAAGACAAGCCTTCATTACCGACTTCGGTCTTCGATATAAAAAGATGCCATTCGGCCTTAAAATGCGGGGCTACCTATCAAAGGATGGTGGACAAAATATTTCAGCCCTACATAGGTCTGAATGTGGAGGTATCGAGACGACATCGTCGTCAAAAGCAAGGAAGAAGCGCGTGTGGTCGACCTCCGGATCGTCCTCGGCCTTCTTCGGAAAATCAACCTAAAGTCGAATCCCGTAAATGCACGTTTGCGATCCGTCCGGAAAGTTCTGTGGTGTTGGGTTTCACAAGAAGCGGCTAAAAGCAAACCCGCCCAAGGTCCAAACCATTTTGGAAATGAAGATGCCAAGACCATCCATGACGCATACAAGTCGACAGTCGATAGTAGCACTAAGCCGCTTCCTTTCAAAAGTCGCGGATAGCAGCCTACCTTCTTCAAGATACTCAAAAGCCTCAAATTCTCATGGATGAGGTGCACAAGTCCGTCAAGACCTCAAGAGCTACCTCGCCGAGCTCCCCACTCTATCCGTCTCCGAAGAGGAGAGGTCCTTTCCTCTACCTCGCCACCCTGACGAATCCATAAGTGCGCCCGGCACGAGAAGAAGGACGCCGCCCCGGTGTATTTCATCACCGAGCACCAAAAGGCCTTAAACGAGGTATCGCCCATCGGAGAAGCTTGCCTTAGCATTGGTAAATGCCGCGAGGATCGCGTCCGCATTTCCATGCACATCGCATACAAGTCCTCACCGACTACCCACTTCGCAAGTATTGACGAAGCCCAAGCATCGTGAAGAATCGCGAAATGGGCAATCGAACGGGCGAGCACGATATATCCTTCGCCTCGCCAGCCATCAAAGGTCAAGCCCTAGCGGATTTCCCGAGGCTAACTCGTCGAAAAACCAAAGCCCACCGAGTCCAGACGACGATGCCAAAGCCGAACCCGTGGTTGAAACACCGAGGAAGGCCGGCAACTCTACGCTGACGGGCTTCGAAAACAGCAATGGAGCAGGTATCTTACCCCAGGCCCTGACAACCAAGAGATCGCTTACTCACTTCGGTTCATATTCAAAAATACGAACAACGGTTGGAGTACGAGGCACCGATCGCAGACTTCGCCTCGCTCAAAGTCTCCAGACACGAGCCGTGCAAGTTCACAATGATTCTCAAGTCGTTGTAAGCCAAATGTTGGGAAAATACGAGGCAAAAGCGGCGAATGAAGAAGTATCTTGAAAAGCAAAAAGCTCAGAACGGACTTTCTCACACTTCCGGATAGTTCGCATCCCAAGAGAGCAAAATAGCCGAGCCGACATCTTATAAATTGGCCTCGCCATCAACGAGCCCGCCAGAGAGGAAGTCCAAAGGGAGCATAAACGATGTCAAGACTGAGCCGAGGTCAACGTAGTCTCGGATGAAGAACCCAATTGGACGACTCCCATTCGAGAGTACTTGGAGAAGGCGAACCGCCCTACGACATGTTTTGGAGGCTAGAGGATCCTGAACAAATCTCTCAGAATATACAATTGAGCGAGTGAGTCCTATACGTAAAGTCATATCTCCAACCTCTTAAGGTGCTTGGGGCGAACCGAGCTAATTACGTTCTACGAGAAATACGAAGGTTCGTATGAAGCCACATCGGACCCCGAGCCTTGTCAAAGAAAGTCATGCGATGGGGATACTATCACAACAATGTTCCAAGACCAATGGACCTCGTAAAAAGTGTCCAAGTGTCAAATCCATGGAATGTACCAAGCTACCCTGCACCGACCTCACCTCCGCATGCAGCCCTTGGCCGCTTATGCAATGGGGATCGACATTGTGGGCCCTTTGTAAAGCACCGTGACGCTCCAATTTTAATTGTTGCGATCGACTACTTCACGAAGTGGGTGGAAGTTCGAGCCCTCGCGAAAATCACAAGCAAGAACGCCTCAACTTCGTATGGAAGAACATAGTGTCGCTCGGCATCCCCATATCCTCCTTTCGGATAACGGAACACCACGGATAAGACATTCAAAGATTGGTGTCAAGAGCTTCGATCCAACAAAAGTTCACCCTGTGGCCCATCCTCAAGCAAATGGTCGATCAAGTTACCAACAGACCATCGTAAAGGGTCTAAAACTCGCCTCGACCGAGCTAAAGGCCTCGGGTGGAAAATTTACCACGTGTCTTATGGTCGCATCCGAACAACGCCGGACTCGAATGGAGAAACACCATACGCTTTGGTGTATGGAACCAAGCGATGATCCTCGCAGAGATCGGAGTATCGAGTCCTCGCACTATCGACTTCTCCGTCAAGCAAACGGGGAAAATCTACGAGTGATCTAGACTTACTCGAATAGAGAGACCTCGCCACATCAAGGAAGCTCAGATAAGCAACAAGTAGCTCAGTATTACAACCAGCGTTAAAACCCGACAATTCCAGTGGGCGACCTCGATCCAAATAATGAAGTCAAGAAAGCCGCGCATTCGCAAGTCGAAGCCACACGGGAAGGACCTCACCGGTCGACGAAGTCCTCGCAAAGGGCCTATAAGCTCGCTCAATTGTCCGGTGAGCAATTACCCAACGCATGGCACATCATCCATCCAAGAAATATTATGCATGTTGTCAAGGGTCGGGTCTTGTTCGGTCATATTTTGAAAGTCCTGCTTAAGAGTGAGTCTTATTTGGTGGTCGCGCTGCCTTTTATCAATAAAATATTTATTTTACGAGTTCTACTTGTCACTAATGCATAATTAATCTTCACATTATTTACCCTCTACGGAGGACAAATTCCCTCGACGGAGGTCGATTACATTCGTTTCACACGAATGTAAATTTAAACGCCGCATGCCTACATACGAGATCCGACTACCTTCGCTTATTTCAAGCCGCCTTCTATGTAGATGAAGGGACCACCCTCCCGATGACCTCGCAAAAACAGAACCATTCCTACATACGAGATCGACTACCTTCGCTTATTTCAAGCCGCTTCTATGTAGATGAAGGGACCACCCTCCGACGACCTCGCAAAAACAGAACCATTCCTACATACGAGATCGACTACCTTCGCTTATTTCGCCGTTCTCTATGTAGACGAAGGGGACCACCCTCCCGACGACCTCGGCAAAAAAACAGAACCCCTACCTTCAGACGAGAACGATTTCTTTCGGCGGAATTTCTACGAGGACTAACTACTTGCATATTACTCATTCAAATACAAAGACAACAAGAAACAATTTTATTAAATAAAAGATGACAGTTACATTTTACGAGGACGGAGCGGATCGGGAAAAGTCGAGCCAATCCTTAGAAAAATCGAATTCAGCAGCCATCTATACTAATCCTACCTCTACCTCGCCTCGGTCTATATTATGGCCCGCCGCCATGACCCCGGTCACCTAACGATGCAGCTCATGCGAGCTCGGCCTCGCCACTTGATGACGCCCGGCCTCGACGCATGGAGGGTCCACGACGCTCAAGGGCAATAGCACGCCTCAGCGCGCGCCACTCCGGATCGTCATAATGTGGTTCATTTATTCTAGATCGAGAAGCTCCTAGTAAGAAGAGGCCTCGCATCCCGTCAAGTATTTCATCAAGCCGTGGTTGTCGAGCGATGACAGCTTTGTATATGCTCCCGAGCCTTTTCAATTCAGCAGATCGCCCGTGAATTACCGCGAGGTCCGACCATATTCGCTACTGCATTCGAACAAGGCAGCAGCCTCGACAACCTTTGCTTCAACTTCCGGATCGCCATCCCACCATTTCGTGGATAACCTCCTCAGACTGCATGCCTCGGCTATCACCTGGCCTTCTCCTCGCGACCTCGAACGCCTCCTCCATTCCAAAAGGCGAGCTCGAGCTCGTCGCGCCTCCCGAGCGGCTCTATGCTCGACATCGGACTACCAGACGTGGCCAAGCCGCCTTTATATGGAGGAGTTCGAATTCTTTCAACTCAAGAGCCCGCGATAGGTCTTCGATTCTGTTCAACCAAGGAGAAGCATCAAGCATTTCAGAGACAATCGAATAAAAAGATAAGTTTCTTAACATAAACTTGTCATTTTATTAACATGCTCAGTAAAAATCAATGTACATTTACATTCAAAAAAAAAAAAAAAGGGTAAAAGATGGGGATCAATCGACCCTCCGGAAGCTTCGCCACGCCCACATTCGCCGCCCGACACCTCGATAGCCGCAGCCTCTTCCGCCTCGGTCTCGCCCGCATAGCTCGCCTCTTTGGGAACCACCGAGTCTCGACGCCATTCAAGATCACCGCACCCCCACCCTTTGCATGATCGATAGTAAAGCTTCGGTCGGGGTCCGGCCCACGGACAAGCGCGAATGACTCTGCGGACAAAAGAATCGAGGGCGAGGCGGTCTGCAGACGGAAGCTCCTTCGTGCCACGGACGAGCACATCAAAATAGCCTGCCTCGTGACATTATCCTCGGCCTCCTTGTACCCATACTTGGCTTTGTCCAGTCTCGGTAGTCTCGGCGACATCTTCGATGGCATCCGAGACGGCATGATTAAGCACCTCGGCCGGCCCGAGACCATCCGGAAGCTCGCCGACACGAACAGCCCTCTCCGCAAAGCACGGCGCTCTCCTCGCGAGCTCGCCATGTCCGCCTCCCGACGGCGAACCTGTTCCACCTCGCCTTCATCAAGGCAACCTCGGACTTCGCCGCCGGCGCCTTCCTCCGCCACACCGCCTCCTCCGATTGCCTTGCCGCCACCACTCAACGGCCGTAGAAGATCCGCCGCTTTTGTTTGACGAGGTCCCGGATCTTAGCTCGGCCTCGATATTTCGACCGGAGGGTATTCTCCGCCCACCTCCCGAGCATACCGGCCATCCTCACAAATCCAGAACGGCGCTTTTTCAAGTAATCCGATATAAGATCGGATACTTTGGACACCTCGCCGCCACGCCCTCGACCCCTACACAATATACACATCAGTCGAAAACACTTTTTTATATCACACAAGATTAAAGACAGTACAAAACCCTGAAAGAGACGAGGCGCGGACTTGAACCGATGATCTCGACTCACCGGCAAAGAACCGAGGACTCGTGGATTACATCCTTCCGCCTCTTCAAGCGCTTGAGTGGTGGGCGAAGGGGGATCTCAAGGCCCCACAAATATTTCGGCATCTCCTCGAAATCCTTCAAGGTCTGAGACCTCGGCTCGCCATAGAGATCGGTTCAACCACGAGATCGGCTCCTTCCTTTCTTCTTTCTTTCCTTCAAGCAGTTCACTACCAAGAAATACATAGGTCAAGATCAACACGTATAATCATGCAATAAAGAAAAGAAGAGGGCCTCACCCTTCACCGACTCCACCCCGGAGGTAGGATCATAAGGCTAAGCCCCGCCTCGACACCGGGCTCGAGAAGACCTCGTCAACAAGGCCAATTTTGTCCAAATGCTCCTCCAGTCACCAAGTCCTTGTCAACGAACATATCGGCGATCTTATCGATCGCCATGGAAACCCATATGCCTCGAAACCGATGTAAGAAGAACTTCTTCGCCGCTGGAGATCTTCGACTTAATCTTTGCTTTGAACTTCCTACGGGTGATAGGTAATACCACCCCGAGCCGCCTTCGATTGCAAAAAGCGAAGGACCAGCCCCAAGGTCAAAGGAAAATTATGCCTATGGGCATAGACACCTAGGCGCTCATATGCCGGAATGAGTTCGGCGAGAGTTGGGCAAGAGATATGCCAAACATCTTCGAACTCAACGATACGTAAGGAAAGGAAGACGAAGACCAGCCTCGAGGCTGCCCTCAGACACAGTAATAAAACCATCCGGAGGGGCACAAGCCCTATCCTCCGGACGGGGGGCAACAAACTCAATACTAGAGGGAATACTATATTGAAAACATATATCCATAATTTCAGAAATACCTAGGATTGAAGAAAAAGAAGACACTTTGCCGCAATCCCCCACTGAGGGGAATCGCAGACTACACTCAGAAAGAGGCATATGAATACGAGTAAAAACAGGCAGAGACACTAAATCAGACGGGGAAACAGACACGATTTGACGCTCAGGCGACTCGTTATGAGAAGAAGTAGCCATTACTTACTTTTGTTTAGCGATGAACAAGATGAAGCTTCAAATCACAATGGCGCGAATAAAGTGTTTCGCGCAGGCGAGGGTTTTTGAAAATCGAGAAATGAAGAAGGCAAGTGATAAGAGATATTGCGTATCAGGAAGACATTCCCTAATATGCACTTTATCGGGAATCCAACCGCTGCTAATTTAATGCGCATTAAATGCGATCCCGCGCCCAAGACTCAAGAACGGCGGAAAATCCGTCTTTCGCCCCGCTTAACGCCCGCGGTGAAGCCAAGACCTCGGCTTAACGCCCGTCGGTGAAGCGGTCCAAGACCTCGCTTAACGCCCGTCGTAAAGCGGCCGAAGGCCTCGACTTAACGCCTCGTCGGTGAAGCGGCCGAAGACCTCGGCAAGGCCTCGCCAGTTAAACCAAAGAAGACCTCGCCTTAACGCCTCGTCGGTGCGGTTGCCAAGACCTCGGCTTAAGGCCTCGTCGTTAAACCAAGAGGAAGACCTCGCCTTAACGCCCGTCGGTAAAGCACGAAGACCTCAGATAACGCCGACAGTGAAGCCATTCACAAGACCTCGGTTTAACGCCTCGACAGTCAAGCCACCCAAAGACATCGACTTAACGCCCGACAAGTGAAATCACAAAAGACTTGCCAAACGCCTCGTCGGTGCGGCGGCCAGAGATCTCGCTTAACGCCTCGTTAGGTGGTTACCATAAGACCTCGGATAACGCCTCGTTGCAGAGGCCGTGACACCTCGCCCGAGATACAAACAACAAACAAGACCTCGCAGACGCCTCGCGAGCACAACATACGATATACGACGTCAAGCATCGACACACACAAAGTCGGACAATGAAAAGAATGTCAAAGATCGTCCAAACCCCGCTTGTTACAACAACCCCAATCCAAAGATGACCTCGTCAAGGCTTTTGGGGGGTTGTGATAGATACTGCCCAACTACCAGCCCAAGCATCGTGCCCAATACAAATAAACCCGACATCAAGCTCGGCTCGACAAGTTCGCCCATGAAGACTCCTAAAGTCATGGGAACGCAGAAGCTCACCCATATCTAAAAGAATCCTAATTCAAGAGGATAGGATCTCAATCCTAGTTAGAGAAGACTTGGATTCGAGATCTAGGTCAATACATTGTGTATAAACAGAGGCTAGATTAGACGACATAGATTTCATTCACTCTTTGTAATCGCTTCTTACACCTCAATACACATACTCTCTCTCTGCCCGTGGACGTAGATCTTATTCACGATCGAACCACGTAAATCTTTGGTGTTCAAGCATTTATTTCCTTACGAATTTAAGATCGATCAGTATTTTGTTATTAAAAATAACAAACTGTTATTTTTGTTGTTGTTATCTATTAATTTATTATTATGTGAACATCTATGTGACATTATAAGAATTTTAAAGGCTAGGTCGACAAGATCGTTAGACTAATCTAAGTGGGTCCAAAATCGAATATTAGGTAGGCTATATTTTTTCCCCCAAAATAAAATAAAATTGGATGCTAAACAAATTTCATATAGAAACAAAGGACCCACAATAACAAACAAAGATAATAGAGAGGAGGAGGGGGGGAGGGTGATTCACAGATTGTAAAGACAAAGAATATATGAAAAGTGGCAATTTAAAACCGATCGAATAATTTTGTCAAATTTCGACAAAAGGGAGCTTTTAGGTTAAGTGGTTTTGAATATTCATGTCGAATGTTTAGAGAGATAATAAGTACATTATCTGAGTTTGAACTTCTTAAAATTTGATAACTTGGTGTGTGTGTGTATATATATATATATATATATATATATATATATATATATATATATATATATATATTAGATTTGGGTAGTATCCGATTCTTAGATATTATGTAATACACAATCTAAATCATATGTTTTAAATATGTGGATTCACCATAATTTGACAACCGATAGCTTATTTTTATTTTCGCAAGAGATAAAATTGGAAGAGAACAAAACAACCTTCTTTTTCTTTTCCTTTCATGCAATTTTCTTCTTCTTCTTCTTCTTCTTCTTCTTCTTCTTCTTCTTCTTCTTCTTCTTCTTCTTCTTCTTCTTCGATTTTTTCATAGCAGCAGACGACGATGACGACGGTGACGAACAACAAATTTTGAGAAAGAAGAGGAAGAAGATTTTGATAAGAAAATAGAGGAATTTCGAAGAAAAAGGGAAAATTTTGAGATTGTTGAAGGATCGAGAAAGAGGATGGCTATGCTGGTGGTTTACGTCGAAGTTCGTCGGTGATCGGAGAATAAGGTGACGAAACTGACGGAGAAAGATGAGGGAGAGTTTTACTGTCGAAAAACGTACTCATGCATATAACAAAACATAAACCCGTATGATAGCCACGAAACACAAACATGCATATGTCAAAATACACTTATGCATATAACAAAATATAAACCTATATGTGTAGCCAACGAGCGTTGAGGTGCGCAAGCGCATGTTGTGCGTCGACGTGCCACGAAACATACTCATGCATATAACAAAATATAAGCATGCATGTTAGCCAATGGGTGCTGGAAGCATGCGAGCGAGCTGGACGTGTGTTTTCGGCATGGATTAAAATCAAAACTCTCATGCATGTTTGTGTTCAATTACATGCAAGTTTGTATTAATTTATATGCATAAAGTTTGTTCAACTATATGCATGATTTGTTTTTCCAATATCACATAACTAATCAAATTACTAATCCACCTTTACTATAGCAAAATTAATGAAAATAAACTTAAACATTCGAAAATATCTCCACCAAAGGATCCATAAAACGAATGCATAAGAGTATATACTACATCTTGTCTAAAATTTAGGTGTTATAACTCTATATATATATATATATATATATATATATATATAGAGAGAGAGAGAGAGAGAGATGTTCAATATTTTTAACGCGGTAATCCAAGAACCACATAAATTCACTATTAACAAAATAATTTCTATGAAAGTGAATACATCCGTTAAGAAGCTCATCAATTAAAAATTCAATTTTTTACTCGATTCAAATCCCATAAGGCCAAAATTTTATTTTTTGGATTCAATAACTTTATCGCAGATTTATTAACTTTCACAATGAATTCATTATTTTTTATTCTCATGTTCTCACGATAAAATTATTTTCACGTTAACACTCATATATATATATATATATATATATATATATATATATATATATATATAATTGCAATTTGCCAAACTGTGATATATAAGTGTTTCACCCGTTATAGCAAATTGTCCTAGTGGTTTTGGCATAATTATATTTTTAATTGGTGTCCATTTTAAAAAACTCTAGAATCAAGTGTTTGAAAATTCTTTACTGATAGTTAATGGATTAGAACGTACGTGGAACTAATAAAATCTAATAATTTTGCAAAATTATTATAAAAAAATATCGTTAAATGAAAAAACAAAAAATACAAAAGACTCATAAATTATCCTACACATCTAGTATGACTAATGTGATGACTCATGAAGTCAAACATAATTCTAAAGATCTTATTAGAATCAAGTGTACAGTAAATATATTATGTTATTACTTGTCGTAAGTATGATTCAACTCGAGTTTTAAACGATTCGCAAATGTCGTGTGATTTAATTAATTTATCTTCAATAATAGAATATCTAATGATACGCAAATATCGTATGATTTAATTAATTTATCGTCAATAATAGAACATCTAATGATATTGACGATAGCCGGCAATTAATTACAGCGGCCCAACCTCTCCTAAGACAGCGTGTCAAATTTTTAACTGAGTGAATGTGCAGCCACAACGAAGAAAATTTAATTAAAAAAGTAGAAAAAAGAAGAAGATGCAAATAGGGAAGAGGTTCGCAGGATGTGAATCTAGCCTCATTGTAATTAAAAAAGTAGATAAAAGAAGAGGATGCAAATAAGGAAGAGGTACGCAGGATGTGAATCTAGCCTCAAATTTATGGATTGGTTTGAATAAATCGATAACTCAAAATAGTTAGTATTTGAAAATTTATAGCTCGAAAAAATTTCATTTTAAATGACATATAATTGAATAGTCCGACAATTCAATATGGTTGGTCCGAAAATAACCCAAACCTAATGGATTGGCTCGAAAATTGAGTAGGTCGACCTAATTAATTGAAATTTTCCTCATTATATGATTTTCAAACTTCATCACTTGCTTTTGAAAGCTAGAATAATAAGATTTTTTCAAATACTCGTGTAATGTTTTTGATTAATATTTAAAAGTTATCATTCCAATTCTTTGTCTTTATACACAAACATTTAACACAATATTTGTTATAAATATATGGTTATTAAGAAAAAATATATTTATTTATTTTCGCTTAAGCTTTCTGGTTTGATTAGCCCGACAAGTCAGCTCGAAACCCGATAGTTTAGGGTTAGAATTGAAAATTTCTAACTTGAAAAAAATGTCCATCCGAATAACCCGACAATCTGAGTGGGTTGACTTGATTGATATTCTTACTCGTGATAGTAGTGGAATTTTGTGGAAAGATTTGTGTTGATATGGCCAAACCCTTATTTTTACTATTCGACTTCTAACTAGAGTAGGGGTGTTGTACTCATGTGCTTAACTCTATTGATTGGTAGTTAGCAGACAAGAGAGGATGAATGATCGAATCTTAACGTCCGCAATGTCGAGTTTTATCTTTTTAACGGTTGGCTTCTTGTGGAAACTAGACATTGGTCCTCCTAACTATTTAATGGTTGAATTATCACGATATATCTCTCCATATTTTCATGGAGTTTGGATGTAGGAATCTTGGAGTTAGAGATTTCTCCTTTTCGAGCAAAGAGCAGGGGGAAGTTTTCATTTGTTGCTAAGTGATCTTGGTGAAACTTTTTATGCATTGCATATGAATTTGTGATTCATATTCGTCATGCTTATTGTAGCGTTACGTTAGCCGCTCGTTACCATACTTTTCCAAAATGGTTCATTGATTTTGTCTCACGAAATTTGATAGATTAATGGAAGAAAAAAGAAGAAGAAAATTGTACAATGTATAGAGCCTTGGGCATGAAGATGACGTGAGCCCTTAATAGATAAACCCATTTAAGCCCAATGAGAGTGGGTCACTTCATTATCAGATTTTCAGCCCAATATAGAGTATTTAATCTCACTACAAAGTAAGTTACGATTTAAAATCTAGGATTACTCTTTTGAGAGAAATCTAGCAATTTTGCTATTCTTTTCATGGTCCAATTACATTATCTAAGATAAATTTAATATATAAAGTATTTTTCTGATTATATTTTATAGTTAAAATGCTGGAACCATTAATAACACTTCAATTCAAATTTAAAATTTAAGTTGAACCCCAATTAAATCCACAAGATAGGTATATAAGGTTGGTTACCAAAAGGAAAGATCAGAGAACAGAAATTACAACTCAAAACTTTCTCAAATTAAGAAGATGATGAATTTTCTTTAATTTGGTCAAGTAACATTATATAGCCCAACGAAATATTGGGGAAAAATCGATCTTTAAATTTCTGCATTAAATTGATAAAAAAAAAGAAATATTGGGGAAAAACATTTAGTCTAGAATCTATCCCTTAATACAATATTTGAGATGTCCAAATTTCACTTGGATGTAATATTAACATCTCATACAAGCCAACTAGCAATACCTAAAGGAAGAAGCATTACTGAGCAAAAAGGGGAGGGCATTGTGACCCAAGAAAATTGAATTTTCAATCTCCCCATTAATGCCCTAAATGATTTATTTCGACACACATTCTTCATCACTACATTTTATATATAGTACTCGGATCGAACCACTACTTATTTACACCTGATCTGATTACGTGGTCTATCGACACTACAAATTTATACTAAAAAATAATTATATTTTATCTGTAGACTGTAGTTATAATTTATCTTTACTAAATAGATATAGTTATATTTGATAATTTTCTAATTTATTTTTACCCAATCTTGTTCCCTACTCACACGCTTGTGTCCCCCAAAAAAAAAAAAAAAAAAAATCAGAAAAGAAGTCGTCTCTAGACTCGCTTTGTTAACAATCAAAACCCATTTATCATAGCTACAAAACAAAAGTTTAAAAATAAAATATTCTTTTTGGTTCAAACAATTGGATGATAGGTTGATAGACCAACTTATGGAAGAACTTCATTCTTCTAATGAGGTTATGATACATGACATAATATTATTGGACAAGTGAATTTGTTATATATAATTTAAGTAAGTAATTACTTTAAAAAAATTAATGAAATTTATATTTTTAAATTCTCTACAAATAAACTCTAATGATATTATTGAAGCACAATCTTCTCTATTTCCTCACCTATTTTCTATCATTTGAAATTATTTTTTAAAACTATTTCATGGTCATTAATTACTAATTTAAAATATTATAATTTTTTTTAATAAATTTCTTATACTTTTCAAAATCACCGAACCCTAACAGTCATTAATTTCTCACAATCTTGTAAAAACATCTATGAGATAGAAAAGATACATGAAAAACAACAATATAAGCGTGTGTTTTTAATTATTTATTGGTATAAATTGGAGTGATCAACTAATTTGAGTTAGTTTATTTTTGACTGCTTAAGAATACATTTTATGTTATATAATTAATACTCCTCATATGTCCCCAGAATTTATTTATAGTTTTCTTTTTGGTACGTCCATCAAATTCTGATCCAAACCTAAATCTAATGGTATATTTGTAAATTTTTGGTGTATAATTTTTGAATTATTTAGATACTTTATTATAAAAAGATAGTAGTATAGGTTATTTGGTGAGAGAAAAAAAGACTATAAATTGGGCCCTTTCATTCATATATTACTTGATGAGTGATCCATCATTTTAGTTTTGGGTAGAAACTCGAAGCTCAAAAATTGAGCTGTCAAGCGACAGGGTGATATGGTGAATGTCCAGTTGCAGTTTTCTTCTTGTATTCCAAGCCACATGACTCATTTTACTTTTGAGAGTAAAATAATTTGCATAAAGTCATATATATCATGTTGGAAAAAATTAATTTTAATATGCAAACTTTTGATTCATTTTACGAAAGTGGACTATTATATACAATACATTTAAATACTTGAATTATCACAAAAATTAACAAAAACATCCCAAAATATAATTGCAGATCCAAAAGGATTACGTGAATCGTCAGAAATTATTATTATTATTATTATTATTATTATTATTATTATTATTATTATTATTATTATTAGGCGGGAATACGATTAGGGGTGGCAATTCGTGCTGTCGTCATTATCGTGTCGATTACGATAACTACACGATCCGATAAGACCAAACACGAACACCATACCTAAATGTCGACACCTTTACATAATACCTAACACTAATATGACACGATTTTTCGTGTTGACATGACACGATAACCATACCGATTACCTATTACCTATTACCTAAACAATAAATTTAAATAAAAATATAAATAAATAAATAAAAGAAATAAAATATATAAAATATAATTAAATTAATATTAAATATATATAAATATTATCGAATTATACGAAAACGACACGATCCGACACGAACACGAATGCAACACGAAAATTATTGGGTTACACGAACACGACACGAAATTATCGTGTCCTTATCGTGTCGACACGATAAGGACACGAACACGATAAAGCTGAACAATAACCCGTTAATTTCGTGTGTGTTTGTGTCGTGTTCTCGTGTCGTGTCAAAAATTGTCAGCCCTAAATACAATGTTATTGTGATGCTACCCATTTTCAATATATTTGTGTTAAAACCCACATCAGATCTGCCGAGCCACATAATCAGAATTGAATTTTGGATGTTTTTGTAGTTTTTTGATAGTTTGGATATTCAATTATAATTTATAACCATGTATAATTCAAAATATTTTTGTTAAAATATCAATAATTCGAATCTTTAATTGTAGTTATGTATGTACGAAAAAATTCCGTCAAAAGATCAATGATTCATATGTTAAATTATAGTTTTTTCTATCATGTTAATTTTTTTTACAATTAATCCTAACAATTATTGGTTTTCATTGCAATCAATGTATTTATTATTTATTTCTCTATCATATTAATTAGTGATTATTCTAGTGCACTCAACCTGTTGAACATGTGGGGTAATATTTTATTTTCTTGCAACTGTATTATCTAATATCCTATGGACACAAGTCACAATCAAATAGTTGATTTTTCAAGTTGCTTGGAACTTCAAATATTGTCTATACCAACATTTGATTTCGTTTGATACACATTTGATACTTTAAATCAAAATTTCTTAGCTTATGTGTGAATTGCTTTTGAAGTGTTCATGGAAAATAAGTAATTCGGGAAAGAGTTTGAGATTAAATTTATCAACGAATATAGGGTTGCTTATTTGGTAATTGGATAACGGGTACAACCGAACCGAACCGATATCCATCGGTTATCGGTATCCAATAACCGATTAACTGGATATTTGGATTGGTATTGGATATTAACTTGACGTTAATTTCGGTTATCGTGTATACCGATAACCGAATGGGTATACTCGAATAACCGAAATTAAATAATTATTAATTTATTATTACATTAAATACACAAGTTGCACTTGTGTCGATTTGGTGGTATTTTCGTGTTTGATTTTTGAGTCGAAACTGGGGGAAAATCAATGAAATAGCAAATAAATATGGTTTTTTTGAATTGGATAATTTTGGTATCCAATAATCGAATCGATTAACCGATCGATTAATCGGTTAACCGATTAATCAATCGATTTTGTATCGATTATTGGATTGGTAGATATCGGTTTGGTTAACCAAATTTCGTAACCGAAACCGATCCAATAAGCGCCATAATCGAATATATATGAACGCGTTTGTTTGTCTTTTAATGAAATTAAATATATAAATAATGGAAAAGGAGTTTGCTTTTTCAAGAAAACTTATCAGTGAACGACTTTGTGAATACAAAGTACGTTGTATTCAAGAGACTTATGATAAATAGACTGTTTAGCACAAGAAAAATAAACAGAAAAAAATACCGTTTCTTTTTTCCTTTTTACTGTAAAAAGGCGAAAGAAAGGTTAAAATTTGGGGTAAAAAATAATCACATATTATCATAATACTTGAATTTTTTTTCTATGATGTCTTGTTATTTTAAAATATGTATATTAATAAAATCTTTAATAATATCACGTGGCCAAAATTCTAAACCAAAAAACAATGCGACACGTCAAATCTAATACAAAGCACCTCTACAGCACTATACGTATATTTCCACATCAAGTCCAACATGGACATTTTTATGCCAAAATTTGGGTCTCGAAAATTATTGAAGAAAATACTAGAAAGTTGTATACCAATTTCCCAACATTTTAAAAAAAACATGACATTACTGAAAAAGGGCCACACATAGTGACAAAATATTATATTTTCTCTTCAAATTTTAACTTTACATCTATTTTATTTTAAAAGTTGGTTCTTTACAATTCGTTAATATTTCTTATACGTAATAAATGTATCAAATAAATCAAAAATACTTCTATATTTGATGACATTTAAACTCTATGGTAAATATCACTTTAAATCCCAATTATATCAATTTTATTAAAAATATCCTGAAAAAATATTATTTTAAATCTGAAACTATTAATATTTTATCAAAAATATCCAAAACTGTGAGAATTATCACTTTGAACTCAAACTATTAATTTTTTTTATCAAAAATACTTTATATCCATTTTTTAGCTCCCGAAATTGGATTAGAAATATCTTCTTCTCATTCAACGAGTCACATCAAAATAAAAAAAAAGCAAAAAATGGACACGGGATATATCCTATAAGCCACATTGGAAGTTATCCCTCGTCTAATTCCGCGAGCTGAAAAATAAATGTAGGATATTTTGATAAAAAATCAAAAGTTTGAGGTTTAAAGTGATACTTTTCAAAATCTGGGATATTTTTTTTATAAAATGTTAATAGTTTATGGTTTAAAATAATTTTTTTTTAAATTATTGATATTTTTGATAAAATAAGAATAATTTGGGGTTTATAGTAATATTTAAACGACCAATTGTTATTTTAGCATCTACATATCTTTTGCGATCCAACGTCAGATTATTAAAGTATCATAACTAATAAATATTTAAATTACACCTAGCTTTATCAAATTAATTATGCCTTTCTATGTAGACTACATACAAACCAATCAATTGGTTCCTCTTGTTTTTTCACTGAAATCATGTAGTATTCACTGACAATTGAAAATGCCTTCTTAAAATTAATGACGGTTGAATACAAATTTCTAATTACGACAGTTGAAAATCAAGTAGTAATACAAATTTCTTTTTGCATTTCAGTTGAAAATTGTATTACTACAAAAAAATTGAGTTTTAAAATAAACTTGTATTTCAATTACGACAGTCGAAAATGTCTTCTTAAAATTAATATATCGCTAACCCAACAATATTCATTCTCTATATACTTTATAACCTATTATCAAAAATATATTCTCAATTTTATTTTCAATAATAGAATAAATAATTTCAAATCATTCATACGGAAACTAATAGAACTCTTTTTTAGCTCATAAACTGATAGCAGTACATTTTTCAGGTCTCCTAACGAGTAAAATGTTTGTAATTAAACACACTTTTATACAATATCTACAAATCATACAAAGTAGACAAATTATAAACTATAACTCCATACAATATTCATAAACTATACAATATCTTAGAATCTAAGCTCGGGGCCATGAATTATGTAGAGTTGTAAAACGGTTCGGTTTCGGTTAACTGAATCGAATTTCTTCGAAAAAGTGGAACCGAAATTGAACCGTTTTAAATTTTCTGTTAACCAAAAACAATTGGTTCCGACGGTCCGGTTTTCGCTTAACCGAAAAATCGAATTAAAATTATCTAATAATAAAAATAAACAAAATAATAATTAAAAAACTGAAACTTATTAAAAATAAATAAGATATTTAATTAATAATTAAAATATTAATAAAGTAATAATTAAAATTTGATTTTCAAAATTTTAATTAATTAATTAATAATAAAATAATAATTAAAAATTAAAACGGTTTTCGGTTCCGAATCGTTCGGTTATCGGTTAACCAATAACCGATTTTTTGTCAACTCGAACCGATAACCGAATTTGTCAATTTTCGATTAATCAATTTGCTTGCTTTCGATTCGATTCCGATTCTAACCGAAAATTGAAAAGTTTAGATGCCCCGGGAAATATGAATTATGATGGCAATCCAAGAACTATGGGAAAGGGCAATCCGACACGTAATAAATAATGTCCCATACTAATAATTGTGGCATAACTTAAACAGGTAATGAGCTGCATTTTTTTACCTTAGATTTCATACAATGTAGGTGTTGTAGGTAAGTATTTCTATTAATTTGGACGACAAGAAATAAGACATTTTATTTGGGATGTGGTGATACAACCCAAACAACCTTTTTAGGCAATTTATCCACTCTTTTTAGGGCAAACATTATCTTTATTTATTTATTTTAACAGTGGAGTTAATCCGTTAGCTCGGTGGACTAAGAGCCAAACATATGTCATAAATGTATTCATGTATAATTATTTATTTTAACAGTGGAGTTAATCCGTTAGCTCGGTGGACTAAGAGCCAAACATATGTCATAAATGTATTCATGTATAATTATTTTCCTCGTGTGACGGATTTTAATATTTAATGCATTTGTTGTCAACCTATGTGTGGTGATTATGAAGAATGTCTCTAGGTAATATAACTTCTAAAAATAATGCACAAAAAAAAAGCAAAAAAAATAAATAAAGAATTGTGACGGGTTCAACTTAAACTACATTGAATCGGTTTGTATAGATAAATATCCAAAACATTATCTTGAAAATTAAAAGTGCATATGTATGTATATAATCAACAAAATAAAACGTGCAATAGTAGATGTAAATGGTGACAGCCATGTGAGGAAAACTTCGTTTGCTTTGTGAGACATTTAGGAATGGGATAGAATTATATGCAAACGTGGCTTTGGCGGATTCACATATATAACAAGGGCATGTTATTATTTTCAAACGAAAACGACTAATTATATTTATGGTAGTGGGGCTGTGAGAAATTTCCCTTTTCAAATTATTCATTTTTTTTTTGAATTCATAGTGATTCTGTGACCGTTATATTTGGTGTGCACTAAATAAATCTTACATTTATGTATAATAGTTTTCAAACCACATATAACGAAAAATCATATTCAAAACCATATGATGATGACTGCACCCATGTAGAGATATGGATTAATAAAGTTTGAACCTATGATATTTTAACCATAAAACACACATTATCACATTCTTAGCTTATTGGCCCATGTTATAAATAATAGTTATAATATGTATATTCATCATTTTCAATGTACTTGTCATTAGAAAACTAATTGTGTAATATTAATTACATGATTTGAGTTCGTAAAATTTAGTTAGAGTGGGGAAAGAATTCAGAGAATACTTGTAGAATAAAATAATTATGTGAACTTCTACTATTTTTTATTACGGGATATTTTGTATTAGTTTTGAAGATTGGTATCTTTTCTATTCTTTGCATATATCTGTACATATGGGATAGAATCCTTTCTATGTATATCTCTAGGTTTGTTATTTTCTCCTTGCTGTATCCTTGTATATTAGGGACCTTTCGTCACTTGAATAATAAGTGAAATATTATGCAGCAACTGTTTGTTTATTTACATGGTATCAGAGCCGAAAACCTGGTAGTTCAAATCCTAAATTTCTAATCCACCCCATTTTTTTCCTTTTCTTCGACATGTCCGGTGATGATGATTCTTCCTCCACCCATGTCACGCTTGATGTGATGTCTCCCTATTATCTTAATGGATCCGACAAACCCGCGATGTTCTGTGTGGCACTCGTCATGATGGCAATTATGGAGATTGGTTAGATGATATGACCAACTCCTTGTATGCGAAGAACAAATTTGTGTTTGTCAATGGCGATCTGCCGATGCTGAGTCGATTCCCCTTATTCGCCTCTATTGGCAACGTAACAACGCAATGGTGAAAGGTTGGTTGCAGTCTATGGAGCCGGAAATTGCCCGAGTGTCAAATTTCGCACCGCCGAGAGATATGGAATGATTTGCGAACGGTTTGGCAAAGAATCGCCTCGCGACTTATGAATCATGACGAGCCCTCGGATTAATTCGTCAAGATAGCAATCTGCCGCTTATTACAAAGAACTTGCGTCGTGTTTGGGATGAGATGTCCGCCCTGACACCGTCACCGTCGTGCACCTGTGGCAAGTGTACATGCAGTTTGTCCATATTGTTGAATGAATCTCGTGACAGAGACCGTCTCTATGATTTTCTCATGGGTCTTGACGATGCTTTCAATCCCATTCGCACACAAATCCTTGGCAGCCGACCTGTTCCTACTCTTAGTACAGCCTACCATCTTGTCAGTGAAGATGAACAGCATCGCTCCATCACAGCAGCCCGCAAACCTGCTCCAGATCCTGCTGCCTTCCAGGTTCAATTCAAGCAAGACACTACCCCGGCTCGCAAGCGTGAGCCTCGCTATTGCACTCATTGTGGTCGTTCTAACCATACCTTTGATACTTGCTTTGAGCGCATCGGATATCCATCCGGTTGGAACCAACGGGCAAAACCTGAACGACTAAATTCTCGATCCCAAGGTGTCCGCTCGACGGACGAGCAGCGCGAGGCAGCCCGCACCGGCCCTCGTCGTGAATCGCGTGGTAACAATTATGGAATGGTCGGCCCTCCTCACACCACGTGCAGCCCAAAGTGAGTGTTGATCCTCCGCGTACTGGCCTCTGTTGAGCAACTCACCGCCTTGCTCAATTCATGCGTACAGAATTTAATTTGGATTCTACTGCTCCCTCCAATGAACCTACAGTAAACATGGCAGGTAATTTGCCATTCTCCAGGCCGTGGATTATCGATTCCGGTGCCACCGAGCACATTACATGTGACCAGACAGCCCTATGCAATATTGTGGCCAACCCTTCCGAGCCTCCGGTTCGCATACCGAATGGTGAAAATATTCCCGTTGTTGGTGTGGGAGAGTTGAATCTTCCCAATGGATTCTTTCTTCCACGCGTCCTCCTCGTTCCACAATTCCATTGCAATCTAATTTCTGTTAGTCGGCTTGTTGCGGACCTTAATTGTGGACTGACATTCTTTGGTGATTTTTGTGTTATACAGGACTTACCCTCGAGGAAGCTGATTGGAGTGGGTAAACAGCGCGATGGTCTATACTACATGGAATCTTCTTTAACTGGCCGACTTGCTTTTTCTGCTGCTGTGGACCCTGTTTCCTGGCATCGCCGGTTAGGTCATGCTTCCGATGGCAAATTAAATTTTCTTAGTCATCTTAGAAATTTTAGACGTCCAAATGTTTTTTGTGATTCCTGTTTACGAGCCAAACAAACTCGTTTACCTTTTCCTGTTAGCACAACTAAATCCACACATTGTTTTGAGTTGATACATTGTGACATTTGGGGTGGTTATAAACATGAGTCGTTTTCTGGTTCTAAGTATTTTTTGACAATTGTTGATGATTATAGTAGGGGTGTTTGGGTTTATTTACTACGCCACAAGTCCGAGGTGGCCAAATGTCTGATGCAATTTTATAACATGGTACATACTCAGTTTGCTTGCTCATTCGTTTAATTAGGTCTGATAATGGGGTAGAATTCCAAACTACAGCTTTGCTTGATTTTTATGCTAAGCACGGTGTCCTATTTGAAACTTCCTGCACTGATACCCCACAACAAAATGGTGTGGTAGAACGAAAACACCGTCATATCCTTGAGGTCGCACGTGCATTGCGATTTGAAGCGGGTTTGCCCATAGACTTTTGGGGTGAATGCATCCATCGCCAGTATACATAATAAACAGATTGCCTTCCGTTGCCATCTCCAACAAGACTCCTCACGAGATCTTGTTAGAAAAATCTCCTTCCTATGATCACTTAAGGGTTTTTGGGTGTCTGGTTTATGCTCATAATAATAAACGCAAGGACAAGTTTGGAGAAAGGGGGAGTCCTTGCATTTTTGTTGGCTATCCTGTTGGGCAAAAGGCATACAAAGTCTTTGACTTACACACTTGCACCACATATTGTTCCCGTGACGTCACCTTTTTTGAGAACATTTTTCCATTCAAAGGCCCTCATTCCGTCTGTCTAGATCCGGCACCCACCATTTCTCAATCCATTGCTCTTGCCAAACAGTATATCATTGGTCTTAATCCCATTATTCCTCCCAAAGATACTTCCGGCACTCATTTCACTCAATCACGGATCGCCCTTCGCGAATTCCTTCCTCCTTCTGCTGCTCCTCCATCGCCTCCTCCTGTACTTACGCCATCTTCACCTATAGCACCATCTATGGTCGAACCTTCTCCTGCCTTGCCTCATGCACATATACCCCAGCCCCCTTCACCCGAACCACCATCAAGTCCTCTACCCGATATTCCTCTTGGTGCACGCACTAGTCGGCGTGTGCGTCATCGACCGAAACACTTGGATGCTTTTGACACTGTTCTGCCTCCATCTATAGACCACTCGCGGCCCACTGCCAATTCAGTACACTCGACGGTATACCCTCTATCTCACTTTATCTCTTATAATCGTTTCTCTGATGCTCATAAGGCTTTTTTAACTGCCATCACATCTCGTGATGAGCCCGCAAATTTTTCCCAGGCCGTTCGTGATCCACTTTGGCGTGATGCCATGCAAAAAGAAATCAATGCACTGGAGAACAACGGGACTTGGATACTGGTATCTTTACCTCCTGGCAAGAAAGTTATCGACTCCAAGTGGGTCTACAAAATCAAATATAAACCTACCGGCGAGGTTGAGCGCTATAAAGCGCGTCTTGTTGCCAAGGGATTCACACAGGTAGAAGGAGTGGATTTTCATGAAACTTTTGCACCGGTTGCCAAACTTGTAACCGTCCGTTGTATGTTAGCCATTGCCGCTAAAAGAAATTGGGAAGTCCATCAGCTGGATGTGAACAACGCCTTTCTACATGGCGATTTACATGAACATGTTTACATGCGTGTTCCTAAAGGATTTGCGCAACCTGGAGATACACGAGTTTGCAAGCTTATGAAATCCCTTTATGGTTTGCGCCAGGCGTCGCGCAATTGGTATCACAAATTTACTCAGGCTCTTGTTAGCATTGGATTTCGGCCCTCACGTGCTGATCACTCCCTATTTATTTTCCGACGAGGTTCTACTTATGTCGCTGCACTCATCTATGTTGATGATGTCTTGTTGGTTGGCAATGATTCAGCTCATATTGCCCGTGTTAAACATTTTTTGGATGCTCAGTTTAGCATCAAGGATTTAGGCCCTTTGAAGTATTTTCTTGGCATTGAAGTTGCTCGATCCCTCATCGGTTTTGTTCTCATCAGAATACACACTGACATTCTTGAAGACAGTGGCCTTCAGGCTTGTCGTCCGTGTTCTTTTCCTATGGAGCAAAATCTCAAACTACGTCCGGATGATGACACTGCTTTTGTGGATCCGACTCCCTATCGTCGTCTTATTGGCAGGTTACTTTATCTTACTGTCACCCGACCTGACATTGTGTTCTCTGTCAATCACTTGAGTCAATTCCTTAGTGCTCCTCGGCAATCTCACTATGATGCTGCTGTCCGCATCGTGCGATATCTGAAACAAACTCCCGGTCAAGGCATTTTTCTCCCTGCCGATGGTGGATATTCTTTAGAGGCATACTGTGATGCTGATTGGGCCGGTTGCTCCTTCACACGTCGCTCTACTTCTGGGTACTTTTTCACTCTGGGCGGTGCTCCCATTTCTTGGCGGAGCAAGAAACAGTCCGTCGTGTCTCGTTCTTCAGCCGAAGCGGAGTATCGCTCCATGGCTGTCACCGTCAGTGAGTTACTATGGTTGCGTTGGCTGCTAAAAGACTTTGGCGTATTTCAAAATGGTTCCACGCCTCTTTTTTGTGATAACCAAGCAGCTCGCCATATTGCCGTTAATCCCGTGTTCCACGAACGCACAAAGCATGTTGAAATGGATTGTTATTTTGTCCGTGAACGTGTCACTAGTGGTGAAATATCTCCACTGCCGATCTCCACATCTCAACAAATCGCCGACATTTTCACCAAAGCTCTTGGTGCTGACACTTTTCAGTTCCTACGTAGCAAGCTAGGTGTTCGTAACCTTCACACTCCACCTTGAGGGGGAGTATTACGGGATATTTTGTATTAGTTTAGAAGATTGGTATCTTTTCTATTCTTTGCATATATCTGTACATATGGGATAGAATCCTTTCTATGTATATCTCTAGGTTTGTTATTTTCTCTTGTTGTATCCTTGTATATTAGGGACCTTCGTCACTTGAATAATAAGTGAAATATTATGCAAAGAACTGTTTGTTTATTTACATTTTTAACTCGGCGAAAGTTAATTTGTTCTCACTTGATTCGATATCAAATTAGCTCAAGTATAGTTTGGAGTTCGATGGAAATATTCCAAATAAATTCGAACTTATTTGATTAAATTTACATGAAATATGATCGATCTATATCAATAATTTCTTGTTGATTTCTTATACGGTCAATCTCACTGAAATTTGAGAAAGAAAATGTAAGATTGATGTATGGTGTGCACTTAAGATATAAATTATTCTTAACTTCAAAATTATGAACCGTTAAATCATCATGAATTCGCTATGAAACGTGATTAATTCGATGTGAAACGTAATGTATTCAAAATATGAATTTTCGTTTCTCATGGAATTCGAGCCCGTGTTCACGAATTTATACAACAAAGTTATGAATCTACCATAAATTCTCAGGACCGAAAATTATTTCTAATTAATAATTTAAAATTGTTTTTTATTTTATTCAATCCATACGAGTTCTTAACTAAAATAGGTAAATCTGGTAATTCGCACGATAAAAATGTAAGGACGATAGATATAACTAAATATTTAAAATGTCAGGTTATGATTTTTATTTGTTTAGAACTTTTTAATCGAATTAGTAGCGGGATTGGGGTGTACAAATATTTATTTATTGTTGGCATTGTTGCAAAGCTTAATTATTTAAATGAGAAATAGTTGAGTGGCTTAAGTATTACTTTACCGAGCCTATTTTGAATCTCGAAATCTTTTCAATTTTGTGTTTTTTTAACAATGATTATGATTATATATTAGAAATATAAAAATTATTATATTTTTTCCTTTTCTGGTTTTCCCCTCTTTATTTGTTTCTTGATGCAGGACAGATTAATTATATTGTTTGGAAGATTTTTTTTTTCTTCTTCTTTTTTGGCTAATTTATATACTTTGATGTGGTCTCATATGTGGAAGTTTATATGCATTTTACGGACAATGATATTTTTCTTCATTATAAATGATACTTTTTTTCAATGTATGTAAATAATATTTGTTAAGAGCAAATGATACTTTTAAGCGTCGGTCATGAATAAATGTATAAGAGTTTTCCGATATACTTTATTTCTAAATATGCTATATATGTATGTAATTATGTACAACTCTAAAAGTGATGGGAACATAAAATAAGATTGAGAAACAAAATAGACTTTACATATACATATGATGAGCTTCTGATTGAAAAACAGAAAGGCACAAACTACAAAAATATACCGCAATTTATTTTTTTAATATAGACGAGACATTAAATACCATATTAATTTGAAGGGATAAAACGAGTAAATTTTTGCTTCTTTCAATATCATTTTCTTCTGTTCATTAAAAATAATAATATCATTTAATGGAAAGGGACAGCCCCAATTTCTCTGGTCTCTTACTTCAATCCTTAGCCTATCAATTAATTTAATTAGAAGGAATCTCCCTAGCTTATTCTTCAATTAATTGGTCCACCCAATTAAAACACATTAAAAAATGATATCAAGAAACTTTCTTCTAACACAAATAATCGTTTCATTCACACACCATTTCTCTTATTTTAGTCGTTTACGCAGACAATATCGACATTACATCATAAAACTGAAATACAATAATAAATAGAAATCCCAAGTAAATTACTAGTCAAACCAAAATTTTTAAGAAGAAACAATAATCAAGAAGCCCAAGGTGGCTTCCGCAATTACGATAATTAATTCAATAATAACTTCATTGATTAAAACAATCAGAGTTTAATTTCATATTGCCCAATAAATATTTTAGAGAAATTTCATGAAACGTGGCTAGCTCCTATTTGCCATCAGAAGAGAAATTTCCAAATTCTTCTGAAATTTCCAAATAATATACGTGAATGAAGAACAAGAATTAGACAGCTCTCCAAACACAGATAATGCATTGCTGGCAAATCAACTGAGATAAGGCCAAAATCCCTCACTTCTCACCGCCAATCATTGAGTTCCTTTTCCACAATAAAACGCACAAACAAACTCTTTTCCACAATCTCTCTCTAAACACGCGCAAACACAACACTCTCTCTATCTCTCTCAATTCTTTCTTCTCTACATTCTTTCTTCTCTACAGTCGACACCCAAAAAAGCCCGAACAAGAATATTTCCGAGTCTGATCTATCTTTGAACCCCATTGATTGATTGAAAGATTCTGTCTTCAACTAGTAATAAGAGAAAAAAAGGGGAGGTTCTCGCATTCTCTCTCTGCGATCGAATTGGTCTTCTTTTCTGAAATGTCTTTCATGTATACATTCTTCATCCCCGAGGAGGAAGAAGGAGAGTGGGAGAAAGAAAGATAGACTGAAAGATTGAATTTTTCTCTGTATTTCTAGCCCAAATTTCATTCAGCCCCGCAATTTCTGCTCAAGACTGTAAATTTCGTGCATCTTCAGTCCAGATCTTATCCAGCTGGTAAGATTTTCCTCTCTCTCTCTCTGATATCTGGTTTCGTGAATTATCCAGTTCGAGATTCTTGATTTTGATTCTGGATTTGATTTTTTTTTTTCAGGGATGTCGACGAGTGTAATTAATGATTCAACGGTGATGGCGTCCGGGCCGGATGGTCCCGCAGTTAACGGGCCCGTGAGCACGATTTCGAGCCAAATCGAGGTGGATTTCGCCAAATGTGATTGCTGCGGGCTCACGGAGGAATGCACCCTTTCATACATCGAGACGATTCGACAAAGGTAATAAATTATGGAAGCATGAGAAAATTGATTAATTAAATTATTTGGCTTTTCTTTAATATCCAATTTTTCTTAATTGCATATGCGTGTATGGAATGAGATATTATTTTGAAATAGAGGATCTCGTCTTGATAATCTAAGTCTAATTCTGTTAAAACTGTCATCAGATATGGCGGGAAATGGATATGTGGGCTTTGTGCAGAGGCCGTGAAAGATGAAATCTTGCGGTGTCAGAAGCTGATAAGCCCGGACGAGGCGGTGGCCCGGCATTTCAGCTTCTGCAACAAGTTTCGGGCCTCCGGCCCCCCCGAGGATCCCACGGTGCATTTGATTCGGGCCATGAGGCGGGTCCTGAGAAAGGGCTTGGAGAGCCCGAAGTCCTTGAGGTCAATGCCGTGTAGCCCGATAAATAAGGGGAGGGAGCTCCACCTAGAAGGCGCTGTGTTTGCTCGCTCAGAGAGTTGTATGTCCAGTTTAACCCTGGTGGATGCCTCGGTGTATTGTGGGTTGGAGGAAACTTGTGAATGAGGTTAAAGGGTAATATAGTAAACTTCATACCTGGGAAAAGAAAAGGAAGAAGGGCAAAATTGTAGTGCTTAATTCTGGACATTACCTAGTGTGGAACAGAATAATAATGTTATGAAATGAAACGGAAGAATAGTAAATGTTGATTAATTTTGCTCTTGAGATTTTCGGATGAAATCCTTTAGTCCATTTTTCGTGTTTCAATATGAGTTCATGACTAAAATGAATAAATTTAAGAAGAATCTTTGTTATAGAAATATCCAGTCCTTATTTGCAATGTTGGTTTTTGTAGTTTATAAAGGTTAAAACCCTTTCCTTGACATACTAATTACACAATGATGATTTTAGTTAATCTTTTTTCTGATCAAATAATATATTGTATACGATAAACATGAAATTGTATATAATATCAATATTTTTTTGGATTAAAATACAATTGTGTAAGTTCGATCTCTATTGATTCTCTGATTCTATTATTCAATTTGAGTTATTGAACAATCTTTGAATGTTCTTTGGAGTATTTAGAGAGGATGTGGTTCATTAATCTTCTTGAACTTGAAGTTTGAATTTGATGATGTTGATCTGAAAGATCTTGGTCTTGTTTTCAAATCAAATGTTGAATTTGATTTAAAGTGTTGAAGAACGCCTTGAAAATCTTCAACTTGAACGTCAACGCGGAGGATTTCCACCTTATTTATGGATTGAACGTCATCTTTGATTTGTTTTGGAGGATGATTTTGATGAAGAACGTGACGATTTGCATGAAGAATGCATTGGATGTTGAAGAACACTCTGTAGAGAATTCTTTTATTTGCTATGAGCTTTTCAAGCTTTTTCATTCTTCACTTTTTTTTGTTTCATTTCTCTTTACTTCTTATTCACTTCACTTGTTCATTTATTTTCACTTGTCTTGTTATTTATGAAGACCCCAACACCCATGTTTATAGATATGAGATAGTGGACTTATGGGCTTGTGGGCCTTGGGCCACCATGTCACGGGCTAAGGGTTTAGGTGGTATTTAGGGCTTATGTGATAATTATAGCTTATGTGGCACAATTTGAATAGTTCTTCTTCTCCAAAGTATCATTATCATATGTCTTACTCCCATTGTTCGATAAAATTAAATATTAATCATATATCTATTTAATTTTAAAATAAATTCTATTGATAAAATAAAAAATATAATTAATTATTTAATTTATAATTTACATGTGACACAATCTTATTTATTAATAATTTTAATTGTCTACATATATCTCTAATGTAGTATTTAATAAGGTTCCATGCTCAAAATGACTCTTTTGCATGTCGAAGGTTTCTTTGTAGTAAGAATGCCTTTGAAAGAGGTGAAGCCATATAGTACATCAAGTTGTTTAGATTTTTCGACATGAACGCTGAAAAATCCCTTTACCTTTAATGATGTGTTTGTGCTTTATTTCAAAAGTTGGTGCTATTCACAGCCATAAGCTAAGATTAAGGCATCTTGGCTTCTGGAATCTTCCTTTTGAACCAACTTTGGACAAATTGCTTCAATAGTTTAGGGTTCTTGAGAATCATGGGTTGTCAGTCTATGTCAGAAGTCAGAACCTCTGTGATAAGAGATGTTTCTGTTTAGCTGCCTACAAATATATGCAATTCTGTCACAGAAGCTAGAGTTTGCAAGAATTCCAAAACATGACGATGTTATTCGATTTTGGGAAATAATTGGCGTATAAAATTATCATTTGGCCATTTACCAAAAGGGAAATCTATTAAGTCATATAGTGCCAATGAAAAGCCACTTTAAATGGAGTGAAACTCACACCTTATGATTGTTAGGACTCGATCATTGATCCTTGTTACAAATCTATTAATTGTTAACCAATTGAACTCAACTAGTGGAAGTATTTTGCCATTTTCTTTATTTAGGTCTCTTAGACTATGTGAGTCAACAACAACTTTAACAATCTAATATCAAACTTTTCAATATTAAATTAATTTACCTTTCCTCTTCAAACGTCATTTTTTTCTTCAAGTCCAACCACATTAATTTTTGGTCATTTATCAATAACCATCTAGTAATTTATATTATTATATCATTTTATTAAATAATTATCATATAATTAATTATAAAAAAGTTAAAATAAGATTTATTATTGGAGACATATGTAAAATACATGAAATTGTAAACTAATATGAAATATTGAAATACTAGAAACTACGATAAAATACACAATAAACAAATTAAGAACATTTATTACAACGACCAGAATACAAAATTGAAAATAAACTATCGGTACTTAAATTAGATGATGAAAATTATGCATTCAAGAATTATAGTCTAATTTTGCCATATATGATAAAGCATGGTGATATTTGGGAACAAGAGAGTTCATATCATAATTGAACTCGGAAAATTATCGGACCTTGAAAGATTTTCAAGGTTGGGATAATAATTGGTTAAACTAAGAACATTTATTACAACAATTAAAATACAAAATTGTAAATAAGCAATCGGTACTTAAAATAGATGACAAAAATTATGCATTCAATAATTATCGCCAAATTTTTACAATATATGATAAAGCATGGTGATATTTGGGAACAAGAGAGTTCATATCGTAATTGAACTCAAAAAATTACCGACCTTGAAAGATTTGGATAATAATTTTGGGAGGGATTTAAATTTTAAAAATTATGAAAAGAATAATTGCCTCGATCCATAGAAAAAACAGAGAAGGATATAAGAGATGTTATACATAGAGAAAATGAAAAAATTTGAGTTGAGTGAAACTATAGCAAATTTGGTTTTTATTTATAGAGAATTGAAAAACATGAATTTTGGTATGTTTTATGTTTTTTATTTATATATTATGTAAACTTTGTGATAATTTTATCTAAATAAATCTAACAAACTAATAGAGCTGGACATATATG
The DNA here is from genome assembly GCA_036937905.1 of Salvia rosmarinus. Classification (NCBI taxonomy): domain Eukaryota; kingdom Viridiplantae; phylum Streptophyta; class Magnoliopsida; order Lamiales; family Lamiaceae; genus Salvia; species Salvia rosmarinus. Next base: position 10,729,915 of record CM072817.1, on the reverse strand, counting down.
TTCATCTCATTGGTTGGAATAAAAGGAAAGAGAAACCATGAGAGGTCTCATATTTCACCAGGCGGACCACGCTTCCCTTTTGATTTCAATCTTTTTTGTAATGGCCTAAGTGACGATCGACTATCCCATAACAGGATTATCGATAAATATAGTCTTATGATTATCATTAGCTTTTTAAATCTTCTATATATAAATTCAACCGTTTAACCACATACAAAATACAAGAAAATTATCGTCTAGCTCGTGGAAATTTAAATTATTTTGGAACTTTTTCAAAATATGATCATGATCAGACCAATAACCACACAAGAAAGAAAAACAATCCCCGAAGCCATTTCCCCGACGATGGTATGTTAGGGGGCTAATCTCCAACGCTTTCTCCTCCCCGAAGAGTGGAAACATATAGAAGAAATGAGAAATGGGGTTGTGGAATGGTCGTCGATCGGTGCATATTGTGTGGACGATGAGAATTATCATGTATAATAAGGTTAAAATGGTGTCAATTCCCACTTCAATCAATCACATTTTTTAATTTTCTCACACCAAACGCAAATCATATTCATATTTTACCTATTTCTAAGGACCCATCTCAACAATGGCAACAAGTATTTGTGGGGTGAGTCCAACCGACGGGAATTATTTATGAGTGACTTTTAAGATAATATGAAATCGATCTTCAGTTGTAACTATTTGAATAATTATCGGTCTCAAACGTTACGATACACGAATCGAGAAAGTCACGACCCCGATCAAATTTAGAGCCACAAACTCATCCTCTTCGCCATTAGGTCACATAAAAGGATAAATTAGTCATTCTAGTAATACAATGTTGTAGAAATTGATTGCTCCTCGGCGTTGAATAGTAGTTGTGCCGATCATGTATGCTTGATATTAATTTTTTGAAAAAATTCAAGCCATATTCGACATATTAAAAGCACTAAATTGTGAATTACCCAAAATGATATGATTGTCCAAGTTAGATACTGACTAATACGTGCGATTAGTACAATCTCTTTTGATCTCCCTAAACATATAATTATAACGTTAATAAAAACAAAATACTTTATTAGTTCGTATCGTTTGACAAATTAAGTAATCATCTCAACTCACTAACGAGAACAAATGACAAAAATAATGCAGCAGATATCTGCAAAAAGAATCAATTAAAACAACTAATACCAATTGATCGATCTTAATTTCGTTAGGGAAATAAATGCACGCAAGAACACCAAGAATTTACGTGGTTCGATCTATGAATAAGATCTACGTCCACGGGGAGAAAGAGAGTATTCGTATATTGATAATATGAAGAAGCGATTACAGAGAGTTTTGATGATCGAGTAGATGATCCGAGTGTAGATGTGTATCGCCCCCTTTCTTCTATTCTAAGCCTCTATTTATATACCATGAGTTGAGTTCCACTCGATTCAAATTGAGTTTGACTACGATTCAAATAGAGTTTGACTCTACTGAAGTCTTCTCTCATAGGATTCTTTAGATATGCATCCAAATCTTCTACGCTCCAATTGCGATTAGAGTTGTAGTTGGTCGAAGTAGTCTTCTTGGTCAACTCAAATGGTAGAGCTAATATCGGCCCATTTATATTGGACACGATCTTTGGCCAAGATTGGACCGTATCCTATCACCAATCATACAGGCCAATCCTTTATAGCATTAGTTTTTTTTTTAATTACACTTTTGGAAGAGAGAATGGATGAGATGTAATACTTTTAAATTTGTTCAATTATCAAACACATAATCATCAATTTGGAGATAACGACAGTGTGGTTCTAATTTATCCATATGATATAACTATTTCCAGTAAGTAGATATAGATTATGAACCCACAACATGTGCCACTATGTAAGTATATGATGATCATGTCATTTGATCTGCACCATTTATTGCATTATCATGCACTCTCTTACTACATTCATGGATAATTACCAAATTTCAATAATTTTTTAAAACATCACCAAATTTTGTTTAATGAAAATTCACAATAATTGTAAAATTTTGTATGTGCAGAATTCCGTGTGTTTGGTGCACGAAATGACAACATACATGATGCCATCTCATCCAATCTGAATCATTTATTGCATCAGCGTGTAACATCTCCTATTACTGTTAGGAATGATTGCTACATATCAAAAAAATTTAAAAATTCTACCAAATTTTATTTAATGAAAATTCACAAAAATTGTAAGATTTGCATTAATAGAAAATAATTAAGAGCTTTATAAGCAAAATTTGGTAAATTTTTAAATTTCACTGACGCGTAGCAGTCATCCATAATTACAAATAAGAGATATTGCACAGTGACGCAATAGAGGATCCAGCTTGCATATCATAACCGAATGTAGGAGCTTTTTTTCTCAAACCCTTAATATGATATGTTGAATACATTTAAATCCTTCAGTTTAAATACAACAGCAGTTCGAAAATTAGGCATTATTTCGTAAATAGTTGAAAACATTCTAGGCAGAGAGCCATATCTCCTTAGCTAGAAGTCTTCTCTAGTTATGCAAATTCTTGCCGACGACTCAAATGGAAGCAGCCACAACTAATCAGCCATTTCGACAAGAAAGCATACCTGCCCGAGTCGAGCTTGCTCGTCCGTAGTTACTACCCGAAGTTGATTCCTTGAGCCAGAGGCAGCTCGCTTCCGTAGTTGACAGTGCTGCATATATACAAGGCAACATGTTCGTAGTCAGAAAAGAAAAATTTGAAGGAACAAACGAGTTTCGTAGGCTATGATCGTGCAACTGTTCTAGCATTTTCGATAGGATTTTGGCATGAGATGAGAATACAAAAAGATAGCTAATTGAAAATATAATCGGCTTTTTACCAAGTTGACCGCCTCATGTATTGTTTCCAAGAATCACTTCCAGCTTCACGGCCGCCCCCAGTAGCCTTCTCGCCACCAAAAGCGCCGCCAATTTCAGCACCGTTTGTGGGAATGTTTACATTTACAATACCACAATCACTTCCTTGGGGACTGTATCAAGATATAGAATCAATCGACAACTCGAAGAGATTGTAATTTCATAGCCAAAACTCAATATACAAAAAAATTGGCAATTCTTCTATATCTAATGTCGACTGGAGAAATAAAAAAGGGGCCAAGAATAGACGAGCAGTTTCACCACTCACCCGATCCATTTGAATATGATTTCAGGTCTGCGAGTGAAGATGGAACTGCTTAGACCTTGAGGCACGGAATTGTGTATTTCAATTGCTTCCTTCAACGTCTGCAAAAAAATTAGTCGGTTGAAACCATTGTACGACCCAAACTGGAGATCTTCGGACAGGTGGGAGCTGAAAACGAATTTTACCTGAAACTTCATCACATGGAGAACAGGAGCAAATAGCTCTTCCTTAACAACCTCGGCATTAGACGAAATTTCAACTATCGTGGGCTGCGAAATTTCCTTCAGACTCTATAATGCTGCCACCAATGAGAATCTTTCCTCCCTGCAACATGATAACACGTGTTAAAAACAACTGAAGACAACACAGTGCATCAATTTGCAATTAGGGTTCACCAATACCCACTTACAGTTTATTAACCTCTAATTAGGGTTTATTAGTCCTCAATTAGGGTTTATTTAGGGTGGATGCACCGAGTGCACCTCTTAAATGAGTACGAACATAATTGAGAAAGAGGCAGCACAAACCTGAGATTTGATTTTCTCTATTCCCTTCACAAAATTTTCCCTTGAAATACGAGTATGCAGCGGCCCAAGTAAGGTACCTTTCTCCAACGGATTTCCGACTTTTACTTGTTTGTAGACATCGCATAACCGGTCGAGTACTTTTTGATAAACACTCTCATGAAGGAGCTGCATTTTGGGACAAGGAAAAGAATTATGCATCAAACATCGACTTTCTCATATGCAGAGGAGATTGCGAAGTATCTATCTTACCAATCTACGGCAAGTTGTACATCGCTGACCAGCAGTACCAACAGCAGCAAACAAAACAGAGCGAACAGCAAGTTCAATGTCAGCATCATCCATTACTATTATCGCATTATTGCCACTTAGTTCGAGCAGGCACTTGCCATATCTTTCATTCACTGTTTGTTGAACCATCAGACCCACCTGGAGTCAACACCAATCAAACTTTAGGACTTGGGAAAGATTAAATGCTCGCACACTCCTTCGGCCGAGTGGTGAGTACGTAAACTAGTACCTTTGAACTCCCAGTGAAAGAAACGAGTGGAATGCGTGGATCTTTTGCTATAGCTTGACCGATTTCAGCACCTCCATGAAAATGCTGTGAAAATAGCTCGGTAAATTGTTTTCTCGAGTACTCCAGCGATTATCTTCGTCATAGCTATGGTAATGAGAGGTGTGGTCGGAGCACCTTTCCTGAAAAAAGTTATACAATTCTCTAAATTCATAAATGCGACCTTCTGATTTCAAGGTGGGCAAAAACACTGCTCATGATATGTATCATAAAGAGGAAAGAAAGCTATGATTGGAGAACACAGGAGACAATAAACTTAATGTATATAGATATCTCAACCAATCTTAGCTCTGGCTTTAAATCATGGTACATTGACATATTAGACAAACAATCATATCGTATATGTTGTAGAATACTATCCCACATTGGTTATGTACTCAGTCTGTCTTATTATCTTGTATTATATATAAGTGCTTTATACAGTGATGAATAAATAACTACTACTTTTATCCTACATGTCTCTATACTTTTATCCTACATATCTTTATTTTTATTGTTCTACATGGTATCAGATTGGGGACAAATCCCTAATCCCTAATCTGCTATGTCGTTGCTGCCTGAGCCACTCTGTCCTAATTTGCTCCACTGTTGTCACTCTGCTCTGACTCTACTATTTTGTTTAAAGCAGACTCATGTTGATATCACTGCTGTACCGACTTTGTTCGGTTACTACTACCAACTGCCCTGCCGATTTTGTTCGGTTTCTACCTGTCTCCACTACCTCAGTCCTGTTCTGCTACCAACTGCCCTATCGACTTTGCTCGATTGCTACTACCAACTATTTTGTTTAAAGCAGACTCATGTTATCATAATATCATAAATAAATCATAATATCGGTTATAGAATAGCACAAGACTCGTCACTCACCACACAACAGAATTTCCACAAACTAGAGCTATGCACGCATTCCATCCTACAATCACACAACAAAGGTTAAGAACTTAAACTAGGCAAAAACTAATGATGTGGAAAAAGTCACAAGTCTTGCTCAAAATACTAACCAAGAACGGCACACGGGAAGTTGAAGGCTGTAATTACGCCAACTATCCCTAAGGGATTCCACATCTGTTCAGTGATAGGATGCAAAAAATATCAGATATGACAATGTATTACAATAGCCATAGACCATGAGCTCAGAAGAAACTAATAGCTCTTGCTTACCTCCAACATCATGTGATTAGGTCCTGTTAAGATGGAAACCACAATTGATAAAAGCAAATACGTTAGTTTTTTTTTTAATGAATTACATAAGCAGAGCATATAAGTACATGATATATATAATTCATCAAGACATAGCATCAGTTTAAGTGATAAAAACTTGGAAGCACTAGAATTCGTAAAGCTTACGTTCAGAAGGTATAACAGATCCATTCAGCTGACGGCTTAATCCCACAGCAAAGTCACACATATCAATTATTTCCTGCAATAATATTGCCCCAACTGTTGAGAGAATAAGCTGAAAATTATCTTAATATTTTTCAAAGTTGATAGAAAGCAAGATCCAAAGGAAATAATCCACATAAATGCATATGACAACTCAAAAATTATTTGATACTTCTTTTAGAATCCATAGATTTAAAGACATCAAAAATTTGAAATGCCACCACACTAGCACATTGCAGTTTCATGACTTCTGAAGTTTCCTTTAATGTAGTTATGGTCTCGATAGAAAAATAACGTAATGAGATACATACAAAGGAAAATACTAAAAGAAAAAATTGAATACCATGCAAGTTTGTGAGCTAAATATAAAGGAATTGCCATATTTAAAAATAAATAGGAATAAATAAGCAGAAGACAATGAGGACAGCATGAATAAGAATATGATAAAGAAAGGTATTACACAAGAATGTTTCGCTTCCCAAATTTAAAGATGGCAAACCTGAACTTCCCCAATTCCTTCAGCAAGTATTTTTCCCATTTCAAGGGATACAAGCCGGCCAAGGTGATGGAGTTTGGTTCTCAGTGCATCACCAATTTGCCTTACAATCTCACCTCTCTTTGGTGCTGGAATCTGAAACAAAATGAGACGTCATACATAATCCTCATAACTATTTCTAGCATAAAATCAGTAAATACATGAAAAAAAAAATTGTATCATAATGATCAGTTTTGAAAAGAAATTAAACAGAACCTGCATCCATATCTTTGTAGCATCGGCACATGCTTGCATTCCTTCTTCATAGTCTTGAATGGATGCTTCAGAAACTTCAGCAATTTGCTAAACCAAGTAATAACTCCCCGTTAGAAATCACATCAGTCTTAAACCACATAATGAAGTGTAAAATCAAATTTGGAAAAGAATCTCTGACCCAACTTCACTAAAGCAAAGACTAAGACATATGCAGAATTAATTGAGTTTGAATTCATGCCGAGATATGTCTCCAAATATTTCATTGTATTTACATATATTCTCGAAATTCACTACCAAAAAACCTGAACTTTCATCGTTCTCAACGAAGGATACACAAATTAAGATCAGTCTGAGTTCATGTAGTGGTGCATCCCCCAATTTCAAGTGCAGCATGAAAAACCAATCATGATCAGCCATCTCTAAATCAGCAAAAGCATGCCTCAAACTTCAGCAGTTGTACAACTTCTCAAAATAAAGAAAAAGAATCGAAATAAATAAAATATCAGCTCAAAACCTGATTATCTGCAGGATTCACAGAAGTAACCACGGGCCCATTCCTTGCCAAACCCCATTAACAAAACATCCTGAATTCCATGGCCCGAGCCCGATTTCCTTCAAGAACTCGTACTCCTCTTCACAAAACTCATTTCTGCAGATTCGAAAATCAATCGCATAAAATTAAAAGGCAAATCCTCCACACTTTGGGGAAAGAGAGCTAAAAAGGCGAGTGATGGGGATTCACGACCCATAGAGCTGGTTGTACCGTAAGCAGGAGAAGTAGTACTCAATTCAGACATTGCGAAAGAAAAATCGAACAGACTTACAGTGAGATGGGATTTTTACGGTATAAATGGTGACGTCGGAAGGAAGAAGAAGAAGAAGAAGAAGATGCGTGTTTGCTGAGAACTCTACGTGTGAGTGATGGGAGCAGATTTATGAAGCCAAATTCCAAACTTTTTGTTGGGAGGTTTGTCCATTTAACGTCGATGATTTATGCTCGTATTTCATCTCTTATTATAACTGATGATATGCTCGTGTTGCATCTTTTATTTCAGCTGTCACATGACGAGTGCACGATCAAGAAAAATGGCATCACGATATTTTTTCATTTTTCTTAATGATAAAATTTATCTCTTATTTTAATTGACAGGTTCATGTTTCATCTTTTATTTCAACTTTCAAATTACACACACGTGTACACGATGAAATAAAATAGAATTACAATATCTATTGTGTTCCTTAAAGATATAGTTCACTTTCCTTATTAGATATACATTAAATTTCATTTTTCCCTTTATTCATTTTTTTGTGAGAAGGGGGAGTTTGAGATTGAACCGCCAATCATTCATCTATACAAAAGTGAGGAGCATAAATGAACTACAAGACTCGTGACTAGAAATTGATAATATATTTTGTGCGTGTATTGACTTAGTGTTGAAGTGGTTAATGTCCGATGACAAAGATCTCAGGTTTGAGTCTACCGTGACGTGATCTTTAAATTTCTATATTTAATTGATAAAAAAAAATTTATAATATAAATGGTTCGTATTATTTTTGGGGTTGTCCAATACTAAATGATCCATATTAAAAAATAAAATAATTTACACATAAAAACATTTCGATTTTGTGAATCATATTATTTTATATAAAATATAATCTTTTCTAATCTGCATGTCTAAAAATAATGGATCATTTAAAATGAGATGAAGTAAGTATATGGTAGAAAAAGTATGTCATTTTACTTTTCTAGTGTGATAAATAAATATTTTTTATGTGTACTTTCAACCTCTTATTTCGACGACACATGTCTTAAGTTGCGTTATAGAGATGATATGTTAATATATGTTAAAAATAATTAAATAAAATATAAGGTTGATTTTGGCGTAGCATATTAGGATTGTGGCCTTGATGGCAAAGTGAAATCACTTATACAAAAACTGCAAGAATCTTGTATGGGTGTGCACGAACCGAATCGAATCGAAAAAACCGTCCGAATCGATCGGTTTTGGTTCGGTTCGGTTTTTAAAAAAGTTAATTTTCGGTTTGGTTCAAATTTTCAATTAAAATCGATTTTATATTTTAGGTTCGGTCGGTAATCGAATCGAACCGAAAATTTTATTTTTATATATTTATATATTTTATATAATAATTAATTAATATTTTAATTAAATAATTAGGATTAAAATATGTTTATTTAAAAAAATATATATAATATATGTTTCGGTCGGTTTTTCAGTCTGACCGAAACCATAGGTTTTTTCGGTTAGGTTTTCGGTCAGTCCGAAACTATAAATCGATTCGATTCAAAAAAATATATTCGGTTCAGTTTTGGTTTTAAAAATTTCGATCGAACCGACCGACGATGCACACCCTCGTGGTCCCTTGAAATGGGTCTGTTTCCAAACTGAGTCCAAAGAAAGCATAATCTGGTACTCTCACGTGATTTCTACGTGCACAGAAATCGCAAATAAATTTTACATAATTGACATCCATTTTATTTAAGAATAAAAAAGTAAAGGTGTTTCACTTTTTTAATAGTTGGAATAATTATAATCATATTTGTTGTGTTCGACGACAACAGATTGCTACCTATTATTGCTAAATAGTATATAAAGGACTTGTTTGGTAGATTAGATAAGGCTTAGATAGCTAATTTAATTGGGCTTATCCAACTGTTTGATAGCTTATATTAATAATCTATCCGACCCGGGTTGAAGGTTGAGCCCGTTTTAAAACTATTGTTCCTCTTTAGCTTATGAAACCTGCCTACCCCCTTGGATACATATCAGCTTCTCAATAGTGTTCAAGATTAATTTTCAAGATGACAAAAATACCCCAACTCCTATTTGGGATGTATTTGTAATTTTTAATTTGTCAAAATGTTAAAATTGTAATTTGCTGCTTAATCTAGATTTTAAAATAATGTATCAAACAAGTAATCTATGCTATCTATGTTTTATATCTTATTTACCAAACAATAAGATAGATATCAATCTCACATAATCTACGATACATATCTTGTTTCCTATCTATCTTGACATATCTTAACATGTCTATCAAACATGCCCAAATAAGTAGAAAGGCATGCTGCATCATAGCCACATTGGCAATCCTATCCACTCGAATGAATAAGTTTCAGCAGTCAATGCCGTGTATTAATTTCACTAATCATAAATTGTTACATGGATTAATTTCACTAATCATAAATTGTTACATTCCTTCATCACAGTGTGACACCTGATGTTAAACTTAGTCACATAATAATTTAAATTTTACTTGTATTCACTGATAATATTGAATTTTTGTAGTGGACAAATTTTATATAAGTTTGATTAATTAAATTGTTAGTCAAACTGGTCAGCACAATCAAGCGGGTGGACCATTTGAATGCTTGTCAGCCCAAGGTTTATAACTAAGTCATGGAAAGCCCTTACTCGGGCTTGGACAAGAGGGATGCATGGGTTCACCTGGTCAAGCCCCTATAAAAGGCAGCTATTTGGCGAGGAAAGCAAATGAGAAGTTTTGAAGATCTTCTCGTGGAAGGTCGGAGTGGTTGGGGTTGAAACGCATACCCAAAGGAAACCATAGCTGCCATACAATCATCTTATAAATACAGTTTGGCTAGATCAAAAAGATAATCCAAGTATTGATACTCATACGTTTCATCTTCTTTCTCTTTCTCGTCCTCTCTGTCTCTAAGCTCTAAACTCTCTAATGTTGTTGTCGTCGGTAGGGATGAGATTCGGTTCGGTTAACCGATTCGGTTAGTCGGTTCGGTTATCGGTTAACCGAAATTAAAATTAAATTTTTTAAAAAAAAATAAAAAAATATACGAAATACAAAAATTAACCGAAAATAACCAAATTAACCGAGATTATTTCAAATATTACAGAAATTATAATATTAAATTAAATAATTTTTACTTAATAATTAAATAAATAAATAAATAAATTAATTGATTAATTTTGGTTAATCGGTTATACCCGATAACCGAACATCACTTGCAATGGGTAACCGATACCCGAACCGAAATCGAAAAAATCGATTATCGGTTAACCGATAACCGACTTTTTCGATTTCGGTTATCGGTTAACCGATAACCGATACCCGTTTAAGCACCCCTAGTCGTCGGACTAGCCAAGACATCCGTCACCTTTTATTGTGACTCTATGCTCATCGCTATAACCAACCGAATAGACCCATCTAACCGTATTGAGCATCATATCTCATATCATTCTTACTTATTATTCGCTTGTTTATGATTTATTTACATTTACACTTGATTTGTTCAATTGCTAACTAACTTGTCAGATGCCCTTCAATGACACCTAAACCCGTACTCCTAGGAAAGCTCTAATCCCATATGTGATTTTCAGGTTGCTAGTGCTCAATGTATAGGATTAATCCAAAGTTCTTTTCATGATTGTTAAATCTGTCTCTACCATTGTTACGTGTATTGTTAGGAATAATTATGTGATTCTTTTTCATAACTATTTAAAATTTAAAAAAGGCAAAATCTATCTTCAGATCCTTATACTTTTATATTTTGTTTCCATAGGTGCGATAAGGAATGCCCAGATATCCGAACAGAGCTTTTAGATCCACGCTAACGACCGGCTATTCTTCAGGGATTCTAGGCTTAGAAGACAAGGGATCCCTCTCGCTATGGATGGTTGCTGCTTGCGAGAAACGTCTGTTAGTTTATGGGCCGCTAATATAGCGGTTTGTCGAGCATTTGACAAACTCACACCATCCAGTTATTGTACAATATTTGTATTTTAATAGATCCTTTTACTTTTATATTCCACACTATTGAGTTCATCTTTTACTGAGTCACTCGTTCACCCGAGTCGAATTGTTTTTAAAAATCAAATGATTTTGAAAATTCATTGGCCTCAACCAGGGCAGCTGACGCCAAGGCGTTAACCACTCTACCACTGCCGTCACACACACACATTTGCACTCAGTAAAATCTAAATGGTGGATTTAGATTTTACTTAACTAAGTCACTCGTTCACCAGAGTCGAATTGTTTTGAAAAATCAAATGATCCGTAATTATTTGATTTTGTGTCAAAATAAAAATACCGATTTTCAAAAGATGGTGGAAAGTACCCATTTTAATAAGAAGCATATAGAAAATATCTAAGTCAGAGTGAAGGAATTAATACCCTTGGATGTTGACTTTAATGCAACGGTTTTGTACCCTTTGTACACAAAATTTCCTTTTTCTCTTACACTTACACATATAGAAAAAGACATGAAAGATTTGATTTTTGCTAAATCATTACACAATAATTGCTGCAAATTCAATTTAATTACTATACTTTTAGCTGTGAAATTTTTAAGATTATTTTAGAATTTTAATTATCAAATTAAAATACAAATTAAAATATATAGAATAAAAAAAATAAAAGTAATAGGAAAAGTGCATTTTATTTGATGAAAAAACGTACTAGCATGTTGCAAATGATGACTACCTGATCGGAAAGGAATAGTCGGTTGAACATCGGATCGTTGTTCAATTGTAAAAGGTAATGGTTTAAGGAAAAAACTTGTGTACATCCGGATATACGATACATCCATCCCAATTAAGGTTCATCAGTCTCAATTAGGATTTATTAATTCTCAATTAGGGTTCATCAATCTCAATTAAAGTTTATTAATTCAAAATTAGAATTTATTAATCCCAAATTAAGATTTATTAATCTCTAATTAGAATTTATTGATCATAATTATGATATAATTAGAGTTAATTAAAAAGTACATAAATAAATAAATAAGGGAGTTAGGACCGGCCATACTGTGCGACCCGCCGCACCTAAGACCTGCTCATGGTTTAATTATGAATATAACATCTTTGTTTGATGGCTAGTCAACCTTTTTATATTTTCTTGAAACATGGAGAATTTATGACCACGAAAGAATTCCATCCATATTGAACATGTATCTTTTTGTGTTTATGTGGAAAACATATTAGTCAGAAGTATCGTAGTCGTTTTTTTCATAATTCAAAATGAAATCGTTTTGATTGTCACATCATTTTTAATTCTATCATATCATTTTTATAAGGGCAATTTAATTTTATTGAAAAATTAGAAATATCAAAATTTATGTGACAAATAAAAAATTATCATAGTTTATATATTTAGCGATAATTTTTTTTAATAAAATTTATGGAGAACCAACAATCACTACATTCGGTGCACACTAAGTAAACCTTATGTTCCTATATAATAGTCTATCAACCATATAAGACGAATAAACCACATTTGAAAAACAATTAACCTCTTTTTAAATTTGATCTATACAGATATCAAAGTTTTGTAAGGGCATCTCCAAGGGGAGATGTAAAATAGCGTTGAGTGTTTTTTTGGAGTTGACCACCTTTCCAACACTGCACCATTTTTCTATTCTATTTTGAAGATTGCCACAATATTACGCAATATATAACGCAACATTAGAACTACATTATCCCTTCTTTTTCCTTTTTAATGATATTTTGGTTATTTGATTATTTATATATAATTATGAATATTGGTTTAAGCTATTATGTGGATATGAAAAGCCGATTCATATTTATTTATTTATCGAACGAAAAATGCTCCTCGACAAATTTTGAAACTCATGTAAATCTTAAAATTATATCTTTTTTTGCATTAATATACTATTAAGTTTTAATGTAATTATATAAGATAATTGTATTTTAATTTATTTTAATAAATTTTAAAATTATTAAGATTGAAAAAATAAAGAAGAATATTCTAGAATATTTTTTTTCTGCCGTAAAATAGAGTAGATGATTACGAATGAAAAACTGTTTCTATTATAAAATAGAGAAAAAATTACAGTATTTTTAAGCGAGTCATTGGAAATTATCTTAGCATAATAACTAATATCAATTTTATTGAGCATTTCATTGGAAATATATAGATTGAGCGCTTTCTTTGGCAAGTTAAATCATTGTACACTATTTATTGTTGGGGTGGTCTCCTGCGCGCGGCGCACATTGAGACCCCCTAATTAATTTTTAATTAATTTTAATTAAAATTAATTAATTTAATAAATAAATCAAATGAATTAATAAATAATAATTTTGAATTAATAAACTATAATCGTGAATTAATAAAATTTCACATAAGTTAATCATTTTCCTCTAATGCAATCTCAAACTCTTCCACTCTTTGGTAAAGTAAATGTACAATTCCTTCACTTTTCTCAATCTCAACCGAATTTAAAAATGAATTTCAGCCCATTTCAATTTTGGCCAAACTGCAACGTACATTTTCTCAAAAATTTCAATAAAATTTAGGCACACAAAAATCCAACCTAAAACCTCAATACAAACGTTAATTAAAAACAATTATAGTTAACAACATACAAAATAATTTTTATGATTGACCTAGTTGTGGAATAAGTGTTCTAGTAATGTCTTTATAGATTTGAGCCAACCAAAAGAAACAAAACGTAATATTATAATCTAGTAATAAAATATAATCACCATTAGCAATCTCATCAATAATAACATAAATTTTTTTATATAGATGAAGTTTCAGATGGAACATACTAGTCTCATCAACAATACCGTAAAACCAAATTGTATATGGTGTTTCAATCGATTCGATCCGAATATATTCGACAGACTCTCAAAATTGATCAAAACTTGCTCTATTTTTATCTTTTATATTGAACTAAAACAAAATTCAGTATCGATCGAACATTATTAATTATATATAATTTCTTGGTCGTTCGATTGTTTATCTTCTATGAACTAAAACAAAATTCTTTGTCAACCGAGACATATTAATTAAATATGATTTATTGGTTCTCGTCTTGGGTTATGGTCGCCCCTACTATCATATGTAAATCACATGTCAAAACTAAAAATATTGAAAAATTTCCATTATTAAGCATTAAACCCGGGGGGGGGATGTAATTTAAAAAAAAATCAAAATACGAATAATTGAAAGGCCATATTCGTGCAATTCAAAATCAGTTGTTTTCCGAGAGAAGCTTCTCGGAAAGAGCAAGATTTTGATCGATACACATAAAATGCGACACGCCCGACTGTCATCCGATTGAGCTATCGTAATTAAATTTCTGAACCCTAGTTCCCAATTTCTCTAACCTACCCATCCAATTCAGCATCGTTTCTACAGGTTAGTCAAATCGTTTTTTACTCTTTTTGGGTTCGATTTTGTGGAATAGGGTTTTACCTGGCTGAGAATTGAGATTGTTTTATTATTGTACAATCATTTAATGATTGCTGTATAATTGCAATTTCATGTGTAATTAGAGGGGAGATGAGGCATAGTCATTTATTTTACAGTAGAAAAAGTCCTCGATCTCAAGGGTTTTTCAATGGGTTATGTACTTTAGTTTTTATCTTTATGTTTTACAATCACGTTTATGTACTGAAGAATCGAAGTTTAGAGCAATCCTTTTTGAAATTGAGCTCCAGAGGGGGATTATCTGTAGCTCGGAGGAGAATGGTTGAATTAAGTGTAGATTCCAATGTCATTGTAAATGGGAGTGACCCTAATTATGTAGATAGTGGTCAGTCTGAGCTTTGTTTGGGGTTGCTTGATCACGAGGGATACGATAATAGTTGCCAGTTCTTGAAAGCGCGACCTCAGTGCAAATTGAATGGGTATCTCGACTACCTCGCGTTCTACTACTGCGATTGCAATGGGAGCCCTTGGACTTTCTTGCTGCTGGCTGTTTGGCTTACTGCATTGTTCTATCTTTTGGGCAACACTGCAGCTGATTATTTCTGTTGTTCGTTGGAGAAGCTTTCGAGTCTGTTGAAGCTTTCTCCGACTGTTGCTGGGGTTGCCCTGCTTCCGCTTGGAAATGGTGCTCCCGATGTATTTTCCAGTATTGCAGCCTTTGTAGGGACTGGAACTGGAGACGTTGGACTTCATAGTGTGCTTGGAGGAGCGGTGTTTGTTACTTGCATTGTTGTTGGTGCAGTTTCCCTTTCTGTAGCTGATCAGGATGTTCAGATTGATAAAAAGTGCTTTATAAGGGATATTGTGTTTTTCATTTTTACACTCATGGCCCTTCTCTTGATCTTGATTGTTGGTGAAGTGACTGTCGGGGCCACCATTGCTTTTGTAGCGATTTATATAGTGTATGCCTTTGCTGTTGCAGCGAATGAGATTTTGAGGGAGCAAGTGCAGAGACTGAAATTGGACGTTGTTACCCCCTTGCTTCCCATCAAGGGAAGTGTTTTTTCAGGAGGTCAAGACGATGAATCATTGTTTGAAGTCGAAACCAACTGTGATGGAGCCCAAGCTCATTCTTCCTTACCACAGTGGATGTGGGCCTCAAATGTGGCAATATATTCAAACCAAGTCATGAAGATTCCTGATGGTGACAATAACGTGTGGGGATGGAATGAAGAAGAAAGAGATACCGAACAACAATCACTCTCATGTTCAAAGATATGTGCGCTATTGGAGTTGCCTTTGGCAATCCCAAGACGACTCACAATCCCCTTGGTGGAGGAGGAAAGCTGGTCGAGGGTATATGCTGTGGGCTGTGCTTTGTTTGCACCACTTCTACTTGCATGCCTATGGAATTCACAAGACAACCTGAGTTCTCAAAGTAGAATTGTTTCATATATCTTGGGTGTTTCGGTTGGTTGTGTGATCTGTGTTTTCGCATATAAGCATACAAGGCCAGAACATCCACCACGCAGATTCTTACTCCCGTGGGTTTTTGGAGGGTTTTTAATGAGCATTGTATGGTTTTACATGATAGCAAACGAGCTCGTTGCTCTGCTTGTTGGATTAGGTATGATTCTAGGTGTCAATCCGTCCATTCTTGGAGTGACTGTATTGGCTTGGGGCAACTCAATGGGTGATTTGGTTTCGAATCTTGCATTATCCATGAATGGTGGGGAAGGCGTGCAAATTGCCATGTCTGGATGTTATGCGGGTCCCATGTTCAATACGCTTATTGGATTGGGCATCTCGATGCTGCTGGGAGCCTGGTCTGAGAAACCTGGTTCGTTTGCTATTCCACAAGATTCGAGCTTGTACTACACTTTGGGATTTCTCTTGACTGGACTTATCTGGGCGCTCGTCATCTTACCCCATAATGATATGCGTCCTAGCAAGATGCTTGGAGCAGGCCTGATCGCAATTTATATGATATTTCTCTCTGTTAGGGTGGGATCTGCTATGGGTTTTCTCTGATTGTCTACACCCATTGATGCATTTTACGGCAGTTATATTGTAAATGTGCTAACTTCTTGATGCTGCGACCCAAATTGTATTTGTACATGATCGAGGAGCGAAATTGACACTGGTACATTGTAGCTTGTCTGGGTTCGTGATGTTGACTTGTAAATGCTACGATTATGAAGCAGGAGTGTTGCCTGCCTAATCAAACACAATTTTTCAAAATTCCGAATATCTAGTATGAATTCCCCCACATCATTATTCCTTGGTGTACTGCTGCATTTGTGCTTGTGTTATATATGATATATTGTTGCTTTGTTTGCTGATAGTTCGCTTTTACAGTTCTAGAAGATCATCTTAACAGTTTGGCTGCTACAAATGTTAATTAACGAGAATTTATTCCTGCCTATTTTTGATATAATGGAAGGAGTTTTCTCCATAGCTTCTTAATTTAAATTTTCTGGAATTCACGTACTAGTCAAGGAGAGACGACGGTGATAATATGAATGTGAGAAGGGAGCATGATCTCGCTCCACTTCTGGTACTCGACTGCATCGCGTTTTTGTCAATCTGATATTCTTTTTAAGGCAATGTGCAAAGAGCCCATCTCTTTTATTGCAAGAAAGACAAGTATTTGCCTTGCATCTATTTGCAGCCATTACTTATTAGTATAGTAGATTTGCTCGGGCAATATATTTTTGTTTTCTTCTATTTTGATAATTGAAATGTTGCTAGCCCAGTTATACAGAGTTATATTCACTTGATGATTTAGGGCAAATGAATTCTTGTCCCATTGTGTGTGTCTGAGAGAGAGAGAGAGAGAGAGAGAGAGAGAGAGAGAGAGAGAGATGTGACTTGGGAGTTATCTGATATGCAACAATTGACTTATTAGATATAACGCCCTTGTTTAACTCTAAAAATCAAATATAAGATTGCTTACGTCAAAGAAAATGATAGAGAGGATTGAAAAAATATCTTCTTCCAACGCAGCCGCTATTCCGGCTAGGTTCATTTTACACACCCACGTGTCTATTCCGTATGCGATGGGTTGGGTAAAAATCGGATGTCCGATCCCCATTTTGTATAAAATGTGCTAATCAATCCTGACTTGATATTTGTAAATTGGGTACCGAATTTATCCGACTCAGTTTTTATTTTTTATTTATTTCATTTATTTTTATATATAAATCTATATATTTATTGTAGGTATTAGTTTATTAGAATGAATAATATTAAATAATAATAAAATTCTTCCTAGACGCACTTTTTCTTTTATTTGTACATAAATCTAGATATTTATTCTAAGTATTAATTTATTATAATAAATATTATTAAATAATAAAAATAAGAATATTTTATGGAGAAAACTGATGCTCTCCATAAGATTATAATATAACCCTCTGTAATATTTTTTTAGATTTTAGTATAAATTAAATATATTATATTCAATATATAAAATATATATTACTCCATAAAATAAATCGGATATCTGGTAATACCCGACTACCCGTCGGGCATACCTGATACCCAAAAATGCCTCAATATTGATACCCGACCCCGACCTATATACCCGATTTTCGGGTACCCAATACCCGATAAATTTTGGATCGGATATTGGGTACCAATACCCTAATAGACAGCCCTACCCACACGCCCATCTGCTTATTATTATTATTATTATTATTATTATTATTATTATTATTATTATTATTATTATTATTATTATTATTATGTGGGGGGGACCTTTTTTGAATGGTTGATTGCCTTAAAAATCATGAGTCTTGGGTTTATTTTGATCTTTGGTGCTATTCTCATGCTAATGTTGCCCTAACTTTTAGGCGTATTCATAAACATCGAGTACAAGCATCATTAGAATCTTCTTGTTAGTATGTTAAATTATACTCCATCTGTCTTATTTAAAATGCCTCATTTTTCTTTTTGGGTTATCCCCTTACAAATGTCATATTCCATTTTAGGAAATAATTATCAATTCAAAAGTTATGGACCCTACGTCCCTACCCACTTTTTAACACTTTAATTACTTTATACATTTCTCCTAAATAATCGTGTCCAAAAGAAAATGGACGTTTTAAACGAGACGAAGGGAGTAATTAAGATATAGAATTGAAAGCACGTGATTCATACTTAATCACGTGACCTATATTATTATTATTATTATTATTATTATTATTGTTGTTGTCGTCGTCGTTATTATCACTCATCAACCCCTATCCCGACCCGCTCCCTTTTGGTTTTGGCCATGGCTATTGTGACATAAATTATGGCAAGTCAATATATTATTCTTTTCTTTTCAGAAAGCAATATTATTTTAGGATTGACACGAAAAGATTATATTCCACTGACAATGTTATCTATAGTCGAACAAGTAGCCCAATAGTCGATTTATTCTAAACAAATAGGGGTTTACGGAGATTATGAAAATAATGGTTTCCTTTGTTTGCTTGATAGTTAAAAGACAAAAACTTGATTGAGCTTCGTTTCACCGTGAGTTCATCCTTGTTTTTTGTTACACTTAGGGTTTATTAATTTAAAATTAGGGTTTATTAATTCACAATTAGGGTTTATTAATTCACAATTAGGGTTTATTAATTTAAAATTAAGATTTATTAATTCAAAATTATTATTTATTAATTCATAATTATGATTTATTAATTTACAATTAAAGTTTATTAAATTAATTAATTTTAATTAAAGATTAATTATGGTACGTGGTCTCACTGTACACGCACTCTGTAACCTAAATCTATCCGAAATCTCTCTCAAAATAATAATAATTAGATCGAAAGGTTCGGATACTGTGAGTATTCTTCTTTCTATCTATCATTTTGTTCAAAATAGTATTTCATCTTCTATTCCAACAATCATATTTTCATGTGTATTCATATTATTGTGCTATCAAAATGTACACTGGAAAAAGACAAAGCAGCTAATAGATCAACCAGATACACAGGTACTGTCCAATTGAAAATTACATTGAAAAAATGCGTTTTTCTTACTATCTTGTTGTAATTACAAAATTATCGAAAATTCATAATTTTCTTAAACCAAATACATAGAAGTAAAAAGAAGTTTGTTTTTTTTTTTTTGGTATGTGGGGAACATGCACCGCTAAATTTTAGGTCAAGACTGAGAAACCCTGCGTTCTATCTGATAAGCCTACAAACCACATAGGACATATAACCACACTGGAAAATCGGTGTGTGCGCTCAAACTCATAGGCGTTTGATGAGGTTCGACCGCGATCTCTCGACCACGCGAACACACCCAACCATGGGCAAATAAGAAGTATTTTACACATTGGGTGCAGTATCTTAAGAATCCATCGTGACCAATTATTTGAGTACACACAATAATAAATGATTGCTACTCAAATTTAAATCATATCTCGAAATACAAATATCTCTAAAAAATTATCTATCCGCAAATGAGACCGGCAAACGTGAGCCAATGCGAACCCGCCAAACGCCCATCACTCCCATTTTATAGGCCCCCTTTATTTCGTCGCCGGATATTCACTCCCACTCTCACCGCACACAAAATGAAGCATCCGCCGCACACGCCCTTACTCACTCTCTACTTCACTCTCTCTCTCCTCATCCTCCTACCCTCCTCCGCCATCTCCTCCGACGGCCAGGAGATCTTCATCGTCCACGTCTCCCACTCTCACAAGCCCCTTACCTTCTCCACCCATCGCCACTGGTACTCCAGCATCCTTGGCTCCCTTCCGCCGCACCGCCGCGCTGCCAGGATCCTCTACACCTACAACCGGGCCGCGCGAGGATTCTCGGCGCGTCTCTCCGCCGACCAGGCCGCCTCTCTGCGCACTGTCCCCGGCATCGTCTCTGTCGTCCCCGACGCAGTTCGTCATGTTCATACTACTCGAACTCCGAAATTTCTTGGTCTTGCCGACTCGTTCGGCTTGTGGCCGAATTCGGACTACGCAGATGACGTAATCGTCGGACTTTTGGATACCGGTATCTGGCCGGAGAGGGAGAGCTTCTCCGATGAAGGTCTCGGCCCCGTTCCGGCGCGGTGGAAGGGGAAATGTGCGGATTTTCCCGATTTTCCGGCGACGTTGTGTAATAAGAAGATTATTGGTGCGAGAGCGTATTATTTAGGTCACGAAGCTTCGCGAGGCGAATCTACGGGGGAATCGAATGAATTCAAGTCTGCGAGGGATACGGAAGGCCACGGCACGCACACAGCGTCGACCGCCGCCGGAGCGGTAGTCACGAACGCAAGTTTGTTCGGATATGCGAAGGGAGAAGCTAGAGGCATGGCCGTGAAGGCGAGGATCGCGGTTTACAAAATTTGCTGGACGTTTGGGTGCTACGATTCGGATATTTTAGCCGCGTTTGAGCAAGCGATTGAGGATGGAGTGGACGTGATCTCTCTTTCCGTCGGCGCTAACGGCTACGCACCACAGTACTACCACGATTCCATCGCGATAGGAGCTTTTGCGGCGACGGAGCAGGGAATCGTCGTGTCGTGCTCCGCCGGAAACTCAGGACCTGGTTCGTACACTTCGGTGAACATCGCGCCGTGGATTTTGACTGTCGGAGCTTCGACGATCGATCGCGAGTTCCCGGCTGATGTTGTTCTCGGCGACGGCAGAGTGTACGGAGGCGTCTCGCTGTACTCCGGCGATTCACTCGGCGATGGCTTGCTTCCGTTGGTTTACGGCAAGGATTGTGGAAGTCAGTACTGCTACACCGGCAAGCTTGATTCATCGAAAGTCGCCGGAAAAATCGTGATCTGCGATCGCGGCGGCAATGCGAGAGTGGAGAAAGGAGAAGCTGTCCGCGTCGCCGGCGGCGCCGGCATGATCATGGCAAACCTGGACGATTCAGGCGAAGAACTCCTCGCCGACGCGCACTTTATCCCTGCCACAATGGTCGGCGCATCTGCCGGAGACAAAATCCGAGCCTACGTTAGCTCAGATCCAAAACCAACGGCCACAATTGTATTCAAGGGAACAGTCATCAGCACCTCGCCGTCTGCGCCGCGCGTCGCTGCATTCTCGAGCCGCGGCCCGAGCTACCGCACCGCCGAGATTCTCAAGCCCGACGTGATCGGCCCTGGTGTCAACATTCTCGCCGGCTGGACGGGCTACATCGGCCCCACCGAAATCGAAATCGACACGAGAAGAGTTGAGTTCAACATCATCTCCGGCACGTCGATGTCGTGCCCCCACGTCAGTGGCTTGGCGGCGCTGCTGAAAAAGGCTTATCCGGCATGGACGCCGGCGGCGATCAAGTCGGCGCTGATGACTACTGCCTACAATGTGGACAACACCGGCAAGAATATCTCTGACCTCGCCACCGGCGAGAGTCCAACGCCTACATCCACGGGGCGGGCCATGTTGACCCGAACCGGTCGTTGGATCCGGGTTTGGTTTACGATTTGGAAATGGTGGATTATCTGGGATTCTTGTGCACAATTGGATACGATTCAAAGAGAATTTCCGTGTTTTCACAAGATGCTTCTTGGTTGGATTGTGATGCATTGGGATTCAAGAATCCTGGGAATTTGAACTACCCTTCGTTTTCGGTTGTTTTCAGTGGCGGCGAGTGTGGTGAAGTATAAGAGAACGGTGAAGAATGTTGGGAAGGCGGCGGCGGCCGTGTACGAGGTGGGAGTGGGAGCGCCGCCGGGAGTGGAGGTGAGTGTGTCGCCGAGTAAATTGGTGTTCAGTGAGAAGGTAGACACGTTGTCGTATGAAGTCACGTTCAAGAGCAGCACTGACGCAGCGGATGCCGCCGAACTTTTGGTTGTGGACGGTGCCAAGTCTTCTTTCGGGTGGCTAGAATGGAGGGACAGCGGTAGCCACCGCGTGAGGAGCCAAATTGCGGTGCTCTGGAAGGGGAGTGGTGCGGCTGCGGCAATGTGAAGTTGATCAGTTGATGTCGCCGGAGAAAGGCTTTTTTTGGTCTTTGTTAATGCTGCGAAGAAAGAGGGGGAGAAAATCTTTTGCTTGTTTGTGCTCTATTGTTGATCTTGTGTATAAAATAAGGATTTAAACAAATGGAAGCACATAGTTCAGCTTATTCTCATGGTGCAAAATTTGAGATTCTTGAGCAAGATTATGATGTGAGAGAAGCTTCATGAGAGCAATGTACTTAAGTTTATGTCAATGCTATGATGCATTGGGTTTTCCATTTCTATGCACTCATCTTCAAAGTTTAGTCTCAATGATTCTTGAATTCCAACTTTTTAATCACGACTTTATGTAGAAAGTGTTTGTTATTAAGGCGATGGGTTATGCCGTTTTAGTTAATTTGTGGATTGACATTGGAATAACGGGTTAATTAATATGAGAATTATTGTTTCTGTTGAGTTTGTAGTTTGTAAGCAGTCTCTGATATAGGAGCTAGGAAGTGAAAAAACTTTTTTTTCGATGATGCAGTAAGAAAAAAGTGAAACTTAATTCAGCAGAACATAGATGTTGTATATTAATTTATTTGAATTATTAATCAAACTCTAAAATTCACAGATAAACTCGTTTGATCATTGACTGACTTGAGCTCATGATCATCAACATTTTCATACTATATTATTTTAGACCAATATTAAGCTATCTCTTAGATTTATTTAATTCACTATTTTCGGGTCTTCTGAATAGGGCTTCTGCGACCAATGTGGAGTCGATCACCGGGGAAATTTCTGCACTCTTTCAAGTAAGTTACCGGTATTCGTATCCACTTTGTATAATATTGTTATGTATTTTTTTTATACGGAATCGTTATATACGGATAGGAAAAATACAGAAAATGCAATTATGGATAGTGATTGAGCTTGGAACCAATCTTTGGTAATGATTGTAAATGGTATGAATTATATATTGATATTTCACATATCTAGCAAGAAGTCTTTCATCAAATTTGCTAACTCCATAATATTTGTGCTGTTGATAGGAAAAGGTGTAATTCTCCTTTTGTATATATATAGTAATGTTTGTTGAACAATCTTTTTTAGTTTCAGAGGCTTGAAAACTGATGGCTCTGACCAGTCATGATTATGTGCCTATGACAATGGATATATAAATTTAATGCTAGCTGTTTGTACATTCGTCGCTTTGGCCGAGTGGTTAAGGCGTGTGCCTGCTAAGTACATGGGGTTTCCCCGCGAGTGTTCGAATCACTCAGGCGACGTTGTTTTTTTTCCTTTCAAAATAGTTTTTTTTCCGCAAATCAAAACCCAAAAACTTAATTAATAAATAGAGGACACTTGTTTAGCCCAAACTCAATCTTTACAAATTCAGGCCCAATACTCAATAGGGTTCTTCACCTAAACATTTCTAAACTTACACAAAAAACTAAATCAAACTACTGTAAATAAAATATTTTTTCCTTTTTAAAGAAAATCCAAGTCAGTTTGGTTTTTCAATCGAGGGAACCTCATTCCTACTATTTTATATATACATTAATGAGCTATTACCAACATCATAACAGAATAGTATTTTAAAACTTTTATCAAAAATTCTTTATCTACTCATTCTATTTGCTTCTCATGTTTTGCAATTACTCTTCCTAAAGCTAAACACTTTTCTAGGAATAGTAGTTTTATCAAAAGCCCTAATTCGCTAATGAAATTTAAGTAGTAAGTTGTGTCGCGGTCGAACAACCTCAAACAAAAGAAGATCAAATACATGTGTGTGTGTGTTGGCCTAGTGGTAGAGTGGTTAATGTCCGAGACCAAAGGTTTCGGGTTCGAGTCCACCGTGATGCGATTTTTAAATTTCTGCATTAAATTGACCAAAAAAAAGAAGAAGATCAAATACATATTTTTTTATAGCAATATAAGGTAGAAATATTTGATAACGCATACTTCATTATTTATTTGAATACTAATGCCGCATCTTCTTTAAATTGAAATTTATTTTTATCATGGAGACATAGCTAGACAAGCCAAAACTTGAGTTGAATTACCTACCAAAAAACATAGATGCAAATATACTTTAATAGTTTGGTGGGTGACCTCTCACCTATGTTCCACTCTAAATGTATAGTTAGGTTTAACTTCACTTTGAATTAGTCTATATGTTTATCACTATTTATTTAGTAGGGAAACAAGTTCAAAATGTTTTAGTCTTGGATATAAAAAATTAACTAACCTTGAAAATGACAATACAGTTCTTATATTTTCTTTCTTCTTTCATTTAGCTACGCAATCGAATTTTGATATATTTGCGACGCATTATTCTTTAAAAAATAATGTTATCGAAAAGCAAATATACTTTAATAGTTTGGTGTGTGTATTGCATAAGGAAAACTATAATTAGGCTTGAAGAATATTCGGAGCAAATTAAACATCAATGTAAATCAAACAAATCCACTGCGATTGACCTATTTCTAGTTTATTCACATAAAATGGACAACTAGACAGATAACCACAGATTAATACAAAATTAATATATTAACCACTGTTATGAATCAAGATGCATCTAGTACTTGAGATTAGTTGGAACGACCACCTCACGATTATTATTTTTATAGCATGATCAGTCAAAGGAATAAACAATATATATTTACCGACAATAGTAATTGATTAGTTCCCAGTGTTTTGTTTAAATGTGGGGAATTTAGAGGCTTATTTTATTTCTAAACGGTTGATATAATTAAGTCAAATTATTGAATACGCACTTTTTGATTGATTATTAGGAATACATACAATAAATCTAAACTCAATAACATGAAGAACATATCTGAATAAAAATGCCATAGTTTTTAATTTTTATTAAAGTTCTGCTTGAACATTAATCAACTCCAAAAACAATTCATTGAGCCGGGTTCATTTAAGCTAAATTATAGTTTAATTAATATCAACTAATTTTCAGTTATGAGCTAGGCCAAACTTTTAGAATTTAACTGAATACATCTGAACAGATATTCGTTTCGATTTTTGTTTGTTCCTTCTGAAATTGGTCCATAGATTCAAGCCCACAAAATTTGAGAAATGTAGATACTGATATTTGAATAAGTTTACTATATTATCAACATGCTACAAACAAAATTTGAATACGCAATAGTCATTAATCCTTGTATTATTTTATTTGGATAAAGTTTGGAGAGAAAAAAAAATCAATAGCTTGGCCTTTCTTATTTGTCCACACATGTAAAGAATTTTTTTTTATAATCATTACTCTGAAATTATTGTACCAATTTCTATTTATTTATATAGATAAAAGAAATACTCCCTCCGTTCACCAAAATTTTTCTTTGATTTTGATGACACGAGTTTTAATAAATTGTAATGAGTGCAAAGTAAGTATGTGTAAAAAGATGGGCTATGGTGATAATAAATAAAGGGACCGCAACTTATATACCCAACTTTGATAATATATATACAACTCATATCCATTTATAAAATTCACTACAACCTATACCCATTCTATTAAATAAATATTTTTTGAATTAAAAAGGTCAAAAATTTCAGAATTTGCAGTCTTTGTCATATTATGTTTGTTTGAAAAATTGGTTTCGAAACTTGTAAAAGTAAAAAGGTGATTGGATACAAGATTCGCCTTTTTTTTTTTTTTTGTCTATTTTCGGTCAAATGGCAGAGGAGACAGATTTTTTTTATATACAACTACAAACTTTTTAAAAAGTATGTACCATCCATAACATTTTTTCGAAATTTTCTACACCTTATACCCATTATATTAAAATAAACTAATTTCTTTGTTTCAGGTTGTGGGAGAAGACTTTTCGGCCAGGAAACAAGGATTATAGATGAAACAAGGAAATTAGTCTAATTTCCTTGTTTCGGTCGGAAAGTCTCTCTCCGGTCGACTAATGTCTTTTCGGTCATTGAGAGACATTAGTCGACCGGAGAGAAGACTTTTCGACCGAAACAAAGAAATTAGACTAATTTCCTTGTTTCGATCTATAATCCTTGTTTCGATCGAAAGTCTTCTCCCATCGACTAATGTTTGTTCCGGTCGTCGGAGAAGACTTTCGACCGGAAACAAGGAAATTAGACTAATTTTCTTGTTTCCGATCTATAATCCTTGTTTCCGGTCGGAAAAGTCTTCTCTCCGATCGACTAATATCATTTTCGATCGACCGGAGCGAAGACTTTTCCGACCGGAAACAAGGAAATTAGACTAATTTCCTTATTTTCAGTCTATAATCCTTGTTTCCGGTCGGAAAAGTCTTATCTCCGGTCGACTAATGTTTGTTTCCGGTCGAGGAGAAGACTTTTCCGACCGAACAAGGAAATTAGACTAATTTCCTTGTTTTCAGTCGATAATCCTTGTTTCCGGTTGGAAAAGTCTTCTCTCCGGTCGACTAATGTCTGTTTCCGGTCGATCGGAAACAAGGAATTATTCTATTTTAATGTAATGGATATAGGGTGTAGGAAATTTTGAAAAATGTTATGAGTGATATATGTTTTAATAAAAGTGGTTAAAGAAGAGAATTAAAGCAAGGATTATCGATCGAAAACAATGATTATCGACCGGAATCAAGAATCAGAAATGCGTTAATTAATATTTTGATTCTTTTATTTTTTTTAAAACATGATTCATTTATGTTTTAAAAAAACATGATTCAATGATTTAATTAAAACTATAAAGTAATTTAACAAAATAATTTAAATTATTTCATGATTTTCTCGTACTTTTGCTCTATAACTATAAAGTAATTTAACAAATAATTTCGCAATCATTAATTGATTCACATGTTTGTTAACAAACAAAAATAGTACTATTCCTCAGTGGCATGTCAGCGAAGACTGAGTTGAATATATATTAAAAAAAGCAAATGGGTATGTGGTGCATCAAATTTCGAAAATGGCTATACTATGTACACACTTTTACAAAAGTGTGTAGTCCTATACATTTCCCCATAAATAAATATATTAATGGATAGTGGATGTAAAAATATGTGTCATGAGTGGTTTTTTGTAAATAAGTTGATAGGTTTAGGGTAAAAATGTGAAATTGATATTTCCAAAAAGGAAAGTGAATATTTTTTATGGACGGACCAAAATGGAATTAAATGAACATATTTGGTGGACGGAATGAGTATGTAAAAAGCAATTAATGAATGAAATTGTTTTAGTAAAAAATTCTGCATGAATTAGTGAAAAAGAGTTTTCATTTAATTCAGCAATAATCTCCCTCCTTTTCATTTTATCTTTAATCTTGAAAAATTCCTCTTTACTAGCAAGCATATGTTGGATCATATATGACTAGTTAATTAGATTCTCATTAAATATCCTACATAAAGGAAATTTAGAAAAAATATTACGTACGAGACATATCTCCATTCATTTATCTAGTCAATCATAGTCCACCAATAAAAATGTAAACAATCAAGATTAATATATAAAATTACTTAATTAGTTAAGTTTCTTTTCCTTTTTATTTTAAAAGATAGCAGGATAATATATCACTTCAACCAGCTTCTCTCTTTTATGACGAATAAGCCATCATTTCTTTTTGTTTCTCAATATTTTTATTATCAAATTAATAAGTTATTCTTTCCAAAAAAATGTACCTTATCATTAAATATTGTGCATTGTTACGCTAATGTAAAATAAAAAAATAGACTAAAATAATCTAAATAAAATAGCCTTTATTCCTTATTTCTTCCGATGCAGTTTAGATTTAACTACTCAAAAAGCCAATGTTTATATCCTAATCCTTTTTGCCTTTCGAATTCATTTCCCAACGCCTCTAATCCCTGTTATACCAAATTTAAACCCTCATTAATTTCACACGTATCGTATTTCTTTTCTAATAACAATTACAAACATAAAAAAAAAAATCTTATCCCACACATTTAGTATGAGCAATCTTTAATAGGGGTATAACACGATTTACCCTTTATTTGTGTTTTGCAGTTTATCACACATGAACGAAATTTATCTAATGTACATTCTAAATAGACATTGCGAGTTTTCTTCTTTATAAAAATAACAAATAATGCAGGGGATAAAATAAGGAAAAAAAGTTAAGGTTCGAATAACTTGCAGAACACTCGCATCAACATATACTAGGAAAATGTTCACGCTAGACCTAGATGTACATGTAACTTTATAATGTGACACCAAGATTTATCTCTACATATATAAATGCAGAAGTTGCTCTATCCCACTCCTATCTAGTCAACTTCCTCTCTTTAATTTCACCCCACGAAAAACAATGTCTTCAGAAACTGATCCCATCAACCAAAAAAGCCTCAGCCGCCACTCCGCCACCTCCTTCAGGTGGAGCCTCCGCCGTGGGCGGCAACGGCTCCCCACCGTCCGCCTGGGAGGGAAGAAGCCCCGCCGCAGCTTCTTTCTGGTTAGGCTTTGCAAGAAGGCGAAGCTGAAATGGCTGAAGCTCAAGCATTTGAACATGCTCAAAAAGTTGAAGGAATACTACCAAAATTTAGTTAAGGATATGATCGAAGGGAGCGGGACAATTGAGTCATTTCAGCAGCGCCTGCTTCTAGAAACTTCTTTTGCTGTTCCGGTCATGGGCCTTTCCTTCAACACTTACCCCTCAAGTCATCAACATTGGTGAGTGGGATGGGATCGGATCTCTCTGTTACATACTATTGTTAAATTTGTTGGTCTGTGTTGATGAAGATGACGTATATTAATGGAATAGAGGATTGAGTAATTATTATTTTTTCTTTTGTGTGTTTTTTTAAATCCTTTTGAGAAATTCTAAGAATGCGTCTTATGTTACAACAAGAAATTGCATGATCAATCACTTTCATTTGTATAAACATGTGATAGACAAATTACATATAATATACTTGCAGATTATTTACAAACTAATATAAGTATACTTTTTCTAAAATTCTTCTCATATTTGTATGCTATTATGAGTCTTTTACATTTAAATTATAGTATTTTTCTTTCATATTTTTATTTTCAAGAACACATATTGCAATTTTTTTTACCAATTAATCCACCCCTTGAATTTCATATTTTTTTGGAGTTTTTCTTTTTATCTGTCCTGTGGAATAGATCTACTTATCTATAGCAGTTAAAATATCCCCCCCTCTCTCCTCTCTCTCCCTTGGAATATTGAAGTTTATTATGAATATTGTTATACTCGGTTTAAAATATAATAATGGGTCTGAAAGAGTTGAAATGAAGTATATGCATGTATAGTATAGCTGTATAGGAATCAAGAATTAATAATATTAATGGAGATGAGTTGTTCAGACAAGGAATCTCATAAATCATAATGATGCAGAAATCACGAAAGTCAAATTTGATTATTCTTGAGCCAAAAACATGTACAAACAGCTATTGTGCACATGCATGGATCTCAAAATTATAATCCAGCGTCCATCATATAAGCTCATTGTGGTATATATATGATGATTGTTTTTAGCACATGATTTTTATAAAATAATACTATTATCAAGATAAATATAGTAGGTTTAACTGCATTGCAAAATTGCTGAATTAACTTGCAAAAGTCTGCAAGTTAATTTCCGGCCAAAATTCCAGTAAAGTGATACTCCCTCCGTCCCAGCCCAATTGACACACTTGCCAAAAATTGCAAAGATTAAACTCCTTAATCTATTTTATCTCTCTCTTCATTCACGCTTCTCGAGATTCTACTCTCTTTCTCTCTCCAAATTCTATTTCTCTCTCCTACTTTATTAACATTAAATCTTGTGGGACCAACACCATTAAACCCCTTAACCCATTTTTTCTTAATATTTGTACAAAAAGTGTTGTGCCAATTGGGCCGGGACGGAGGGAGTAATATTTTCTTTTCAGGTTACCAAGTAGATGCAATTCTGCAAATGATTATCAACATAATAAATTATAACTCAATCAGAACCACATCGTTTTAAAATTTTGGAAAAAACATGCAAAAATTATCAATATTTATCTTAGTAACAGAAACAACTCGAAACATTTTTTTTACACGAATACCTTCAAATAAACTTAAGAGGGAAAAATAAAAAGAAATTGTTGATTCCCCTTCACGTATAATATCCTAACATGGAGACAAAAGCATTAATATCAGATATGGTCCTGTTTTTTATTTAATTTTAAGTAAGTAGCCTTTAAACACTGGCTTCCAAGATAAGTCTATTTTATAACTGGAATATGACGCAACGCAAACACGTAAATAAATTATTGAAGTAGGACAAATCACCTTATCACTTCCCAAAAAAAAAGTGGAATACTCTGCAATAATATAAGGGAATGCATGCAGAAATATTAATTATCGACGAAGATAAACCATCATTGAAGCAAATATATGAAAAATAATCAGGCTGTCATCAGTGCTTCCGTCACTTTTGTATTTTCTACTTATCCATTTCTCTTTTTCGGATTATAAAAATATGTCATCGTCAGGGACGGATCCAGAAGTTGATGATGGGATGGGCTGAAAATAAATACTTTGGAATATTAAATATCATAAATGCTAAAATATTTCTATATTTTCATAAGTTGTCTTGCGAGATTTTAATATACAAAATCCATCAATAATTGAGTTTATATTTATATTTTTAATAAAATTTCTTTCAATATAAACTATTCTTTAACATAAACTTTAGGGAATCCATTAACCAAACCACTGGCAAAATTTGGCTGCGATTGAACTTGAACTTTACTTGACTTGAATGGGGAGAGAGCAATATCGCAAACACTTGAGCGGATCGTGACGATGAAGAATATAACACCTTTGTTTGGCTAATTTTTCCGACTCGTATGAACCTGTAAGGATTCAGACAAATAGGGTATTCCAAAAGAATCAATATACGTCGTTCAAAATAGTAGGCACACAACAATAAGGAGACACAAAATTTTAGCGTGGAAAACCTCTTAAAAGAAAAGAGAGGAAAAAAATCACGGGACTACTAGAGCCATTTAAATCCACTATAATCAACAATGAAACATTGCAAAATCTTCTCTAAATTATATTAGAGGCATACAAAATATCATACTCGCAAATAAGTACATCAAGATGTATGGAATCAAAATCATGCAAAGATAAAAAAAAAAATT
This sequence comes from Salvia rosmarinus, assembly GCA_036937905.1. NCBI lineage: Eukaryota > Viridiplantae > Streptophyta > Magnoliopsida > Lamiales > Lamiaceae > Salvia > Salvia rosmarinus. The sequence goes on along the minus strand of CM072817.1, from coordinate 10,698,348 downwards.
ACCAGAAATTTTCCTCTATTCAGATCGACAAAACCCGACATTGGAAACTCAAAATCCGATTTCCACCGTCCAAAACGTTGGCCCGGATCTTGTGAAGCTTCATCCAAAAATCAAAGTGATCTAACGGTTCAATCCCAGAAAGCGAAATTTTCTGAAGTGCGCACTAAAAATTCGAGAGGAAAAAAAAAGTTACAATTTTTTGCTTTGGCTACTTCAATTTCTCCCTTCAAAAATGGTGGTTGACACTTTTCATTCTTATAACCTTCTCATGGGTCAAAAATATAAGAAAATCCAACAATAACAATTTTGTTTTAATTATTTATTTATTTTGGACTGGACTAATTTTGAATTGCGCTTAATATAATACATAAATGGAAGAAAAAGTTTGGGGTTTACACTGAGCTGGAGCCCGATGAAGCTACCACCTAGATCTGCCCCTGGTCATCGTCACGTGCTTCTTTTAATAAAGTCGTATTATCATGTATGTAGAGAACATAGCTCAATAAATAAGATGAAATTAGATTCACAAAAGAAGGATGCAAATAAATCATAATTAAATGAAGATAACATTATAATACTGCATAAAATCTTCTAAAAAATACTGCCCCCATCTCATCCAAGATGACTTGTATTCTTTTTTGGACTGTCTCATCCAAGATGGTCTGTTTCATTTTTAGAAAATAATTATCTCTTCAAAAGTTATGGATCTACCTATTTTTTATCATTTTAATCACTTTATACACTTCTCCTAAATAACCGTGTTAAAAAAAATTGATCGTCTTAGATGAGCCGAAGGGAGTAATAAATAATATAAAATTATCCAACGAGGTGATAAGAAATTGTTACGCTATAGAACCGATTCAATCTTACGATCTCCGCCCCAAGTGCAATATTTTTTTATATTAATATTTAATCAAAATCAACATTAAATCCTAATTTGGATTAATTATATAAATTATGAATAAATTAATCTTAACTAATTAATAAACTCTAATTAACATTAGCACCCCTATCCCCTAATTACATGCATGCAAGTGTATTACTTAAGCCTTTTTATCTAAATTTAATTCTGTTGTTGTTTTATTTGATATCCAGGACAATAAAATAAAAAAATATAGCCCCCATTTATTCACTATAGCCCTATGTAAAAGAAATAAATAAAAATATTTATAAAGTTGTAATTCTATCCCAGTAGCCCCTGAATTAAAATTCTAATAAAATAAATAACTACCATCATAGCCAATTAGCCATACGCAAATGAATTGTGAATTTGTGTTCTCTCCGCAGGGCTTCAGTCCGGCGTACGCCGCCGCCGGAATGGAAAAGGATTTAATCATCCCCACAAATAAGACCACACCTCGATGGCCAATTCCTCGATGCAGATTCTGGCGAGCACGGTAAAGTTCCGGCGAGCGAGATTCTGATCGGCGTTATGGCCCATTCCTCGATGCAGAAAGCTCATATAAGGTGCGGCTTCTGAATGCACTGCGTTCAGTTATCTGGAATTTGTTCTCAATAAAAGAAAAAGAAAAGAAAATTCGAATCTCCATCTTCCATCCATATGGCTATGATATTTATTAATTTTAGTACAATTTTAATTTGGGAGCTATGGGGATAGAGTAGTAAATTTTCAAATAATATTTTTATTGTTTTAGATAGAAAGTTATAATGAATGAAATGGGGGGCTACTTGTATAATTATGCTTAAAAAGATAGGGAGTTTTAAGCCGAATGCCAAAATGAAAATAAATCTCAAGTTTATTCCAACAAAATACTAAATGCCCAAATCTAAATAAATAAATGCCAAACATAAAGCCTTCTGCCTCATGAAAGTCTCACTGTCCTATTTGGAGAGGCCCAATTAGTTAAGCCCCCTTTTATTAATTAAGCCCATTAGGCCCAATAAAGATGTAGGAAAATCAGAAGTACAAATTAACAGAAACCGTGAAATTGGTGATTTTTTTTTGGTAAATAAATAATTTTAAAGATCATGTAACGATATACTCGAATTTGAGACACGTGTCATCAAACATTAACTATTCTAACATTCGGCCACACACAAATTAGTGGTGAATACCTTTCACTAAATTGAAGTATCCACTTTACAAACTTATATAGAATTTTAGTTTTCTTTTTCGTTTGTTTAGTGAATTAGCTACATCCATCTCTATAAAATTGCTCCAACATTACATGCAACCATTACTTATCGTGATCCAAAACCAATATAAAATAAATCCCCCATTATATAAATTATTTAATTTGCCTGATCTAAGATATATTGATCGAATCCTTGCTCAATCGTAACTTTCGATCTTTCAGTTCCATTACTATAATGAATACTTTTTTAATTTATATTATATTTCCTTTCGGGACAGTCAAAATGTTCTTTTTATTCAAAAAATTTTATGTAGACTCCACCAATTGGGTCCAATATTTGGAGGTCATTGATTTTTGTATTCTAATGATTTTAAAGTAGAATTATAAAAGAATTACTTTGTCATGAAACCCAAATCGGAGCTACTTCATTCGATGTTTGTCTAATGAAAATCTAAAAACATGCAATATTATTTATGAGCTTCAAACTCACTGGGAAAAAGAAATCATGATTACATAATTTACATTAATGGTGATCAATCATCATAATTTGTATTTGATGCTGCGTGCGTGCGTGGAACAGGAAGAATAAGATCAAAACTAGTTGATTCAAAGGAATACCGAGAAATGATTAAAAGAGATGAATCTCGATTTATTAAAATTGTCAAAAGCTGCTGACGAAAAGAAGCTACGGATATTAAATACTAACCCTAATCTCCGAGAATACAAGAAATGCCAAAAAGGCCCAAACAAAAATCCGAAATTGCAAAAACACCCCGAAAAACACTAAACTGCAATTTTGACACTCTAAACGATGGAATTTACCCGAAATCCACCATCAATCATTGCAAAGCAATGATTACTTTTCGGAACGTCGATTACACCCGAAAAACACTAGGTTTTCCTCGAAATCTAAAACTTCCCAGAATTACGGTAATTCTTCGGATGATCCGCGCGTTTCATAAAATCATCCGCAACTTGCACCACATCAGTATTGTTTGTAAACTAACCTAAATAGTCATAACAATCTCAATCAAGATTCGTACGAGTGAAACGAAAAATAAACGTCATAATTATGAGTACATCGATTCACATAGAGTACAATATTAATCATCCCTTCAATTTGGTAAATTAATGAGGATGTTACATATGAGTCTATGACCCGTTCCATTCAACATAACATTAGTTGGACAATGAGCATGCCTCCCAAAAAAAAAAGAAAAAGAAAAAGAAAGTAAAATAACTTTTGTTATATTTAGCCGTAATTTATCCAATCAAGATTCGGAAAATGATTTCTCGTGTCCATTGGAGACATAGTATGTCACATAAAGTCACACACATATATATAATATAATATTTAACATATGATATTAATATGCGTAATTAATCATTCTATGCGCAAAAGTGAATTTTAGTCGTATGGTCGGAATATTGATTGACCGCACGAGAATAGGTGATCATTTTGAAATAGTAGATGATTTTATTACTAACAAATTAATTAATTTTACTTGTCCTAATTACTTAATTTTACTTTTTCCAAATCTGCTTTACTTAATTTTACTATTAAGACACGAGATGGGGCGTAACTGACCTAGAGGATCTTGTATATATGGAGATTATTGGACTAAAAATCTTGCAATTAGTCTTCAATCTAATTTAAATTTTGGTGATAGGTCATGATTCTCAAATAAAGCCTACTACTATTGTTATTAGTGTGACCTCTCTACACACGAGACATACCATTAGGCCTCAAGAAATAGATATTCCAATTAGTTTTTTTGGACATTAATCAACAATTAGGTTATTAGTACATTTCACTGAAAATTGAACATGATTTCGAAACTATGCTATTTGACTATTTTAAATTTTAGGGGTTCTTTTGGAAATGTGTTTATAACGTGGAGTCGAAAAGCACATGGAGAAAGATGGCGCATTCTACTTTTAATCTCGTGGTCCTTAAACAAATAATTATACACGACATAATTTTTCTCATATAATATAATATTTGGTGAAATTGGTGTTTATTTATGCATGGTTTGATAAACTTATATAAGTCGGTTTCTAAATATTCAAGTCTGTTGTTACCCTAAGAAATACTTTAAATATTCGAAGTTCGACTCTTTAGGCTCTGCTTGGAACGTGTATTTGATAAATATATGAATGAAATGAACTAATACAAATCACAAATTTACTAATAGCTAATGGGAGTATGGGACCTTAGAAATATTTACTATTATGAAAAATGGTGCTAATATATTCATTAAGGCGATTAGAAATGGTAACAACAGGAGATCTATTTTATCTTTAAAAAAATAGCATTTAGTTTTAACCTTAAATAAAAATTTAATGTAAACAAGTGACATGTTACACACAATTTGTGAGCAACACGTAGTGTCCGGTATCATTTTTTTTCTATTTTATTTATTTTATCTCTTATATTGCATAAATTACGATCATAATCATCAAATTTATAAATTACATAAAAATCAAAACCTAATGTATAAATTTTATTTCTTTCTTTGAAGTAGCAAGTGAGAAATATAAATAGAAATAAATTAATATTATTATAAAATTTCCAAAAATATAGATCTAACTGCATTAAAGCCGACCACAATTTCTATTCAGCAAAAAAAACTAAAATTCTTCTAAAAGATGTCGTAAGTCGTAACTACCAGCCTCTTGGTCAGTTCTGTAGGTAAATGTGAACATAGAACTGCAGCAATATTAGAAGACGCATAAGATTCTATTTACAATTTTACATAATTCTGAGACATTTGTTAGGGAGACCAAATAAAGCGGTGTTTTAGGACCATTATACATGTCTCTGTTAATAAAAATGTCACATGTATTGGTCTGATGATAAAATAGTCAATGTTAGAGATCAAAGGTCGAATTCATGGCACAACTTTTAAATTTTATATTTAATTGATAAAAAAAAATATCACTTCACGAATTGATTAGTTATTATCTATCATTTTTAATGAAAATTAGTGACTGAAGCTTGTACACGTATTTCCATCAAACAAGAAGCAGAAACCTAATCTATAAGTCTAAACACATATTTTTAATAGTTAAAGGTCTTCTGAATCGAGTCAATTAGCTTAAATTAATACGTAGCATTAGCAATAATATATAAAAAAAAAAATACGTAGCCTTAGCAACTTGGAATGAGTCAATTTGATCAATTTTTGTTTTTAATAAGTAGCTACATGGGCCTAAAACTTAAACGGTTTAAATACTTACAATTTACTAATATCAATTAATCTATTTATATATTATTTACACTCACTTTATATTTATTATAAGTTATTAAAACTCGTAACACTAAACCAAAATCAACATAAGCTTTTAGTAGACGCATGGAATACAAATGCCGACATCAAAGAGGATATTTAGGTTGATTTTATCATTCAAAAGCTGTTCAAATATTCGCGGCAAGTAATAAGAAAAAATTCATAATTGCAAATATTTTGTGGTGACAATTTGATTCAAAGTCACATCATTTCTAAATATTTTTATTCCAACATTCCTAAGTGTACAGTATAAATATTTATATTTTAGAGAAGAGGAAAAAAAAAAGTAATTAAGAGCTTAAGATTGTGGATATAAGCTGCTCTACTTTTGTAGGTGGAAGGAAGAATTCCTGTATATTTCCAACTTTCAACTGCTTAATAATAGTTGACAATGGTGCGCTGCCCACATAGTCATGGACGAAAACTCCAGAATTTATTTTAATATTACTTTCATAAGTGGGAATACTAGAACAAATGAATCAAAGTTCAATTTCATAAACTATGGATTTGAGTTTGACCAACCTTTATGTTTTTTGACTGTAGATATTTATTTTAGTGTCTCCATATAATGGGCAATTAATCAGATGTCCAAGGTTTGCAGTGTCTACTTGTGTGTATATAATAATCTTATTTTCAAGTCTTCGGGAATTATTAAGCCGTTATACCTTTTATTTTATTTTTATGAATTTCATATTGCTCATGTAACCACCAAATAAAACATTATAGTTATGAGATTTATTGATGAAAATAACATAATACCCAAATTTATAATTTTACATGAATATTAGAACTGTAACATCATTTTAAGAAAAATTGTATTTACAACATCACCAAACATTTTCAGTAGTAAAATGCCCTCGTCTTACAGTACACATCGGACAGACTTTGTTTAAAACTTAAGAGTTGTTGTGTGATTTTGTAATTGTAAAGTTTAAAAGGGCCATATGAAAATTGCAATTTTATTATTATTATTATTATTATTATTATTATTATTATTATTATTATTATTATTATGGGATTATAGTATGCTACTTTACAAATTACAATATGTGGTGTCTCTGTAATTGTGAAATATAAAACTAATAAAATAAGTTACCATCATTGAAACAAATTTCACTCACTATATTATTCTTTTGGAATATCAAGTCTTGTCCAAGCCTCTATTGTTTGAATTGCTTACTTATTTTTTTCAATAAATTTATTGGTAGCATTATATGGTAAATATACAATTTTCCCACCTATTCGAAAATATTAAATTATTAAATTTAAATTTAAATTTAAAATTTTAATTCGATAGGTGCAAAATTGTAATTCCATAAGATGGTTTTAATGTAAAACCAATTTTTTAATAGATCAAAAATTAAATAAATGGTTTTTTCATTTAATAAAGTTGATTATGGCCGGCCACATTATGGCCGAATAGCATCACACATTTTTTTTTAAATTTCTTGTATGTACACATAAATTATTACACCCACCGTCTTTGATATTTATTCATTTTACTTCTATTTCTGTACGTTCACAAAATTCGTTCATTTTCTTTTTATAGACATAGAAGATTCAATCCAAAAGTCAATATTTTTACTCACATTCAATCCACTTGTTTATAAAAAAATTATCAATGGTCCATATTTTCCAACCACATAACATATTTTATTATGTGAATCTTATTCTCCACTCATTTTAACTCATTGCATTAATTTAAACTCGTGCCGACAAAAACTAAGAACATATATGGTGGACGAAGTGAGTATATTTTTTAGTCAATTGAATTATATAATCAAATCACATAATTTGCCACAACAAACTATTTTAACATTTTTATATCATATAGTCTTTATTAATTTGATTGACTCGGCTTATTGTACGCCGTCTCGGCTTGAAGTCTCGATTTCTCTAGTCTTCAAAATTTTGACGAGTCAAAGATAAAAATAATTATGAAAAGTAAAACTAATGCCTGTGGATAATTAGGTTTGATTATTCCCAATTTGAGAATAACATTTTAAAATTTCTTCGTTAAAATGGACTGACCCAAAAATTAGGTATGCAAAATTAACCTCACGCAATCGCAGTTGGAAAATAGAGAATGGAATGACTAAGCTAAGACCACTTTATTTATTTATTTTAAGCTGCCAAACTACCGGCAAAAATGGTCAATTTTTTTCCACGTTTTATTATTCAAAGGAAATCCAAACACGTCTTTGCTTTAATATCTGAGTTAAAAGTCCACTGTGCCCTTGTCCTTGCTTGGACTGACAATTGCATCCCATCTCTTCTTCTTTTTACCTCTTACTTTTTTATTTTTCATTTTTGTTGGGTTATTATTTTGCGTATTAATAATTAAATAAATTAAGAAAAGGATGAATGCCCTAGTAATTAAGGGGAAACGAGCGGAGGGGTGAAGGAAATCCCACTAGATTTTCGATGCCCAAGCTTAACACTTAAGAAAACACAAACGACACGAACAATCAACGAACCTATACAGAAAGCTGACAAACAAGTATTAGAAAAACGATAAACATGTGTGTTTATTGCTTAGAGTATTGAATTCAACAGGGTTTTAGTACAAATATGTGCGAATGTCCGTTTCCTAAGGAAATCCTAAGCTATTTATAAAGAATACAACGATGAGGCTTAGTAATTTCATATTTGAATGCACGAATGATAATTTCGTCCCTTCAAGTCTAACCCACTTTGCATCTGAGGGGCAGACTCATCTTTTGGACCTCTTGTGTATTGGATGGATCGATTATGCCAGCTGGTGACATATCTTAATTTAAGGATCTTATTCTAACTGAATTCTATTAATAGATTCCTCTATAAGCGAATGATATGCAACCACGTGAATGAACCGCTATTGACTGCTTTGTCGTCTTATGTATTGCACCCTTCAGACATGGATTTATATATCCTCTAGTTCCGACACTAACATTTTTTGCTCTATTAGAAACATATTCAAATTTGACGAGTTCCCATAAGGATGGCCTTCCAACCTAATAACGGATATTCAACCCTTCATGGTGATGTCAGATCTGACTTGTGCTCCAATCCTACCACATCAAGTGAAGTACTTGCAACAAAAAGGATTATTATACCTCAATTCTGAGTGGGTTGTCATTCTTCTTTTTAGGTGGCCGGCGACGATAAACCTCCATCCACTATTCAATGATATATTAGAGAATTAGCCAAAATTTGAACATATGATCTTTGATCATAAATTTTCATTCCAATGCTACTTCGTAGTTTTGAAAAGTTTGTTATGTTAGACAATGTATTAGCACTATGTCCAAGTGATTCTAGTATGGTACATTTGTTAATTTTTGGGACATTTCAAAAACATTATTAAGAAATTAGAAATTAGACACTTTTAAACGTATATATATTTCTAAATAAGAAAATATATACAAATCGCATCACTATGGATTCTCAATTCATTTATTCGAATGCATGATTATGAAATAAATAATTTACTTAACAGTACCCTAGTAACCTTTATGTATTATCAAAGCATGTTTAATAAACTCATTTTATTAAAAACTAACAGATTTTGAGCTAAACATGATTAATAGTAAGAAAGTTAAAGAATAAAATAAAAATGTTTTTTATATGTCATATACAGAAGACATTTACAGTGATTACTTGTACAATCATAAGGAAAATGTAAAGCTCCACTCATGAAGATAGAACTATCAAGTATTTAAACAAAAAACCAAACATTTATCAAATGTGAAAATATATTAATTGTACAAATCTCTTTACTTATGCGGATATATAATTATTTTATATGACATATAGTAACAAACATCCACAACATTAATAAACAACTAACCAAGCTGAAATATTTGACACTAAGGGAGTGTTTACTTTTCATGATTACAATTTTGAAGGACTGGCTATTTGATGGATTAAATGTGTGATAATATAATTTGTATCTATCAATCCTTTGTTTACTAAAAAGGATTAGTGAAGGATAAAAATTGGGATAAATAATTCTCTCTTTATTTGGAGGATTAATTCAATCCTACTTATATTGGTAGGATTAAAATTAATGAAAAATAATTTAAATGATTAAAATAATCCCGAGCTTTGGGATATCATCAAATATTAATCCTTAAAAGTAAACACTTGATTAGGTTGGATTAATTTTATCTATCCAACCTAATCATACAAAGTAAACACTATCTAAAAGTACTGCAAGAGGAATCAATTAGAGTGGATTTCAAGAATTTCAAGAACGTTAGAGTTTGTACAATGATTTGTTATTGGAAATTTATAGGGCCAAGAATGGCCGCCTAATTCCCACAAAAGGCCACACAATCTTCACATGAAAGAATATCACACGACTCAAAATGTATAAAATTCTTTTTGGATATTCCATGCCCCACCAGTAAACATTGTTTATTCATTTGCTTTGCTCACCTCTAAACTAGTGGAATTGTTGAAGAATTTTAGGGTTTCTTTCTGTTTGTAGATAAATATTCACGTTTGTAATATCTTTATCTTGACTCAACTAAGTTCTAAATGTAAAAGTATTAAATTATCCAAATTAACTATAGCGAATATAAAATTTCCTTAATGGCATGGGTTGGTGTAGATAGTGGTGTGGCTTTATTTATTGGAGTATATTAGTAAACTTAAACATATATATATGGGGAATTATTCACATAAGAATGCAAATATTGGTGAGAAATAAGAATGCAGTATTGAACGTATAAAGTTGTTACACTAAGGGGTTTTTACTTTTCATAATAAGATAGATTGATAAAATATTGGATGACTATTTGAAGGATATGATAGTCAAACAAGTTCAAAATTAATCTATCCATCATTAATTCATCAAAGTAAAAGATGGATTAGCTTGAATTATTATTATCAATCCATCTTATTAGGAAAAGTAAACGTCCCTTAAATATATAAATTTGTTGCATCAAATTCGGTGCAACAACTTTATATATATAGGGAATGGTTCAAGTAAGAATGCAAATATTGGTGAGAAATAAGAATACAGTATTGAACGTATAAAGTTGTTGCTCTAAATGTATAAATTTATTGCATCAAATTCGGTGCAAAAACTGTATATTCAGTTATACACTTTATATGTGAATTTAATGCAACAAATTTATACATTTAATGCAACAACTTTATACGTTCAATGATGTATTCTTATTTCTCACAAATATTTATATTATGACGTGAACCATCCCACATATATATATAAGAGTATGTTCAAATAAAAACCTTATTTTTAAAGTGAGAACGTGAGAACCGTTTCCAACCATTAGATTGTGAAGATCTATGGTGATGCATCACTTTACTAGATGAGTGCATTGTGCACCACCCTGGTTCGATCCCATGAGGAGCGAAAATTAATTTTTTTTTGTTTAGTATATGAATGTTCATGAAGAATGCATTGTTTTCACATTTGTAGGTTAACAAATACTTTTATAATAACTAACACGTTTATATATAGGGAGTGGATGAGTGGATCGAATGAGAACTACATCTTTTTTGCGAACTCTGTGAATTATGCATAACACGTGTAAAGATGATGCACATAATGATATAAAGTTGTACACAACGAAAACTTTCTAAAATTATTTTATTGTATAATAATTTTAGAATGTTTTCGTTGTGCACAACTTTATAGATTTTGTTCATCAACTTTTTATGTATATGCGTAGTTCTCAAGTTCTAAAAAAAGAGTTCTAATTGGATCCAATCACTCTCTCTATGTATACACGTGCATGAAACATTAAAACTCTGTTCAATGATATTCACGTTCTATGTAGGGTATAAACCATCCAATTCTTTTCTTTTCTTTTGAGGCTACAAATAATCCGATCATAACTCAATGATTCGGGCTGAAGAATCACATAGGAAAAAAAGAAGCAACTTTAAATGCGTGCACATTGTCTTGAGAAAATGAAAAGAGGAAAGAAGGAAAGGAAATTGTATATTCATGTTTATATGCATTTATTTTTATTTTTTGAATTAAGTCCTTGGACTACTGTTGTAGTTTTATGTCTTAGAATTGAGTCGATTTATTTCATTTATAAGATCTCCATGGCTTCTTCACTTGTAAAACAAAATACATAAATTTTAGTTTCTATTAAAACTCAGAACTAAAGACTCCAAATTTTGTCTTAAATGGAACTGCTCGACCTGGTTTATGGAATGACATAAAATGAGAGACTTTAAATTTCAGTTGCACCCACCTATGCACTCACATCATAGTGGCAGTACGAATATAAAAAAATGAAATAGCACAAATATTAATTTTTCCACCGACGAAGCTACATAGACATAGATCAAAACAAAGTAAAAATAAAGTTAGCATTCATAAATAAATACCCAATGAAAAAAACTATAAGCATCAAAATATACATTTATTCCAAAAAGAAAGAGGAAATTTTCATGCAAGATCCACCAAGGACACAACCGCCATTTCAGGCTACGCAGGAGGACAAAATGGTCCACCCAGCCAAATAAGTGAAATCCACATCGATATGGAGTTCCTGCACCGCGTTGGATCGTTTGTTTGACTCAGCAGCCTTTGATAAATTGATGCTCCTATTATCTGCGATGCATGAAAATTCTATGAAAATTCGAAATCTCATTTAACAAAATAAAGTAATCACAACACGAATAAAAATTTTATTGTTTTTTTCTGCATGTGGTCATATTTTAGAAAATTAAAAACGTGTGGCCGGTGAGATCTTATATTTCTTCCTCTTTCACCATCATTTCCACCACGCTTTCCATCTATCTATACGGTGTATATATACACGCATAAATGTAGAGACAGAGAGACAAACAACCATTATTTCTGCTAATCAAAGCTCCATTTCTTGCTCCTCCGACAAGAGGCTCACTCAAACTAGTGGAGAGAAATTCAAGATCATCAAAGATTAAGCATGGCGCTAGCTAGAGAGCTCATGGGCTCGTCTTTAATGGAGAAATCGTCGTTTCTCGCTGCTTCATCATCGTCAACGAGGTTGGTTCTGAGCCAGAGTAGGAATCGGTCTTTTCTGCCATTGGAGGGCAGGAGAGTACAATTGGTGATAAGAAGGAGTACAACCCCTGTTGCAGCGATCAGTGAGGATTTGGATTTGGTGAAAGTGCTGCCTGAAAAGGCTGTGAAATTCAAGGTTAGGGCAGTTGTGACGGTGAGAAACAAGAACAAGGAGGATTTCAAGGAGACTCTGATAAAACATTTGGATGCTTTCACAGACAAGATTGGGAGGAATGTTGTTTTGGAACTCATCAGCACTGATTATGATCCAAGTAAGTTTTTAATCTTCCTGTTTGATGATATGTCTGAATGAATACTTGCTTGGAATTGTAAAGGTCTCAAATTTAGTAGTAATTTCACTTACTTGAATAGTCATCTTCTCTCTCGCTCTCTCTCTCTCTCTCTCTGCTTTTGTTGGTGGTTAGGTGAAGAAGAAGATGTACTCTTATGATTTGAATGCAATGTTTTGTAGTATTTATGAAAGTTTTGTGAATTTTCTAATTATTGTACTTGTTTTTCGTCATAATAATTAGAAACAAAGGCTCCAAAGAAAAGCAAAGAAGCTGTGTTGAAGGATTGGTCCAAGAAATCAAACCTTAAAACTGAGAGAGTGAATTACACAGCAGAATTTGAGGTGGATTCAAATTTTGGGATTCCTGGTGCAATCACAGTGGCCAATAAACACCAAAAAGAATTCTTTCTTGAGAGTATTACAATCGAAGGATTTGCATGTGGACCTGTGCATTTTCCCTGCAATTCTTGGGTCCAGCCCAAGAAAGATCATCCTGGCAAAAGAATTTTCTTCACTAATAAGGTATAATTTATGTGATTAGTATTTTCTCAAATTTTTCTGCTGTATTTTGTGATATGCTTTTAGGAGTCAAAAGTTCTCATAAAATGGTTGAAGCGAATCCAAATCTTTATTTTGAGGAGATTCATATTTATTGTAGTGATTTTCTAGTATTTGATCTCTTCTGTTTTCATTTCGGAATCTGCATAGCTAATCTTTGAAGCCCTTTTTGCAAATTTTGAATAAAAGGAATTGTTTTTCTTTCAACAGCCATATTTGCCACATGAAACACCTGAGGGATTAAAGGCTCTTAGAGAGAAGGAGCTTAGAGAACTGAGAGGTGATGGACAAGGTGAAAGAAAATTGTCTGATAGAGTATATGACTTTGATGTGTACAATGATCTTGGAAACCCAGACAAGGGGATTGATTTTGCTCGACCGATTCTTGGAGGTGAAAAGATTCCATACCCTAGACGTTGTCGAACAGGGCGCTCTCCCACCGATACAGGTTAGTGATCGTCTCTCCTCCTTGATCAATCTCGTCAATGCTTCATTATATGCTTCTTAATTTTCTGATTAATCTATATGTTAACCAGATATGAATTCTGAGAGCCGAGTAGAGAAGCCGTTGCCTATGTATGTGCCGAGAGATGAGCAATTTGAGGAGTCGAAGATGAATGCCTTTTCAACCGGGAGGCTGAAGGCGGTCCTTCATAACCTCATACCGTCGTTAATGGCTAGCATCTCTGCAAACAACAAGGATTTTAAGGGATTCTCGGACATCGACAGCCTATACAGCGAGGGCCTTCTGCTCAAACTCGGCCTCCATGATGAAATCATGAACAAGATCCCATTGCCTAAAGCTGTCAGCAAAATTCAAGAAGGCGGTCTGCTCAAATACGACCTTCCAAAGATTGTATCAAGTGAGTAGCTTTGTTTCCCTTTCTTGAATTGGAAACATTTGTCTTAGTGCACTGTAGATTAGCAATAGTAACCGTTTGGTGGAAAACACTCGGCTAGAAATACGGAGTTCTGGTATAGGCACAAAGAAAATTGTGCTGCACTATATCTAGGCTATTACCGACTGCCGTTTGGAGCGATTAGGACCTAATTTGTAGTTCTTAAGATGTCAAATTGCTAACGTAAACTGTGCTTAACTTGCAGAGGACAAATATGCGTGGTTGAGAGATGACGAATTTGCCCGCCAAGCAATAGCCGGGGTGAATCCTGTCACCATTGAGAGGCTTCAGGCTTTTCCCCCGGTCAGTAAGCTCGACCCCGAAATCTATGGACCTCAAGAATCAGTTCTCAAAGAAGAACACATTGCTGGACAACTCAATAGCATGACCATACAAGAGGTAATTATTCAGTTATTTTGGAAAAATACAAAAATTATGTTCATGCACTCAACGTCTCAATGTCAAGGGCGCAGAAAATAGTTGTCCTCTCTTCGTTGATGATGATGATGACGATGATAATGATGATAGTACATGTTTTTGTCGTTGTTTATTGGTCATCTAATATAACGACTTTGATAGGCTTTGGATTCGAACAAGCTCTTCATCATCGATTACCACGACGTTTACTTGCCATTCGTCGACAAAATCAATGCCCTTGATGGCCGAAAATCATATGCAACACGAACTGTGTTCTTCTTGACTGACGCTGGAACCCTCAAGCCCATAGCTATAGAGCTCAGCCTTGGCCCGAGCTCTCTGAGGCCAAAGCGTGTGGTCACACCGCGGTCGACGCCACCACTTATTGGATGTGGCAGCTGGCGAAAGCCCATGTTTGCTCTAATGATGCTGGAGTTCATCAGCTCGTCAACCATTGGTATGTGAAAAAAACCTCTGTTTCTTGACCACGATGAGCATAGCTCGCGATCTTGAAATGTTGTTTCTCATGACTTATTGTTTGGCTATAGGCTACGGACGCATGCAGCGTTGGAGCCATTCATCTTAGCAGCTCATAGGCAGCTGAGCGCGATGCATCCCATTTTTAAGCTTTTGGATCCTCACATGAGGTACACGTTGGAGATCAATGCGCTGGCTCGTCAGAGCTTGATCAGCGTAGATGGTGTGATCGAGTCCTGCTTCACCCCCGGGCGTTACTGTATGGAGATGAGTGCAGCCGCCTACACTAGTTTCTGGCGCTTTGATCAAGAAAGCCTCCCTGCCGATCTCATCAGAAGGTGTGTTTGTGTTTAGATTTCCTATCATGTGAGTTTGAGTCTAAACAATATAAAAATCTGTAAGTCTAATGCAATTTGCTTCTTGAACCAAATTTCAGAGGAATGGCCGTACCTGACCCCACACAGCCACATGGGCTTAAACTGCTAGTCGAAGACTATCCATACGCGTCGGATGGACTGATGATATGGGCCGCTACCGAGAATTGGGTCCGCAATTATGTGAACCATTATTACCCAGACTCGGCCCAAGTCTGCAACGACAAGGAGTTGCAGGCTTGGTATGCCGAATCCATCAATGTGGGCCATGCTGATCTGCGTCATGCAGACTGGTGGCCCACATTAGCCACTCCCGATGACTTGAGTTCGATTCTCACCACCTTAATATGGCTAGCGTCGGCCCAACATGCGGCCCTAAACTTGGCCAAGACCCATACGGCGGTACGTCCCAAATCGCCGCCGCTCATGCGTCGGCCGATCCCGAGGAGAACGACCCAGTATGCGGTTTTCCTCTCCGACCAAAAGTACTTCTTACATGCGCTCCCGAGCTTGCTACAAGCTACAAAATTCATGGCGGTGGTCGACACGTTGTCGACTCACTCACCCGATGAGGAGTACCTCGGTGAGGAGGCACCATCCATCTGTGCGGTGATGCCGAGGTCATCGAGGCGTTCTCTGAGTTCTCGGCCGAGATAGGACGGATTGAGAAGGAAATCGAGAAGCGCAACTCTGACCCGAGTCTCCGAAACCGGTGTGGGGCTGGAGTCTTACCGTATGAGCTTCTTGTACCAAGTTCGGAACCTGGGGTGACATGTAGAGGTGTACCTAATAGTGTGTCCATATAAGTTGATAATAATGCTTGAAAAAGAGTTGATTAAAGCTGTTAATAAATAGCTAATTAATTAGGTTTGTATGTATGTATATTTGTTACTTATATTAATGTTGTAATGCTTATTAGTTCAAGCTAGGTTTAAATGTGTAATTTAAAGTGCTTTAGAAATGAGCCTTTGTAATTGCTCTAAGTGCATAGATGAGTCAATAATATGTAAGGATTGGAATCATTTTTAAATTATTGGGCTTCATTAAATACTTCTTTCTGTTGATATTTGTAGTGGTAGAGAAATTCTATAGAAATTTACGACTTTACTTACTGTAGCTAAATCATTTCTTTTTTCTTTGAATTGGGAATAGAATCTCATCATATATATTTTCTCAATTCATGGGAAACCTACAGTCGTTATTTTAGATTAGTATTGAGTAAATTCCACGTTCATATACAAAAATATGTAAATCACGATAAATCACACTTAAAAAATCAAGTATGATAGACTAATTTATAAAAGTATTAATTGAGTTCGAACATGTGATCGTTGCGCCCCAGTTATTTGGCAACTCAAAGTCTTCTAACAAATAAAGCCCGACTAATATAGTAAGAAAACCTAATGAGTTGGAAGAAAAATAATTATAGTAGGTGATGACTTGTAATGGGACCACAACGAACTTGGGCATGTAAATACTAGCGAGTGACGAGGTAATTCATACACGTACTTTTCACATTTAAATTTTCATGAAGACAAAAGTGGGATCTGTCTTTTCATAAAATATCAAGATCCATTATTTATTCTATCAATATAACGTGACAAGTGGGGGGCTCTATTTTATTGAGTTGTCTACCACTGCCTTGGAGTTTTTAGAAGTTGGAGACTTGGAGTTTCACATTATAAGATCAACTATATATCATATTTATTTATGATGTATAGCGTAGCGCATGACTGATGTTATAATTGAATATGAAAAAAAAGTGTAATGTAAAACCTTGTGAATGTCAGGCAATCTAGACCATGTCGATACTATTTGGACTCATAATCTTTTAATCTTAATATTATTTACTTCGTTAACTAAGCTATGTCGAAGAGTAATATAACTTGTACCTCTGGTGGCATTATTTGAGTGATATGAAATCTACACGGCATATAATTACTACACGGGTAGCGTCTTCTCTTCAAAACCGAGGTCGGGTATCCGATTTTTTCAGGTAAGGTACCCGACTCGTACCGAATAATCACCCTTAACAATTAGAGACACGACGTGAAGTGAAGAACGACGTTACTTTCAAATTGAACGAAATTTTCACACCTTCCTTGCTCGACAAAAATTGTAGCATCGTCCATGACTCGGATTTGACTTTGACTTGGACATCTAAGCTTGGTATCTATGATAAGAAATGACACACATATCTAAAGTCCGTGAAGAAGAAGACATATATTTAACAGTAGCTGAATCTCGCGATTTTGTTTATTTGAAAACATCTGATATTTAATTTTTTACTACATGAATGAAATGCCGATATTTAGATCCAAAAAGTCTTCTTTTCTTATTATTTAACTACTCAATAAACCAAAGCAAACATATTTTGTCTCACGTGGCATCGTGGGGAACCGCAAAATTGAAGGCCCCAATATTGAGTACCAAATAATCGTGTTTCATACTTTCCACCAATATATATATGATAAATAAATTAGTAATCCGTTTTGTTTTAATTTTAAGGACGATTAAATAAGTAAATTTCATTGATTAGTCAGCGACACCAAGGTAGACCCGAATCTCGAATTTTTGAATTAAAATAATTACTAAATGATAAGCCAAATTTTATTTTTACTAGATATAAAAGGCAATTTGATCAATACAAAATAAATTTGTTACATTCTTACATGCTATTTCTAGCTACTAATCATAAAATGAGAATCAATAAACAATAAAGATTCCATTCAATTATTTTTTGTACACAGAGAAAGTAAAAATTAATATGAATATATTGGCCCAACGGTAAAATACTTAATGTCTGGATTAAATATCTCAGATTTAAATGCATCATCGTATGATGATGAATCTACTACGATGGTGTCGAGATTTATGTAAAACAATGAAGAACACCAGGACTTTTTACGTGGTTCGATCGTTAATAAGATCTCGTCCACGGAGGAATGATTCCTCAATACTTTTACTAGAGTTTTAGTGCAGAGAGTATTGGTTCATGCCTTTGTATTGATGAAATTGCTAACCCTTCTAACATCGGTTTTCCTTCTATTTATACCGCTCGAATCGCCATCAGGCGCCGACCTCTCCATTGGTCGTGGTGTGACTCTTCCTCCGCATGCCTTCCATTGGCGGAGCTGGGACCTTTCGCTTACGTGCGCCACGTGGAGGTGGCGACCCTGATTTCGGGCGCCTCTCCATTGGCCGAGGGTAGCGGTTCGGGGGCTGGGGTTTGGGCGATGATTAGGTCTCGCCTGGGCTCGACCGCGTGGGCTCGCTGCCAATGTTAGGCCCAGCTCGTTTGGGCTGTTAGTGGGCCCATCGGTTGGGCCATATCCCATCATAGCCCACGAATAGCCGAGGACAGCGAGGCCGAGGTGGAAGTGAAGGCAGTGGCCCGCCGGGTGAGGTGTGGCTTGGTGAGTTGTTTTGGATGTGAGGGTCTTGGTGCCGATCCGGGTTGGGTTGTTTATTGTCCGTCGCTTGGAAAAGATGTGGCATGAAGGAAGTCAAGTCCGACTGGATAACGCGCCTCTGCGTTGGTTATACCGAGTGCGGTGCGAAGTGGCGTTACTCACGTGGTGCCGTGGGTGTCAGGCACGAGAGGCCGTTTTTCGGGGATGTCGTGGTGCGCCGGGCCGCACCGAATCTGCGGCCTGGTTATACGGGGTTCGATCTGGATGTAGGCTTTCCCGTAAGGCGGAGCCGATGATGAGACGCCGGGTCCGACGTGGATTCCTTGTTATTTGTGGGAAGCGGGCGGGGTGCGGTGCAGCAGACCATCCGGAGGATGCCGGGTCCGTATGATGATTGCTAGGTCGATGGCGGTCCGTCTTATCTGGCGTCGTCATACGCGCCAGCGGTAGTTAGTTACTCGAACCGCGTGCGCGTATACGCACATCAATCAGTGTTGGCGTGTGTTGAATTTGAAGCGCAATTTGCGGGCGCCTAGTCTTATAAATAGGCGCAAAAGAGAATATTCACTTTCTTCTTCGCCGTTAAAAATTACGAGAGAATTTCGAGAGATTCTACGAGTTGATCCGATCTTATTTGAAGTAGCCATATACTACTTTGAAAAGTAAGTATGTTTTTCATCTTCTTCTCGCCTGAAAGTTCCTTCCGCCGGGTTCGGGCGTGAGTTACCCCGAAGAGATTATATGTGCTACAATGGTTTGGGTAGGTCAGTGGGGTGAGCTCAGTGTTCCGCTGGTATCCTCTGTATGGGATGGTATGAAGGTGGGCGAGGTCGGGTTTGACCTGGAGGAACTTTTGAAGTTGTGAGTCTGGGATTAGGGGAGGCGTGGTGGTGTCTGCCGCATCAGGAAGATGGGCGATAGCCCTCCGGAGGGTTTATTCTTGTCTGTCTTATGCGGTTTGAGGCAGTCTTAGGTACCTCATGCCCCCATTTATCTTAGCCTTCAAGAGTATTTTCGGATCCCGTTTGTCAATTGACCCGAATTCCGTTAGGTCGTTGGTGGGTGGGGCTCTCTTGTTATGGCATTGCCGGAGGAGTTGTCCTTGAGGTGTTGATCTGTTTTAGCGTGAAGACCATAGGAGGGTGTACTATCGTCACCCGGCTGAAATTAAGGTGGTCGTCCCTCCAGGTGTCCCATTGGCGAATAGGTATTTCTTCTGTGGTGAGGCGGCCGGTATGAGTGGGGTATCGGCACGATGGCGGACGAAAATCAAGCCCTTGGGCCGTATGGAGGAGGTGTTGGGCAGCGCTTGGTGAGATCTTGTCGATAAGTTACAGGGCGACTGAAGGCCGGTGAGTGTTTCGGGTCGGAGCGTCGGGACCGAAGTGCGGGCGGGGTGAGGCATCCTTTTCTTAGTCCTTATTCGTTCGATTTATTTGTGCTAATGTGTCTTTCTCTTGTGATGCGGTGTGGCGAGGGATGGCGGGCTCACCATCGCCGATCGAGGCCGTGAAAAAAGCGGCGGTGGACTAGTAGGGGCCCAGAAGGTGGAAAGCATGGGCCGGTGATGAGCGGGCCTCGGTGGGTCGGCCCGGCATCGGAGTCTCGGCCTCGGGGCCTTGAGTACTGGTGCCGCCCCAAGTTTGGCCGCATCCTCCCCGAGTCGACGAGGTTTCTTCCTATTAGATGTGTTTGCTTGGCGATCTGTTATTGACTCTTGCCTCCCTTTTCGGTGGGAGCTCGATGATGGGGGCCTTCTTCTTTGGGAGCTGCAGGTCGTCGCCGGTCTTGCCGTGAGCTCGGCCCGGCAAGAGGCGTTGAGCAGGATCTTGCCGCCAGGCTGAGACCCGCCGCGGCTGCATGGCCGCCTGGCCGCCAGGTGCCGAGGCAGTGGGGTGGCTCTTGGTAGGGAGGGTTCTTCTTGAGGCCGCCACGAAGAAGAGACACTGGCACCTTGAGGAGGCCCGGGAGGTCGAGGAGCTCAAAGAGGAGCTGGCCGGGCGGCAAGGACCTCATGAGACGAGAGGTGCAAGGTGGCCGACCGGGGACCCCTGTTGAGGGCCTTTGCCGGTAGGCTCATCGAGCGGAGAGCTTCTCGGCTTTTATTGCCGATCATTTGCCGTCTTTGGCCGAAGGTGGTGTCGGATCACAGGGAAGCTGGCGGCCGCCATGCCCGATTTTGATAAGGTCGAGCATGGGTGGACCGAGGTCGACCCAAGGAGGTGGACAAAGCTTACGCGGGTGATCTACTGGTGACTCCTTCCCGATCTTGAGGCTCGACATCAGCTCTACCTCCGATCTGCGAGGTCGTGGCCCGGTGTAAGGAGGGCGGATCATGAGCTTCAGGAGTTCCTTCGAGGTCGGGTGAGGCGGAGGAGGAGGCGGAGGCGGAGGAGGAGGAGGAGGCGGGGTTGGAGCTCCCGGCGGAGGTGGGCGAGCAGGAGCATCGAGGAGGTCGTCGAGATCGGCCATAGGCACGAGTCGGTGGACTGATGTAATAGCGTGAAGCCGCCGGGTCGATAGGACCTTGGGTGCTGTAATAATTTTCCACTTTTTGAGTAATAAACGCAATATTTTGAAGATTTGTGTTGTCTTGCTTATTTTCGTATTCCACACCGAATGGATCGGACTTGACCATGAATTGTTGACAAAGTTAAAAGAGGTCCGAGGTGCCTTGGTGAGAAGGACGAAGAGGTCTTTCTGGAGGGCGGTGTGCGGTGACCCAGTTTGGCCACTATGGAAGTCGGCTCGGCCGTCTGTGACTGACGAAGAGGAAGTTGGACGAGGCTGATCGAAGTGGCCCGCCTCTGGCCGAGAACGAGGCTGAAGTTGAAGGTCGCGCAGGCGAGTCGAGGCGGACATATCTGCGACGCTATCGAGGGCGTTTGATGCGGTCACGAGGAACAACTTGAATTGGCTGCGGAGGCTCGCTCGGTTGTCGGAGGCATGCATCTAGTCTGAGAGGCGATCCGCCGAGCTGGTGGGACTACCATATCCGGCCGACGGCCGAGTCGAGCTGCTGGCGGAGGCATGGTCTTGAGGGATGAGGAGGGCCTAACGAAGAAGTTCAAAGCTGCGTCGACTACGTGGTGAAGTTTATGGAGATGTATGATATCGTCCATAAGCGTCGCATGCCGCCCGTGGCATGGCGAGGCTACAGGCTCCGCCGACCCGATCATAGAAGAACCCGTGAGGAGGCGGCTACTCCGATCATGCCGAAGTGCTTTCGGGTTGATGGGTCGGCGGTGGATCGCCCGGGCGATCCTCAGGGAGCGATCGGCGACCAGGACCTCAGTCGGGGGAGGCGGCGGGTAGGGGCGAGGTCGTGCTGGTCCGGTGTCGGTCCGGGGGTCGGGGTGTGACCTCGGTGCGTCCCACTCCGGAATGCCCGTCTTGGCACCTTCGCCACTTGAAGTGTCGAGGCGGTGAAGATGACCACAGGTCGCCGCTTGTTGGGCTGCCCGAGCTCGCACCGAGCGCCGAGGCAGCCGTGGTGATTCGGCCTTATCGGTGGGTTGAAGGCACGAGTTCGTTCCTGCATACCGTCGGCTGGAGATTTTGTAGAAATTGGTGCGGCTTGACAAGTCCCGGCAAGCGAGCCGGAGGCGGAATGAGGCCATGTATAGTGTAGAACTTTGTATGTAGATATAAATGTATTTAGACTCGTTTCAAGTGTATATTTCCTCCTTGAGAGGTATAAACATAGCTTAGGACTTCGTTTTGGTCGTAAAGCATTTACACCTTGTATCTGAAGTGTGTATTTTCCCAAATAAAGGGATATAAACGAGCTCGGGCCGGTTGATTCGTATATAGCTTGGTACTTGGTGATAGTCGTTAATTCATTTAGACTTTGTCCGGAGTGCATATCTTCCCAAATAAAGGGGTGTGAGATGGCGAGATCGGTGCGGATGTCGCGTGTATGTAGGCGTCCAACAATGGGTGTCTGTATGCTTTGCGTGCAGGCGTCCAACTTAATGGGTAATCATGCGCTTTGCATGTAGGCGCCCAACTTAATGGGTGTCATGCGCTTTGCATGTAGGCGTCCAACTTAATGGGTAATCGTACGCGTACCTACTTGGTGGGATTTTCATCTTCTAAATGCCGTCGCGTGAAGGTTTAAATGTGGTGTATCAAACGGATGTTCACATATGTATGAAAGCAGTGAAATATTCATTATAAAAGCGGTGTTTTATTGAACATGTAATCAACATCGTGCTTTGGCAAAACAATTAAGGAACTAACATGATGCCGACTTTAAATCGAAGCTATGTAAAATACCTCCTTTAATGCATAATGTGCAAGTTAGGGATAAGCGCCCGGACAGTGAGCCGACTGTAAGCCCCTTGCCGAGGTCCTCGTGAAAGCGATGCAGGCCTTCCCATGTCGGATCCGACTTGTTAAGGCGCCTCCTCTTGGCTTCATTATTTCTTAGGGCGAGTCGCCCACATGGGCGGAAGCTTTGACCCGTTTGTTGTGGTACCCGTGCGACACGGGCCATACTTAACCGTTTATGAAGGTGAGCTCATGCTTCTCCTCGAGGCGTCAAGGTTGGCCCGCAGTCTTCCTCGTTCCGGCACGGTGAAGTGAAGAGTGCGAGGGCTTGGCACCGATCTCGGCCGGTATGACGGCCCGGTGCCGTGAGACCGAGCTAAAGGGTCTCCCGTGCGCCGTCCGAGGTGTGGTCTGCAGGACCGGAGGACTTGGGAGATTTTCAGCCCATCGCTTTAGCTCGGTCCGGCCTTTTCTTGATCCTTATGCGATCGTGCGGTTCGTCACCTCGGTCGACCATTCACGCTGCGGGTGTGCGACCGAGGTGAAGCGATGATCGATCCAAGCTCTTCGCACCTCCTTGAAGTTTTGTCGACAAATTGGGTGCCGTTGTCCGAGACCGAGGATGTGCGGTATACAGAAGCGGCGGACTATATTTTTCACACGAATATCGAATCATACGCTCGTGAGGCTCGAAAGTGGCTCGGCCGACCCATTTTGTGAAGTAGTCTATGGCTACGACTAAGTATCGGTCGACACGGTGCTCGGTCGAGCAGGCCAACGATGTCGATCCCACTGCATGAAAGGCCACGGACTCGCGGTTGCTCAAATCGATGAGCGCTTTTTGACCGTGGAGTGAATCGGCACTTTGGGCACTTTCGACGAGCTCGGCGAATCTTTACGAGGGTGGGCGGTAATATCCCGACCTCGGCGTCTTCTTTGAAAGGGCTCGCGACCGATGTGGCTTCCACAAGACCGCTGGTGAATTCGTTGAGCACGTGGTCGGCCTTCGGCCCGAGGCATCTCGGGAGGGTTGAAGGTAAGACTTCGGTGAGGCGCCTCGTGCATGAGATATACAGGATTTCGCCATCGTCTTTTGGCTTGAGGCGATCTTGAGGTAGTGCGCCGTGTTCCGTGTAGCCTTGAGGAGACATCGATTCGGCTCTATCTCGGCGATGATGCCGACGTGGGACTCGCTATGCTTACGGAATGGACCTCCTCCTTTGGTGGACTTGTTAACGACGCAGCCTAACTTGTCGAGGGCGTCGGCTCATTTATTTTCCCTCGGGGATTCGGTGGATCTTGAAGTACACGAACGAGGTCAACATCTCCTTCGCCTTCTCGGTATTGTTTCATTCGTTCCTCCTCGCCTCGTGATTTGCTAACATCGGTTCACGACGACACAGGAATCGTCGAAGATTTGGATCTTATCCACCTCCTCGGCTCAGGCGGAGTCCGGAGATTAGGCCTCATACTCCACCTCGTTGTTGGTGGTTGGGAAGGTAAACCGAGGGCGTGGGTGACTTCTTGCTTATACGGGTCGAGGAGGAGGATGCCCGCCCCGCTGCATCTTGCGATGCTCGTCCACGTACATCGCCAAAGAACCATCTGGTGGTGTCGGGGCGCCTCCTCCGCCGTGGGGCGGGGCTGGAGTTACCTCATTGGCGAGCCTACCTCGGTGGTGGCCTCAACCGGGAAGTCGGCGAGCTTGCCCTTTATGGTCGGCTGGTGAGTCGAAATGTCGTGCTCGCCGAGCTCGATGCCACTTAGCTATACGTCCAGGACGACTCGAGGTTTCAACAAGACTTGTCTCGAGGTAGTCGGTTAGCACACAGACGGAGTGAGCTTGGAAGTAGGGTCGGGCGTCTTGCGTTCACGAGGCAGTAGCTACTTTTCGAGGCAGAGTACCTTGTCTGGTCCTTTGAGAGCTCGGTGATAAAATAGATGGGAGTTGTCGTCCCACCTCATCTCGTACCGATGCGTCTTGATGGCCTCGTCCGAGGCGGCCAAATATAGGAGAGAGATTCACCTTGCTTTGGGGCGGACGGGGTCGGCGGTCGGCAAGGTACTCCTTCACCGCCAAGGCGGCCCAGTGTTCTTCCCGCCGGCTAAGTCGGGAGCTCTCATCAGATCTTGAAGAATGGGGCATTTCTCGGCTCGAGAGAGAAATCTGAGGCGGTAGGCACCCGGTGAGTTTGTGGATCTCACGGATGGTCCTTGCACTGCATGTCGAAACCGCCTTCACCTTGGTGGGATTGGCCTTGAGCCTCCCGAGAAACCCAGCATCCCAAGAACTTGCGGTCTTCACCATAAATGTACATTTACGGGGTTGAGTTTGAGGTTGGCCGACACGAGGAGTTGGAGGATGGTGCCGAGGTCGTCGGCGCAGCCTCTTTTCGACTTTTGACTACTATGTCGTCGGCGTAGACCTCGACGATCTCCCGATGTGGTCTTTGAATGTTGCATCCACCATCCTACGGTAAGTAACCCGGCGTTCTTGAGGCGAAGGCATCTTCGATGCGCAAAGACGAAGTCGGTGATGAATGCGATCTTTGGTGCGTCCTCAGGGCTCATCGAGTTTGGTGGTATCCTTTGTATAGATCCGAGTTGAACATCTCGTGGCCCACCAATGCCTCCACCTTTTATCGATATCGGGGAGGGTAGCAATCTTTTAGGCGTGCTTGTTGAGGTCGGTATAATCGGCCACACGCGCCACCCTCCTCTCGGCTTTCGGACCACGGTGGATTAGCCATCCGTGTCGGGTGCTGACTTGAACAAGATCTTGGCCTTGAAGTCGAGTCACCGTCGTCCTTATGACCGGTTGCGCTCGCCGCGAATATCCTTTCTTCACGGACGGATGGCTTGGTAGCCGAGTCGATGTTGAGGCGGTGAGTTATGAGCTCGGGTGACACTCCGGTCATATCGGCGAGGACCAAGCAAACACGTCCTATATTCTCTCGAAGTCGTATGACGTCTCTGCGGACGTCCGTGGGCCACAGGTGCCGACTGGATGACCTTCGAGGATCGTCGTCAGTATAGTTGGAGCCCCGGTCGAGTCGTCCGGGGTGTCGGTCTCAGGGGCTCGGTAATTGCTATGCACAGGGCGAGGCCGCATCTTGAGTTGAGAGTCGTAGGCATTCTTTTGCTGCCGTTTGGTCTCCTGGATCTTGAGCACTCCAGGGGTGGGAATCTTGACGGTGGTGGTAGACCGAGCAGACGGCCTGGTGGCGTCTGACCAATCTCTCCCGAGGATGATGTTATGCGGAGAGGAGCTCGGACCGGGAAGAATCGGATGGCCTTGGTGACCGACAGGAGCCCGCCCTACCGTGACGGAAGTGTAATGACCCCCCGGGCCGGACCGCCTCTTGGTGAAGCTCGTGGCGGGGGCGCGAGAGTACACCAATGCCTCCGATCTCAAGCTTATCCGAAAACTACGGAAGATGATCTTGTGGAGGCTCGATGTCGATATAGACCGGTGGGCGTTTTGTTGCCACCGTAGCACATGTCGTGATGGCGTCTGATGCGGCATGATCTTGGGCACGGGTCCTCCTCGAGAACGTTATGTTCTCACCATCCGAGTCGCTTGTTCTTGGCTCTTGAGGGCCGGCCTCGGCGTCGTTCTTCAGGGACGACCTCGTCGTCCCGAGGGGCAGTCCGGTAACAACATAGACCTGCTCCATAGCGTTGGGACCTTCGTCCTCGTCGTCTTCGGGTTGGGTCGCCGCTGGGGTCGGCCCGCAGTTGTTGCCTCCATTCCTTCTGTGACTTCGCATTCTTGGACCAGCTCGTCCGAGGTATTTCTTGAGGGCCCCTCCTTTAACGAGCTCGTCGATCTGTGAGCCCAGGTTTCTGCAATCCTCGGTATCGTGACCATACCCTTGGTGATAGTCACAATACTCGTCTGTGGACCTCTTCTTGGATCCCCCTTTCATAGGGGCGGGTTTCGGGAAGAGCTCGGCGTGGAGCTCGAATATTTCCGCCCTTGATTTGAGTAGGGGCTCTGCCGCCGGGGTTGGGACAAGGTCGAGCCTGAACTCGATGGCCTCTCTTGATTACTCGCCGGCGCTCCTGCGATCGGCGCCTCGACTCCGGTCATCCGTCTTTTCTCTCGGACCGCTCGTCCCAGTTTCCCGCTTCTTCCGGTCCGACTTCGTCTCGACGAAGTTGTCCACGAGTTCCAAAGCTTACTCGTCGTCTTTGGTTTCTCCCAGTGATTTCTTTGTTCGTAGCGTCGGGTCGGATCCGTTTTGAGCGTTGATGATGTAGAGGTCGTTCTTGTCGTCGATTTTGAGCGACTCTTTGATGAACCTCGAGGCGAGTTTGACATCGTCTCGTCCATATGGCGGACCGTGAGCAGTCGGAGGAAGGGCTGGGCGGCATCTTCGATAGAAGCCGCCACTGGCGATCCATCGGTCACAGGCGATGTATCTTTGTTACGGAGGGCGAGGTGAACCAACGCCGCGTTGGAGACCGGCACCTCGGGAAGATTTTGCATGTGAAAATCTTCCATTCCTTGATTCGCCATGTTGGTGGTGTGGCGAAAAGGAAGTCGGAGGGTCTTGAGGCCATCGTGAGCCGCTATATTGGGTGCCCGTGCATCACAAGGCGGGCGTGTCTAGAATCTCCACGGAGAAAGGAAATGATCCTCCGCACGGTCGAACCCCGGAGATCGTTGCCATCTCTTTACGGAGGGTGGGGATCGATAGCGATGCCTATCGTCCCTCCAGGGGTTCGACTCCGCCTTTCTTCCCCTCTGTTTTGCTCGGCTCTGCAGTCGGCATGGCGAGGTGAGGCGGCTCGCGAATGAGGCGGCGGCTCGGTCGCGGTGGCGACCCCGCATCGGGCGTGATGCGCGCTTCGCTATCACGCCGAGGTGGCGCCGGCTGCCCGGATGGGGGCGGCCTCGGGCGGCCGTGGTGTTGATCAGGGAGCCTCGGGGGCCATTTCCTTTAGTCCTCTGGTTGAGAAGCTTTGGAATCGCCAAGATTGGCGTGGAGGAACTTCGGTCGCGGCTCGGCGAGGACCTCGTGGGACGAATGAGCTGTTTGTTCGTCCTCGTTGAGGTCGGCATTTCCACGTTGGGAGGCGATCTGAGGGTGTATGGAGCGTTTTCCATGTTGCCCTCGAGTGTGCGCGCTTCGTGGCGTCTGCGACCTCCTTCCGCGACGCCGGTGACCACCGGTCGTCCTCGGCACGGTTGTTGCCGGCGTTGACGGCGGTTGTGCGTGTTCGCCATTAAGTTGTAGAGGAAGCGAAGCTTTCTTGTTTAGGGGTCCCACAGACGGCGCCAATGATGAATCTAGCTACGTGAGTGTCGAGATTTATGTAAAACAATGAAGAACACCGGGCTTTTCGTGGTTCGATCGTTAATAAGATCTCGTCCACGGAGGAATGATTCTTCAATACTTTTACTAGAGTTTTTAGTACAGAGAGTATTGGTTACAAGCCTTTTGTATTCAGTAAATTGCTAACCCTTCTAACATCATTTTTCCTTCTATTTATACCGCTCGAATCGCCATTTGAGGCACGCCCGACCTCTCCATTGGTCGTGGTGTGACTCTTCCTCCGCATGCCTTCCATTGGCCGGGCAGGACCCTCGCCTTACGTGCGCCACGTGGAGGTGGCGCGACCACCTGTTACAGGCGTCCTCTCCATTGGGCGGGTAGCGGTTACGGGGCTGGGGTTTGGGCAATGATTAGGTCTCGCCTTGGGCTCGACCGCGTGGGTCTGCTACCAACGTTAGGCCCAGCTCGTTTGGGTCTGTTAGTGGGCCCAATCGGTTGGGCCATATCCCATCATATGACATACGATCTTTTAATTGGTTTACCCAAAAAAAAAAAAAATTATTTTGCTTGTCATTCCTCTTCGATCTTTTATTTTCCAACGCTCACTCAATTTCTATCTATTCCAATCGTTCTTATCAATAACCTCGTAAATCTCTTTCATCATCGTTGCTAATCGTGGTTAGAATAGTTTTTTTAGAATAGAGTAGGTGTTTTCTAGATCTAACAAATCACACAAATTTTAAAAATAAAATTTATTCAGAGTGCACTCTCTCACTTCTGAAAATAAATTAAATTCCTTCTCAAGATAAAACAAAGGAACTAAAGAGCCTAGGCCCAGGGTGGTCTATAAACGTTTTTTTTGCTAAAAAAATCATAATCTTTTTGTAATGATAATTTGAAATTAATATGCTTTCGTGGGATGATGTTGTCACATAAGTGACGTCGTTGGTTCAAAGTGACTTCAAACTTTTGGTGGTTTCATATTACTTTTTGAATGTGTGTAACGATTTATTATTTTATTTTTTTAAGACATTATTATCGAAAAGGGAAATGCGCCCATATTATTATCTTATGGAAATATTTCCTCAAGTTTAAACTCATCTCATTAACACCTCTACTATAGATATAGTTTTACATTAATCATGAAATTATACAAACTGTAAAGTTATTTTATAAAACGTCAGGTGTTAATGATTAATTATATTTTGCATGATCGTTTGCTTGATTTAAATGATTTTAGCAAGATTCAAATTCGTTAACAAATGCATATCCAAGGTCAATATCCATAGTTTGAATATTTGAACAAGACAAACATATATTTCAGTATAGTTCTGTTGTTAAATAGGAGCGGATATCCAATGTGTGCCTTGAATAACGGTGGCAAATTATCCACGTCATTTCATCCCGTAGTATAAAAAACTTAATATGAACTATTGATCTTAATATGATCTACAAAAATGCATTATTGTACATGTAAAAATGCATTAGCTTCTCAGAGATAATACAATGATGAACGTTTTGATTGAATTTTATATACTATAGAAGGACAATATTATATTTGGTCCTCCATACGTTTGTATATATTATATAAAATTATTCATAAATTCATAAACATATATGTCTGTACACAAAATTAAATAACATTTTTCTGACAATGTCCAAGCAGTGGAGATAGACATACATCTTTATCAAGAAAAGAAAATGGTACATCTCAAGATGTGGTTCGATTTTTGCTAACAACAATTTATAATTAAATATTTTGTCAATGTGAATGCACTGTATCGTTCACTATATACATCTCACCATTATTTTATTTCTCAACATGAGACTCTAATAGAGAATCTTAAGTATACAATTGGTTTTTTATTTTTATTCTTGTTTAAGAAAGGTAGGGTGACACGATGATAAGCCACCAACAGGTACGACAAAAGTCAAAGTTTTCCATCTCGATTTAACTAGTAAATATTTAAACGATATATTTCTGTAGATGTACAGAGACGTCTGCTGGCATTATCAGCGTTATATTAATTAATAAAGAATATTATACTTTGTTAAAGTCTTGTATACAAACGAAACGAACAGAAACTCCGAAGGCGAAATGCTCACCTATATATAAATACGATATATAAATTAAGACTGAAAATGCATTTCCACGTGAAATAGAAATTTCCTATTGATGTAACATATATGTGTGATTCTGCGGAAAAAAAAAAATTACAAGATTACTAATATCTTTAATAGAATCTGTTCAAAAGAGTATCTTAAATAAAATTATAATATTGTTTTAAAATAATCTGCATCAGTAAAATATCAAAATTTAAACATGACGACCAACTACCTCATACTTAAAATATTAGAAACACTTACAGAATATAATTATTTAAAATTGTATTCTATGCTGCATATTCAATTTACAATTATAAATGTTGATAACATAAGGCGGAGCAACTTTTTTTCAATCTCATATTTCCAACCCATTTTTTTCGACGCAGTTATTTAGGAGAATGGTATAAAATGATTAAATTGATAAAAAGTAAGTATGTCCCACGATTTTTGAAGAGTTAATTATTTCCTAAAAAGTAAATATGCAATTTTGGATGGAACAGCACAAAAAGGAAAATATGTCATCTTGGGTGGGACGGAGGGAGTATAACTTAGTATAGCATTATAATATTCAGTAGAATTTAGCTGAAAAATGGAATGCGTTCCAAGTTGTAGTTGTTACATATCTCTAAATAATAAAATAACACAACCATATTTGTATATTTTGGATTTGAAATTTAATAATGAAATCTTCAAGAAAGTCTGGGCAATTTTTCATAAAGGCCAGTCAAGAGTCGTTAAGCCTTCACAACTTTCTTTGTGTTGACTTAAAAAGCATAGAAATTATTGGTTATGATAATCATCACGTTACTCACGAAACTTTGCAGATTATTCTTGGTGGTTTCCTAGTGGAATTTTACTATTTCAAATAACTTTATCACGAAACTTTTAGTGAGATTCCATAATAATCTCGAAACATTTTAGTAGTAGATTAGACTAGTTGGTGACATGAAACACAGAGTCAATAATCGATTTGAGTGTAAAACATATTGAGGGCTAATTAACATCCTAGAATAAATTATGAAAGCTTGCAATTGTTATTTTATTTTAAAAAATATGCATGTATAGAAAATTATTGCTCTTATATTTAAAAGAAAATCAAAGTTTCGATCCATTTCACAATTTTTGGTTCGCCCGCCCGTACTTAATACAATAAAGTGTCTGTCGTCCGTATTCTTTGACTTGTTTGGTAAATTCTGTTATTAGTTATTGTCAGTGAGGATTAAGGGGTACATTTGGTTTGTATCTTTGTTGGTACAATTACAACGGTTTCACAAGATTCACATTTCTCAAGAAAATCATTACCACATGAACAATTAAATATTCGTGACAAATAAATTGTTAAAATTATTGTTGTAGTATGGTGTGCATTCCATCCCAAATGGTGAAATATAACAAATACATCCACAACTAGGGATGGAAATGGGTGGGTTTTACCCGGATCGATCCGGAACCATTCAAAACCCATTACATTTTAAAACAGAGGTTCTGGTTTCGATTTCGATTCCAGGCCCGCTTTAGACTCGAACCGTTTAGATCCATAGTTTGATGGTCCGGTCAGGTTCGGTTCGAACCAGAACCAATACTTATTTATTTGTTATGGTGCTTGTAAAACCCGTCTATTGATGAGTCTAAGTTTAAATAGGCTTGTCGATGAACTAGTTTTATTCATATCGATTCAAAATCACTCATAACATTAAATTATAAAGCAATGGTTTTGGTTCTAGTCTTGATTCTTATGCAGTTACGGTTCCGCACTACCGAGATCCGGACCGCTTAAGACCTATAGTTGATGGTTACGGTCGGTCCGGATCCGATTATCTAATAGTCGCATCGTAACAGTAACCATTCTTATTTATTGGTTACGGTCGGGTAAACCCACCCATTAACATCCCTATCCACAACCATGTCGACACTGACTTATATTTATTTATTTCACAAAAATATTTAGATAGGATTAGGTAATTAGCTGTGATCTAGATATCAAGAATTCCTAACCATTTGACGATGAATAATAGCTCATTGTTAAGACACTTTCACGTACTCCAATCAGTAGATCAAGAGTTTCAGTCATCTAAAGAGATTAGTATGTATGTGTAATTGTGTAACTCTAAAAACAAAAAAGACACATTTGGCCATTTTTTTTCTCTATTTCTATAATTAAATTCTCTAAGATTTCGGTATCAAGTGATATTTTTAGTTGTTGTTGTTGTTTGTAAGTATTTTTGTCCAAACTACTTCAAGATACAGCTCTAGTAGCTTGATCTAATGCGTTTAATATTCATCTTTTTCCGAGACACACTCTGGTGCATCCATCTTAATTACATTCAAATTCGTAAATCATGATCGATGATTAATAAATTCTAATAAAAAATTATTAAATCTTAATTAATTCTTAATTAACTATCTCAAAAAATCAATTGACTATTAATACAATTAATAATAATTAATCGATCATTGCAGTAGTCCGGAAGTTATAGCCTTTTTTTAAATTGTGATGTCTTATATACTTCACCAAACGCTGGTTAATTTTCTTAATTTTAATGAGTGATATAAGCATAATTTATTTTTGCCATTAAAACTAAATAATCTTAAATGAGTTTATCAATCCTTGATATGAATTCGTGAGTTAAGCCAAAAAATTTCAGACGTGTACCTTAGAATGATTATATAATTTACTAGGTTTCTTTTCTTTTAAAAATAACTATCTGTCCCAATTAAATTTTAATATATAATATAATACATGGCGACGCTCACATATTCATCTTGGGTAGGGATGTCGTGGAAGAACTTTCTGGACCGAGAACCAATAAATTAGTATTGGTTACGGTTATGGAACCGAACCCGATAAACATCGGATCCGGACCATCAAGTTATGGTTAGGATCGGGTATTACCATTCTTAATTGGTTATCCGTTGGGCGCTACACCCAAATCCCAAAATTTTCAAATTGTTGAGTATTTATCTTTACTATTTGTTAACGATATATCTGACTACACAATAACATTCATACCTAAAATTTAATTCTAAGTTGCCTCTATATAGTACTGATGATAATTACAATAGTTAATTTACCGTACAAGTTTAATCACTGCAGATCTATAAAAGATTATATAGTATTAATTACAATAGTTAATTTACCGTACAAGTTTGATCACTGTAGATCAATAAAAGATTATATAATATTAATTGCAATTGTTTTAATGTTTGGGGATATATATAGAGACGCGCTAAATATGTTCATATAATAATGTATAGCTATAATTAGAGATGAACATTTGGATTTCGGTTCAGATTTTTATCCAATCTGAATCGATCAAAAAATCTAAATTTTGAGAGATAAAAAATCTGATCCGAACCCAATATCTGAAAATCCAAAATTTTTATAAATTTTTTTGAAGCGAATCGAAAAATTCAAAATTTTGAAAAAATCCGAAAATCCGAAACTAATTTTTGTTAATTATGATATATATTTTTTATATTAGATTTAAAAATATTTAAACAAAATATTGTTATTACATACAAATTATATATAATTGAATTTTGAATCCAAAATCAAATCCGAAAATCCAAAATTTGAAAAAATGTCAACCTGATCCGAACAAAAAATTCAAAAATTAAAACAATTTTAAAATTTCGATTTAGTTCGTACTCGACCTTAGTTTCAAATTCAATGTTCTAGGCGGATGGGGATGTCACTTGAAAGATACAGATTTAACTTTCATTAAGTTACAAAAAATTAATTGACCAAAATGTCTGGGTTCGAGTCCATAGACGTGACCTTTAAAATTTCATTAATTGACCAAAAAAATTAAGCGACCGGGTCGGACCGAACCGGACAAAATGGGCGGGTTTGAGCTGGTCGGGTCCAGCGGTTCTAGAACCAGGATGGGCAGGAACCGTTGCTTTAAAATTTAATGGGCTTTGAACGGTTCCGGATCGGTTCGGGTAAAGACCGCCCGTTGACATGCCTAATCTTGGGTATGACTTAGAGGGTGTAAAGTTTTGGTTAATATCTAAAAGACAAAATATACATTTGATTATTTGAAAGTCTAGATGATCAAACACGTTTTACATTTATTAATTTATCAAAATATATGACATATTAGTCTATAGATAATCACCACAGCATATTGTCCGGTGTTCCAACATGTTAGGGTTTATATTTATTCTTTAATCTTTAAATTGGTAATTGTAAACTAGATAGATTAATTTCTTATATTATTAGATTAATTCTAGAACTAGCTTTTGCTCGACTATTTACAAATCATACAATTTAACTTGAGTCAAAAGGTTATGCCTTGTGCAAGATGATCAATTTATTGGATCCAAAAACCGATCTACATCATATATTTTATTGTTATATCATCAATTAATATATCAATGTGTTCCTACCATATAAATGGATACTCTTGATCTTTATGATCTAAAAGACAGTCTCTGAAAGATTCCTAACTTATTTCTTTGTTTAATCACCTTAACCAAACATTTCTTGTAAACTAAAACGAGACTCACGAAATATTTTTGGTTAAGTTTCAAAGAAAATACCCCCAAATTTTGTTGAAATATTCCACAACTACTATTCGAAGTCAACTAAACTTCACTTACTTTAATGTCCCCTCAAATACATATTATTAAATTATTACACATTTCTCAGTTTCACCTATAAATTCACATGATCAAGTGCCACACTTATCTCAAAACAGACTCATCAATCTCACTCTCTTTTCAAAATTCGCAATGGAAAACCAACTTCTACCAATTTCCGCAGTGCTTATACTGACCTTAGTTTCACTACACATCCTCAAAAAGTTCGTCCAACAGAAAAAACTGAACCCGCCGCCCGGCCCGAAACCATGGCCCGTGATAGGCAATCTCAACCTCATCGGCACGCTCCCCCACAGATCCCTCCACCAACTCTCCCAGAAATACGGCCCGATAATGCTGCTCAAATTCGGCTCGGCTCCGGTGGTGGTGGGCTCCTCCGTCGCGGCGGCGAAGATTTTCCTCAAAACCATGGACCTCACCTTCGCCTCCAGGCCCAAAACCTCCGCCGGAAAATACACCACCTATAACTACTCCGACATCACCTGGTCTCCATACGGCCCGTACTGGAGGCAGGCCCGAAAAATGTGCTTGATGGAACTCTTCAGCGTGAGGAGGCTCGAATCCTACGAGTATATTCGGGCCGAGGAGATGAGCTCGCTGCTCAAGGAGCTGTTCAAGCTTTCTGGCCGGCCGTTTCTGCTGAAGGATTGCCTGTCGACGGTGAGCTTGAACGTGATCAGCAGAATGGTTTTGGGGAGGAGGTATTTGGACGGTGGCGAGAACGCCGTCGTTTCGCCGGAGGAGTTCAAGAAGATGCTGGACGAGCTGTTCTTGCTCAACGGAGTGCTGAATATTGGAGATTTGATCCCCTACATCAACTTCTTAGATTTGCAGGGTTATGTGAAGAGGATGAAGGTCGTGAGCAAGAAATTTGACCGGTTTTTGGAGCACGTCCTCGACGAGCACGAGGCACGGCGGCGGACGACGGATTACGTGAGCAGGGATATGGTGGATGTGCTGCTCGAGCTAGCCGAGGATCCGACTTTGGAGGTGAAGCTCGAGAGGCATGGAGTCAAAGCTTTTACTCAAGTAGGGTTGCTGCGTGGTTAAATTAATCGTTTATTTTTATAATTGTTTATAAAGTGTGTTATGTAATTTTTTTATTTTTTTTATTTAGGATTTATTAGCTGGCGGGACGGAGAGCTCGGCCGTGACCGTGGAGTGGGCGATCTCGGAATTGTTGAAGAAGCCCGAGATTTTCAAGAAGGCGACGGAGGAGCTGGATCGCGTGATCGGGCAAAATAGGTGGGTAAAGGAGAAGGATATGCCTAGTCTCCCTTTCGTAGAGGCCATTGTCAAAGAAACCATGAGGCTACATCCGGTGGCGCCTATGTTAGTACCCCGCTTTTCACGAGAAGATTGTAAGGTACTTTCTCCGTCTTAATATGTTGAGTCAAAATTTTTGGATACATAAATTAACGATGATTGTGTTTTGTTTTTAAAATAGTGTGGCCCATCAGACACTTTTTGAAGATAAAATGTTTCTAAATTTGGTATATATGTATCAACAATAACTGAAAAAGCCAAGTATGGAATATGAATATAATGTAAAACGTATAGTCAGTGCCTTCGATTGGTAAGAAGACGTATAAATATTTGTAGGTGGATGGATATGACATCAAGAAGGGGACCCAAGTTCTTGTGAACACTTGGACAATTCAAAGAGATCCATCTATATGGGAAAATCCCAATGAATTTAATCCAGATAGATTTATTGGAAAGAATATTGACGTGAAGGGACAAGATTTCGAGCTCTTACCATTTGGGTCGGGCCGGAGAATGTGTCCGGGCTACGCGCTGGGCCTGAAGGTGATCCAGTCGAGCTTAGCCAACCTATTGCACGGGTTTAATTGGAGATTGCCGAGAAAATGAAGCCCGAAGAGCTGAATATGGAGGAGATTTTCGGACTTTCAACTCCCAGAAAAATCCCACTTGTTGCTGTAGCTGAGCCTAGACTTCCACTTGAGCGCTATAATTCTATGTGAATTTA
Organism: Salvia rosmarinus; assembly: GCA_036937905.1. Classification (NCBI taxonomy): domain Eukaryota; kingdom Viridiplantae; phylum Streptophyta; class Magnoliopsida; order Lamiales; family Lamiaceae; genus Salvia; species Salvia rosmarinus. The sequence continues at coordinate 10,661,265 of CM072817.1, read as the reverse complement.
TGCCTCTCTTGGTTTTAGGCTTATTGCAATGTTATGGTACTGTTGTTATTTATGAGTGTTTAATAAAATGGAGCAGTTAATTTTGAATTTGATGATCGAGTGCTACTACTTACAAGCTAGGTAGTTTGTTCAAGTCTCGTTTTCCACTAGAGGAAAAACGATGTTTGGTGAGGTGGTCGGAAAGGGGAACTAAAATATCACACAAACTCAGAATTGCAAGGTGTTGGGTGAAATTACAACTTCCGACGTCACTTCAAACACTCCCATATAAGTAGACGTTACCTTCAATTTGTGACACGGCTGTTGGATAATATCGCACACCTGTGGAACTGAAAAAATTATATAATTTGATTCCTTTTTGTGTAGCTAATTTTTTATGTAATTTTTATATGAATTGACATTACTAAAAAACTTTTAAACAGAGAGTCGATATATTACATTTAACTAGCTCAAATGAATAGTTTCAACAAATAAAAGTAGGGGTGAGCAGTATCCGGTAATAACTAAACAATCAAGCTGATTGAATCAAAATATAAAACTGATTTTAAATTTTATGATAGGTTCGGTTTTAGTTTTAAATTTTAAAAATTCGGTATTCCGTTTCAATTTTAGAGGTGAAAATACCAAATAAATCGGAAATTGAGCCGAATTATAAGGATATATATATAATAGTTATTTACGTTTTACAGTTTAGTAATCTATAATATTTATTATGTTCCGTAGTTTATTTATGTTTTATAGATTATGTATTTTATGGTTTAGAACTCATCCGCTACTACAGTATCAACAATAACTGTAGCCTCGTTCACAACACTTTCATCAGGATGTTCCACATCAATACCCATACGCTGAAAATTTAATTCAAACAATTTACTCTGTTAAATATACAATAAATGTTATAAATTGAAATTCATTTTATAGAAATTAACACATTACCTCCACTGCATCATTGATCGAAACGCCAACATTTTTTTCAACAGTATGTTGTGAGCTCCATAGTTGAGTAAGTCCAAAACTAAAGGATGACGTATCTTCAAGTTTGCTAATGTATGCATCATTATGTGCAACAGCAGTATCTACGTCATCCCATAGTTTATGAACATCATTGTTGTTCCAAAAACAATCTTCATCTTCTGTCGTTTCTTGTGTTTGAGCAGCCCTTTGCTGAGAAACAGACAGAGTCGAACATGATATCGACTTGAAAAGTTGTTTCTCTTGTCATTGGAAGGAGCGAGAAGCGACCACTTCTCTTGGTGTCGTCTCTATTATCTTCATCATTTCCACTGTAAGGTTTGCTATCTTTTTGGCAATGGTTAAAACCTCAATATTAGGACACACAACACTTCCACCGACGTTACCTAAAACTAAACCATCGTTTCCGTCGTGACGTTGACCTCAATCGGTGTATTTGGATATCCGTCACCAACCCCCCTCGATTTACGCGACATGTCGTTTCTCAACGAATTGGTACTCCAATTACCGATAATCGGATAATGCCTGAGCACAGATTGCAATTTGTAAACAACCTTGTCAACATAAAAACCTGCGAAAATAAATTTATATATCGGTTAAAACAAAACAGTAATAATAAAACAATTAACAATCGATAAATAAAAAGCTATTACCATCAAGAATAGCAATGGTCCAACAAAAGCGAAGAATTCTTTTCCTCCCGATCGTCTTGTGATCAATCAAACACCTCATAACATACTCTCCCGGTTCAATTTTAACAGCGACATCTTCCAAACAATTGAGTATATATGGTATAATATACCCATTGCAAGTGCTCTCCATGAGCGAGGATGTCTGCAATCATGAAATGACGCTTAAACCAATCCCCTCCATCTTCACAACTTAGCAAAGCATTATGTAACTTCGAACGAAACTTTATGTCGATGGGTATCGGGAAAACGCCATCCATTCATCAAATAGAGGTGTTGTATGTGTCTTTTGAAACTGAACACGATTCTCGACCTTTGGGAAGCCGTATACCCGTAAACGCGTCTTCCTATGTTATATGCATTCTCTATTCGAGGTTAGAATGAGTTCGGATCTGTGGTGGTTGAAGTTCTTCACAAGCGATAAGCAAGCCGCGACTGACTTTAATATTAACATCCCTAACATGTCCAAACCCTAACTCATCTATCATTGCTATCGGCGATCATTTAAACTCGCGAGTGTTAAAAACGTGTTTAGATTACACCTAGATACCGGTTTAGGAAATAAACTATCACTATCACATTAGGTTTATCTTCATCCCGATTATCATTTCCTATATCATCGCCACCGCATCGTGTACCACCTTTGGATCATTCCTTTTTTTTTTCATTATTCGTTTGAACCTCTAAATGTAAACCTCGTTTCTTTCTAATTATATCTCGCATTCTTACTCTTACCTCGACCTAAAGAAGCGATAATATTAAAAGATTTGAATAGTAAGTAAAATAGAATTTAAAAGCAATTCAAGTACATATATGATTTATATATACATATACAATCTACCACCAAATATAACATATAATATGTTGTATACATGCATTCCTTATGCAACAGTATAGTAAGTATTCAAGATACTCAATAACAGATTTATCAATGATGTTGTGCAATTAAAAAGCAGATGCTAAACAATCAAGTCTATATGCAACACAATCAAGTTCAATGTGCAGTAAGTACATTTTATAGAATCAGAATTGAAAATATGTTTGCAAATATAACACAAATGACACGAAATCATAATTTTATGCAATACTATTAATGCAATGTGCCAAGAAACAAAACATGTTAAGTTTTTGAAAGTATATTATTGCAATGATATATATAATCAGAATATACATATTATTGCAGTTAAAACACAAATGCTACGAAATTATAATATTGTGCAATAGTATTAATGAAATGTGCCAAGAATCAAAATATGTTAAGTACTCACAATTTATTATGTCTAAGCGATTAAGAATATCTGACGTCACGGGCGTGTAACAGATATACATAATGTGTTGTATTCTTGCCTTACATATGCAACAGATACAACATATTTTTAAAGCAAACAGGAAACAAAAAATACATCATAAAATGACCAATTATAAAAAACAGATGCTAAACAATCAACTTTATATGCAACACAAATAACACAATGTGCATTAAATACCTTTATTTTTTTATTACGCAATGACATATAGAACAAAAACATGTAGTTTAAACTCAAATGCTACAAAATAAAAATTTTGTGCAAGAATATGAATGCAATATGCCAAGAATCAAAACATGTTAAGTATTATTGACAGCTTATAATGTGCTATATTAATGCCTTTCATATGCAATTATTTAACTGGTGCGAAGACATACAAGAACAGATATTTAATTACAAGTGCAACTAAAAATCAGTGCTAAACATTCAACTTTATATGCAACACAAATAAAACAATGTGCATTAAGGACCTTTATATTTTTAATTTGCAATGATATATAGAATCAGAATGTACATATCATTGCAATTAAAACACAAATGCTACGAAATCAAACTTTTGTGCACCATTAATAATGCATTATGCAAAGAATTAAAACATGTTAAGTATTGTAAGATTATCATGTATAAAAAGTTAAAAAACATGTTAAGTATTGACAGCTTATTATGTCAAAACAGTTAAATATATTCAGAGTCACATTCATGTGCAACAGATATACATAATGTGCTATATTAATGCATTTCATATGCAATTATTTAACTGGTGCGAAGACATACAAGAACAGATATTTAATTACAAGTGCAACTAAAAATCAGTGCTAAACATTCAACTTTATATGCAACACAAATAATACAATGTGCATTAAGTACATTTATATTTTTAATTTGCAATGATATATAGAATCAGAATGTACATATCATTGCAATTAAAACACAAATGCTACGAAAACAAACTTTTGTGCAACATTAATAATGCATTATGCAAAGAATTAAAACATGTTAAGTATTGTAAGATTATCATGTATAAAAAGATTATACATAGTAACATTCATGTGCAACATATATACATAAAGTGCTATATTCATGCATTATATATGCAACAGGTACAACATATTTATTACTATTGTGCAATATTATTAATGCAATGTGCCAAGAATACAAACATGTTAAGTATTGACAGCTTAGTTGGTCCAAACAGTTAAAAATATACAGAGTCACATTAATGTGCAACAGATATACATAATGTGCTATATTAACCCCTTCCATATGCAATTATTTACTTGTGCAAGACATACAATAACACATATTTAATTACAAGTGCAATCAAAACGGATGCTAGACAATCAACTTTATATGCTACGAAATATTAATATATGCATTAAGTACCTTTATATTTTAATTGAGTAATGATGTATAGATGAGATTATGCATATTATTGCAGTTAAAACACAAATGCTACGAAATCCTAATTTTGTACACCATTATTAATGCATTATGCAAAGAATCAAACATGTTACGTATTGACATATTATCAAGTATAAAAAGTTAAAAATATACAGAGTAATATTCTTGTGCAACAGATATACATAATGTGCTATATTCATACCTTTTTGTATCTTTGCAAAACAAAACGATTAAACCATGTCAAACTCACCATCATCCTGTTGAACAGATTTACCCTTCCGTTTCCTTTGTTCTTCGTTCACCCCCACAAAATCATTATCAGCATCTGTTTTAAAAATACAAATGTTAAACAATCAAAATTATATGCAAAACAAATGATACAATCTGCATTAAGTACCTTTATTATATTAATGTGCCAAAATATAAAGAATCGGATTTCAAAATATGTATGCAAATATAACACAAACAAAAACACAAAGAGTTTGGACAGCATACTACGACGAAACAGGCAATCAATATACATAGTCACATTAGTAAGCCAAATAAATATATAATGTCTTGTTTTTTCATACAATCCATTTGCAATGGTATAGATTGTGCAAGATATGTGCTACGAAATCATAAATGCTACTGAATTCATAAATTTATGCAATACTATTAACGTAATGTGCCGATAAACAAACTATGTAAATTTTGACGTAGTATCTATAAAATGATAAAAATATCTGATCAAATTTTGTGCAACATATATATAAAACATCTTGTATTTATGCGATCCATATGCAATAATATATTTAGTACCAACGATTACAATTACAGATTTGTACATATTATTTCTAATACACTACAAATGCAACAAAATTACAATTATATGCAATACAAATGATGTTCAGTGAATTAAATAGATCATATTAATACAATATTCAAAACGGCAAAAGTGAATCAACAGCAGCAAATCACTTTTGTCAAAGCTAATTTTAGAACAGCAACACGTACACGTCTTCATCGACTAATTCAATAGACATTGTTGGGACCACCAAGACCATTTCTTAATTCATGTATAAGGACAAATGATTTAATGTTCTACTTTTGGACAACCTATTTTTAACTAAAACGGGAAACAAAAACTACTGCAAAAATGGAACCTAATTAAATCCAAATTTTTTTTAACAAAAAACCCTATATTCGCACACATGTAAAACGCAACCAGATAACCAAAATTAGATACCTTTGCAAAGTAAAACAATTAAACCCTTTCAAACTAACCATTGTCTGTTGAACGACTTTACCCTTACGCTTGCTTTATTCTTTGTTCACCATTTTGAATCTGCGGATGAGTGAAAGCGGGTTTAATGGTGGTGTGTGGTGTGAGTTGGTTGGAAAATTATGAGGGGGATGACGCGAAAATACTATGTGAAGCAAACAAATATAATGAATATAGTGCTAAGAAAATGAAGAATCGAATTGCAATGGCAGCGGTTTTCGGTATTCACGAGAAGAGATCACGGTAAACGAAAGGGTTTCAATTAATTGTGTAGTTATTATCTTGTTCTTGAAACAACTGTTTCATGGAAAGAGATTTGGTGCAATCTTTCCAATGGATTGGAGTAAATATTTTTTCACCAACTCACGATTTTACCCTTCTCGATTACATCAAGGATCTCAGTTTTTTTTCCAGTAATTAAAATATGTTTTGTAATTAATGAGTTATGAATAAATATGTCCGTTAATTTCATTGGAATCAATGGATGAGATGTATTCTATTTCCTACACTTAATCCCTTTCTCACCATAACCACCCATATATATATATATATATATATATATATATATATATATATAGGGGAGGTTATGGTGAGAATAGATATATATGTAAGAAATAAGAATGTATCTCAACCACTATTCTTCTAATAAATGAATGATCCAGATTAATCCAATTAACCATTCTTGCATTATTTTGAAAATAGGAAAAAGAGTAAAGGGTAAATTGGATATAAACCCCACGCTTAAAAAAGCGCAAGATTTTGTTTCCTATTTTCAAGGCACAAATTGAATCTTCTTCAATATCATGTAATCTATTATATGCTATATTACTAGTCAATAAGAGCTAAAGATTATTTTCAAAATGCAACAATCGATACCCATATTATACTATATTAATTTGTTCAATGTTGCAACCAAGTGCAACAATCATTAGCGATGAAGATCTACATCATTATAAACTTGATCGATAGGTAACCATAACTGTGCAACAAAATGTTTTTGTATATGCAACACTTATAATGACAAAGAGCTACATTATATGATACATTTTAAGTATTTCTTGGATGAAATCAATAATCAATCACGATTTGCAAAATATTCAAAAATATTATGCCATTTATTTATTGTTGCACTTTTGTGCAAACATTCATGTGCAAAGCATTATAATATTATATGCTAAATTACATATGCTTAATAACTAAACATCCGTTGACGATGCAACAATCTTTACCGATGTATTCTACATCATTTAAACTTGTTCTCAGTTTACCCTAAACATGCAACATAATGACTTTCTAAATGCTACATTAATACACCAATTAATATGAAAGACTCAAAGATAAAATATCAAATGCAACATTATAATAAACGAAAATCCATGAATTGTGTATCATATGCAATGAATTGGACGATAACGATAACAATAGCTAATGAAATAATAACTAACATGTATCTTTCATTGTTTGAAAGCAGATATTTACTAGTAATTAGGTTTAGAATATAACTTTCACGAGAAACAAAGGAAAAAAGAAAAAACGGATGAAATAATAACTTACCATATCCAAAAAACAGTATCTTTATAAATGCCATGAAAATAGGAGTTACCATAACTGAAAAACTGTAAAACTACTAACATACCCTTATGACAGCCGAAAAAGAAGTAATTTATAGCACATATTATGATTTATCATTGCATTTTTATATTTAAATCTAGACCTAAATCTAACATCTTAAATGGCTTAAATTCATTCTCATTTCTCACACATATATCTATTCTCATATGATCTCCTCTATATATATATATATATATATATATATATATATATAGGGTTGGTTATGGTGAGAAAACTCCTTAATGTCTGAAAATAAGAATAGTAGCACATCTTTCATATTTGTGTAGTACAATCGAATTACTATATTGCGCGTATTAGTTTAGCACATATTTCATCCATTCGTAGCACATATGTTAAACATATTAGTTTAGCACATCTTTCATTAAAGCGTAGCACATGAACGGTTCTAGTCCTGCACAATAATCCGCTTAGCACACGAAATACAAAACTGTAACACAACCGAAAATTAAATCTCAACCATTGGTCCAACGAATCAAAGGCCCATATTCATTCATATTTCCTACCAAATTATTCATTCCTACATGATCCATCTCCTATATATATATATATATATATATATATATATATATATGAGATGGTTAACATGAGAATCATTTTATCGTGAGCGTGAGAACGAAAAATGATGAATTCACGGTGAAAATTGATGAATCACCGAGATGTTATATGTATATTATACAACCTAATCATCTTTATTAACAAACGAGTCCTAGGAAAATGAACAATATTGTACAATAATTAGAAAAATTATAGGGTAAATAACATTCTGCATTCCAACGTTTACGCCTTTTTACATCCGTGACCCAACGTAATCATAATAACAAATTGAACCATAACATTTGTATATTTTTAACATCTGTGTCCTGTGTTCGGAATCGGGCCTAATTTGCCTATGTGGCACATTAATTTGGGCCCGATTTAATTATGTGGCACGCACGACGCCGTTTAACTCGTTCTTGCATTAAAATCTAATTTTTGAACCCTAATCGTGCCCATTCTCAGAAATCCTCTCACCATTTTGGAACTCTCTCACAATCCTCTCGCCATTCGCCAAGATGTCTGCAATTTCTAGGAATTTAGATGGAAAACCCTTCTATAAGCATGGTCCTTGCCATTTGATGACATCTGTTATGATTGAAAATCCGGGCCGGTGGTTTTGGGGATGCCCAAGCTACAATATGGTGAGTTTTTCTTTTTCTTTGTCACTTTAATTGGAGGGGTGTCGATTGTTTATGATTTTATGCGAATGTATAGGATGATGGTTGTCGATATTTTGTGTGGATGGAAGAACCATATGAAGGAAAAACAAGAGTTACTCTATTGAAGGTGATACACAAATTACAATATGTGGAGGCGGAAAAACTAAAATTCGAGGAAGAAATGCAGAGGATGAATTTTGAGTTCGATTCATATATGTTAAAAATTCGTGGTGAAAAGAAGTTATTGAAGCGACGCTAAAGCGGACCAAGTTTAGAATCGAGTTTGTAACTTCATTGTTCTTTGGATTTTTAGCATGTTAGGTTTGTTGTGGTGGATAGGTGTAGGCAGCAATGTTGTTCCACAGTCTAAACAACTATATCTGCCAAATTAAGTTGATTAATTGTAGTCTAAGATAGAAAAAGCAGCCCTTAGTCACTCTCCCCCCCCCCACACACACACCCTAGCCACTTTCTTCTAGCATAATCCTAACATCAATTAAAAATACAAACTTTGAATATTATAATACCTACGTTGTTCCGTCGCGTTGAACATATCAATTTTGAAGAAGTTTTTCTATAGTTTGTTTCCTCAAGCTTCACTTGCGCATTTTCAAATGGGTTTCTTCTCCCACTTCTTCTCTTGCCTTGTCTGTTTTCGACTCCCTTTCTCAAGCTTGCCTTGTCTGTTTTTCGTCGTCTCTTTTGCAAATTAAGGTTCAACTAGTTTAAAATTTATTCCACATATGAATGTGATGTGGATTTTGGCATCCACGTATGCGTAATTGACCCGATTTCAGTCATCAGAGCATTATTATAAACTCATTTGAAAGGTTATGATTCAATTTGTTATTATAATTACGTTGGGACACAGATGTAAAAAGCCGTAAACGTTAAAGTGCAGAATGTTATTTACCCAAAATTATAAGGTGCCCAATAAATGCTCGTATCCAGAGGAGTTAAAATGCATATTATAGATACTGTTATATAATATTTCACTAAAATACTACTAGTATTTTAGTAGTAGATATTGTTGCAATCAACGTTTACCTTTTAAATTTCTTTGCTTAAAAGTTACCGATCCTAATTCAATTCTATGATCGATATTTTAAAAGCGTTTAAGAAATCAACCTTTTTTGCAGGATAAAAAAACGTCCTTTTTTTTGGGTCAAAACTAAAACTGATATCACGGTTCAATTCTTTCTATTATTCTTTTTTTTTCTTTGGGGGTTGGTTACGCGTGGTTCGGGTAGAGAATAAAATAAGATCGTCAATTGTTAATCTAAAATTTAAGTGGCTGCGATTTTACATTTTTGTGTATTTTTAAAATTAATTTTGTTACGTAAGTCTACGCATGATAGGTCACGATCACTCCAGTCTCTGATACTGCTTTCAAGGAATTATTTGAAATTGTTGGCAGCCACATCAAATGTGGGTGATGATCGAAGTTACAAACCAAAATTCATAATCATAATATCTTATAAGTCAAGCTGGTCACAACAAGTTTTTCTAGTATAATTTATTTGTTCTATATATTTGACAAGCTATTGAACAAGACAACCTGAATTTCAATTTTGATTTGAAGAGAAGAAGCTACAACAGAGAGAGAAAGAGAGATGCATTCGATTTTGTATCAAAATTTCTCATAGTTGGGTATTAAATTGCCAAATTTGATAATTTATGACAAAATTGGAAAAAGGAAAATAATTTAGAATATATTTGATAATTTTATGATAAAATTGGAAAAAGGAAAATAACTTAGAATATAGTATTTGATAATTTTGTGTACTATTTATTTGTATAATTTTATCTTATTCATACAAAGATGTCAAGCCTTCAACCCGGCCTAAACCTAGAGAATCACGGGAAAACCAAATAGGTAGGGCCTAGAGAGAGAATATGATTATACAAGTATGAGAATCCCGTATATGAAATTAGGATCCTTTTTATCTTACTGTTGTTTTTCATCTGTGTGTCATTAATACTAAGGTTGTTCAGCGGTTTGGTTTGATTAGCAAGAATCGAATTTTTCGATTAGCAAATCAAATTTCTCCGAAAAAGTGGGCAAAACCTAACCATTTTAAATTTTTGTTAACCAAAACCGATCGATTCGACGGTTAGATTTTGTTAACCAAAAATCAATTAAAATTAATTAATAATAAAATAAATAAAATAATAATTATAACAAATAAAATAATAATTAAAAACTGAAACTTAATAAAAATAAATAAAATATTTAACAAATAATTAAAATAATTAATAAAATAATAATTAAAAATTGATTTTAATTTTAGTAAATGAATTAATAATTAAAATAAAAATGTTTTTCGGTTCGAACAGTTCGGTTATCGGTTAATCAATAACCGATTTTTTTTTTCAACTCGGAACAAAACCGATCCGATAACCGAATTTATCGGTTTTGGTTAACAAATTTGTCGGTTTCGGTTCGATTCGGTTCGATTCTAACAGAAACCGTTTAGACATCCCTAATTAATAATCCATCCAAGCACTAAATTAGATGCATTTAATTCCATTTTGAGCCATCCACGAAAAATATTCAAATTTTTTTTTAAACATCAACTTTATATTTTTACCCTAAATATATCTACTTATTTACAAAAAACTATCTATGGCCCACATTTTTACACTCAATATCCATTAATATATTCATTTATGGGTTCGGAGCTTATTTACCAATTTTTGTAAAAATGTGTACTGTGAATATCCATTTGTAAAAATAAGTGTCGTGTATAACCATTTAATTATTTTAATATATTTTCATCAAAATCACATGAAAATTTATGCTCTGATCATTTACTATTGCACACGAAAATTTGTGCCCAGTCAAAATGATCAGAGAATCTATTCAGCTTTAATTCAAATTTGGTTATAAAACAAGAGAATGCTAAGCTCTCTCTCACTCTCTCACTCTCTCTCTCTCTATATTCAAATATGTGCTAAGCTCTCTCTCTATATATCACCGTGGCGAACCCCGTGGCCAACCCTCCCATGGCTAACGCACCACCATGCCAACCCACCCGTGGCCAACCCTCCCACGGCCAACCCCTCCGCCCACTCACCCTCATGCCAACCCACCAGCGGTAACAACCCTCCATGACCAACCCACCCCGGCCAACCCCTGCACCAACCCCATCCATGCCAACCCTTCCCGGCGGATGTCACTCCCTCCCCGTGACCCTCTCTCCCAAGCCAGTGCTATGACTTCTTCTTCTTCAGGTTTTTTTTTTATATATATATATTTTTGTTCGTAAATTTTTGTTATAATTCGAATTATATGTATATTGTTAATTATGTATTAGGATATTAATTATGAATTTGTACATGAATTATTATGCTTTGTGAATTCGGACATTAATTCGAATCTATGCTTTGTGAATTATTATGTATTGTTGTCTATGCTTTGTGAATTATAATTAGAATATATTGTTAATTATGTATTGGTGTTAATTTCACAGTTGGAATAGGATATGAAATACAACATTAGGATAACAGTTAGCAAAATTAAATATACTCATTTCGAATTTGCATGATATATTGACAAAAATTTATGTACATTCAAATATGCAGTACATTTATTTAAATTTAGGATCATGAATTTTGCATGATATATTGACAAATATATTTCTTTTAGGTAGAAATTTTAAATAGTAAAATGCTAGAAAATTTTTATATATGTAGTTGAAGGGCGTTAGGCGATTAAAGTATAAATGAATAAGTTTAAGCTTGTTTTAAATTCATAAATGTATATTTAAGTATATGATGATGATTTGGAGAGTTTGGGATGAATTTGGATGAGTTTTGGTTGATTTGGCAAATCATATTATAAACGTTACTGCTGCCGAAATTTCGGTAGAATTCGTTTATTAATAAGGCGCTTTGAAATTATAAGCGATGGCTGTTGATAAGTAGTTAAATGATAAGGAAAGTTACTAAATTCAATGATAATCTTATGTTACAAGGATCAACAAATATATTTCTTTTAGGTAGAAATATCCACCAAGTAATTTTAGGTAGAAATTTCCAATCCTTGCATCTATGCTAACACACAAGGTTGTCTAATGCAGTTTACTTCACTTGTAATTTTGTGAACTTAGAAACAAAATATATAGTGGATAATGTGCTCCATGGGTAAAGTTCTTAAGTCCATCCACAAAAATTAGTCATAGGAACAAAATTTCCAATTCTATGTTAATCAAGATACAAAAAAGTTCACCATCAATAATGATACAAATTGAGACTACCCTAGTGAAATATAATTTTGGAATTAATTTCACAATATGTATGAACATACTAATTGATATATTTCTTAATTAAGCATACCAATTGACATATAGAGTCTGAAAGATTCCTAACTTATTTCTTTGTTTAATCAGCTTAACCAAACATTTCTTTAAAACTCAAACGAGACTCACGAAATATTTTTGGTTAAGTTTCAAAGAAAATACCCCAAACTTTGTTGAAATATTCCACAACTACTATTCTAAGTCAACCAAACTTCACTTACTTTAATGTCCCTCACATACATATTATTAAATTATTACACATTTCTCAGTTTCACCTATAAATACACATGATCAAATGCCAAACTTATATCAAAACACTCTCATCAATCTCACTCTCACTCTCTCTTTTCAAAATTCGCAATGGAAAACCAACTTCTACCAATTTCCGCAGTGCTTATACTGACCTTAGTTTCACTACACATCCTCAAAAAGTTCCTCCAACAGAAAAAACTGAACCCGCCGCCGGGCCCGAAACCATGGCCCGTGATAGGCAATCTCAACCTCATCGGCGCGCTCCCCCACAGATCCCTCCACCAACTCTCCCAGAAATACGGCCCGATAATGCTGCTCAAATTCGGCTCGGCTCCGGTGGTGGTAGGCTCCTCCGTTGCGGCGGCGAAGATTTTCCTCAAAACCATGGACCTCACCTTCGCCTCCAGGCCCAAAACCTCAGCCGGAAAATACACCACCTATAACTACTCCGACATCACCTGGTCTCCCTACGGCCCGTACTGGAGGCAGGCTCGCAAAATGTGCTTGATGGAGCTCTTCAGCGCGAGGAGGCTCGAATCCTACGAGTATACTCGGGCCGAGGAGATGAGCTCGCTGCTCAAGGAGCTGTTCAAGATTTCTGGCCGGCCGTTTCTGCTGAAGGATTACCTGTCGACGGTGAGCTTGAACGTGATCAGCAGAATGGTTTTGGGGAGGAGGTATTCGGACGGCGGCGAGAACGCCGTCGTTTCGCCGGAGGAGTTCAAGATTATGTTGGACGAGCTGTCCTTGCTCAACGGAGTGCTGAACATTGGAGATTTGATCCCCTACATCAACTTCTTGGATTTGCAGGGTTATGTGAAGAGGATGAAGGTCGTGAGCAAGAAATTCGACCGGTTTTTGGAGCACGTCCTCGACGAGCACGAGGCACGGCGGCGGACGACGGATTACGTGAGCAGGGATATGGTGGATGTGCTGCTCGAGCTAGCCGAGGATCCGACTTTGGAGGTGAAGCTCGAGAGGCAAGGAGTCAAAGCTTTTACTCAAGTAGGGGTGGCTGCGTGGTTAAATTAATCGTTTATTTTTATAATTGTTTATAAAGTGTGTGATATAATTTTTTTTTATTTTTTTATTTAGGATTTATTAGCTGGCGGGACGGAGAGCTCGGCCTTGACCGTGGAGTGGGCGATCTCGGAAATGTTGAAGAAGCCCGAGATTTTCAAGAAGGCGACGGAGGAGCTGGATCGCGTGATCGGGCAAAATAGGTGGGTAAAGGAGAAGGATATGCCTAGTCTCCCTTTCGTAGAGGCCATTGTCAAAGAAACCATGAGGCTACATCCGGTGGCGCCTATGTTAGTACCCCGCCTTTCACGAGAAGACTGTAAGGTACTTCCTCGGTCTCAATATCTTTGACTCAAAATTTTTGGATAGATAAATTCAGGATGATTGTATTTTGTTTTTAAAGTAATGTGGCCCATCAAATTATGACACTTTTTGAAGATAAAATGTTTCTAAATTTGGTATATATGGAAGGAGTATTATTTAATTTATTACTACTCATTATGGATATAGTAAATGGCAATTAGGTGATGTTTACTTTGCATGATTAGGTTTGATAGATAAAATTAATCCAACCTAATCAAGTGTTTACTTTTAATGATTAATATTAAGGATATCCCAAAGCCCGGGATTATTTTAATCATTTAAATTGTTCTTCTTAAATATAATCCAACCAATATAGGTAGGATTGAAATAATCCTCAAATAAAGAAAATTATTTATCCCAATTTTAATCATTCACTAATCATTTGTAATAAATAAGTGATTGATAGATAAAATTATCTTATCACATATTTAATCAATTAAATAATTAATCATTCAAAATACTAATCATGAAATAAACACCCTTAATGTAAACCGCATAGTCAGTGCCTTCGATTAGTAAGACGACATATAAATATCTGTAGGTGGATGGATATGACATCAAGAAGGGGACCCAAGTTCTTGTGAACACATGGACAATTCAAAGAGATCCATCTATATGGGAAAATCCCAATGAATTTAATCCAGATAGATTTATTGGAAAGAATATTGACGTGAAGGGACAAGATTTCGAGCTCTTACCATTTGGGTCGGGCCGGAGAATGTGTCCGGGCTACGCGCTGGGCCTGAAGGTGATCCAGTCGAGCTTAGCCAACCTATTGCACGGGTTTAATTGGAGATTGCCTGAGAAAATGAAGCCCGAAGAGCTGAATATGGAGGAGATTTTCGGACTTTTAACTCGAAAAAAATTCCCACTTGTTGCTGTAGCTGAGCCTAGACTTCCACTTGAGCGCTATAATTCTATGTGAACTTATGCCTCTCTTGGTTTTAGGCTTATTTCAATGTTATGGTGTTGTTATTTATGAGTGTGTAATAAAATGGAGCAGTTAATTTTGAGTTTGATGATGGAGTGCTAATACTTAGTTTGTTCAAGCTAGTCTCGTTTTCCACAAAAGGAAAAACATGTTTGGTGAGGTGGTCGGAAAGGGGAACTAAAATATCACACAAATTCAGAATTGCAAGGTGTTGGGTGAAATTACAACTTCCGACGTGACGTCTTCACTTCAAACACTCCCATATAAGGAGACGTTACCTTCAATTTGTGACACGGCTGTTGGATAATATCGCACCTTTGGAACTGAAAAAATTATATAATTTGATTCCTTTTTGTGTATAACTAATTTTTATATGAATTGCCATTACTAAAAAACTTTTAAACAGAGAGTCAATATATTATGTTTAACTAGCTCAAATTAATAGTTTCAACAAATAAAAGTAGGGGTGAGCAGAGTCGGTAATAAGCGAACAATCGGTGATTGAATCGAAATACAAATATGGTTTTAAATTTTATGATAGGTTCGGTTTTGGTTTTAAAATTTAAAAGTACATTATTCGATTTAATTTTAGAGGTGAAAATACCAAATAAATCGAAAATTGAGCGAATTATAAGGATATATATTATCTATTTATATAATAGTAATTTATGTTTCTGATTTAGTAATCTATAATATTTATTACCCTCATCAAATCAAAAAAGCGTGCGTTTAATTGGTTTGGTCCGTCCAAAAAATGCACTTTCCTTTCTTGGGCGTGGACCCACATACACCTTTTAACTTTCAACCCATTTATCTCTTTATTTACAAAAATACCGGTCTCAACCCACATTTAATTAACCTAATCTATATCATTAAAACACCCACCTACCACCTCACCACTACTACTGGCGTCCATATCCATCCAAAGATCCGTTGTCTGCGGAACCATCTCCCACTTCAAAAAAACAAACAAACCCTATCTTCTTCAATGCACGAAATCACGTCGTCTCCATTCAAGGCATGGTTGATTCCTCCTTCGATTCCTCGTTTGATTCGTTGGATCTGCAATATTAAGCCAACGATTTCCATTTAAAAGTTTGGTTGAGTACTCATGGGAGCGAGCTACGGTGTCGTGGTTCGGTCGATGAGATCTACAAGTATCCTCAAGGTTCATGAAAGTTCGACCGTGGTGGTTCAGTCGGTAGATCTACACGTTTCTCCGAGATTCTTGAAAGATCGCCGTCGTGGTTCCAGTCGGTAGATCTACACGCCTCGAGATTCGCGAAAGATCGACCGTCGTGGTTCAGTCGGTAGATCTACACGTTCTCCGAGATTCGTGAAAGGTCGACCTCCGAAAAAATTTTTCTTGATGCCTTAGAATTTGGTGTCTAGTGTTTTGATGCTTCTCAACCGGTAGAACTCCAAACTTTAAACTTTCGGTTTGATTTTACTTGTTGGCGTAGTTGGCACGATTATTTGCATTTTTTGGGCGTAGTTAATTTGTTATGCATCGATCTTGCATTTATTCTTCGCAGCGTGGTGGCCCGATTATTTGCATTTTTGGGCGTAGTTGGCTGTTATTACATCGATCTTGCATTTATTCTTTGCGAGCATAGTGGCCCGATTATTTGCATTTTTTGGCGTAGTTGGCTGCTATTGCATCGACATCGCACTTGATCTTTGTAGGCGTAGTTAGCTGATTATTTGATGCTGCTATCTTGTCGCGATACTGCACTTGTTGTTTGGTGGCGTAGTTGGCCTTATTATGTGCTTTTCATGTTGGGCGTAGTTGGCACGATTATTTGAACATATGCTACACTTGTTGTCTTTGTCTTTGATACGGTATGTTATGAGCGGATGTTGTACTTGTTACGATTCTGTTGTGCTTGGTTATTCCTGTGATTCCTTATCCGGAGGGTGAGTCGATAAATAATTATACGCCATATAAATAGCCACCACTAGGAAGTTAAAGGTCATAGATTTGGAGGTTAATATTTGGCAAGGGGGTGATGATGTATTTTCGGATTATGGTTATGTGAGTATGTGATTTTGTGGATAAATGGTTATCGGTTGAGGTTAAGCTAATAAAACTGAAACCTTTGCCTATTATAGCCACCACTATGGACTTAAAATCCTAGTTTTGGAGGTTTAATCTGTGGACAGTGCTTATGATGTATTTTATGGATTAATGGTTATGTGAGTATGTGATTTTGTGGATTAATGGTTATCTCACGAGGGTTAAGCTAAAATCAAGCTCGCCTTATTATAGCCACCACTATGTACTTGGATTCTAGTTTTGAAGGTTTAAGCTATGTAGTAATGAAATGATTAAAAGGTCGATGATGCAAATTATTTTTCAAATAAAGTGAGACTTTAGATAACAAAATGATAATTTACATAGCAAAACCACAAAGTTACATGTTAAACAACAACTAAAACAGGTTGATATGTTGCTTATGTTGTAACTAATGCAAAAAAGTCTACTACCTTAAAATTAAAACCCCAAAAGATTCATGATAGCTTCAATATCATAGTTGGAACCACAATTATTCTATGGCTGCCCTAAATACTCCAAACATTCCTTGACAAGCGTTACACCTAGAGGTGGCAAAGTAGCGGGCCGGGTCGGCCCGGCCCCGGGCTCGTCGAGCTTTTATATTTTTTGGGCCGGCCCGAAATTTTTTCGGGCCTAGAAATGTGAAGCCCAAACCAATCCCGGGCGGTTTTCGGGCGGGCGGGCTTTTTTTAGATTTTTTTTAATATATAAAATTAATATTTTAAATTTCAAAAAAATAAATTAATTAAATACATAATTAAAATCTAATAACTTCAATTTAAATAAAGAATCGATGATAAGAATATATTAAGCTTACTTATTCTTATGATAATGTTTCTTGTGTATTTTGACATATTTATGTATTCATACGATGATATTGTAATGTAGTATAATTTTAGTTCTTTAATTTAAGGAGAAATAAATTAATAATTGCAAATCAAAGGTAAATGATATTATTAAACGTCAATTCCACTATAAGCTAAAATAATAGAAAAAATAAATTAATTATACAATATATATTTAAGATCAATGATTCAAAATAGTTTTACATATTATAAGGTCATTAATCATCACTATATATTTTGAAGATCATTTCTTTTATGAATTATTTTGAATGATTTATAAAGTTATATTTTGAAGTTATTATTTTTTGAATTTTGATGTGTTGGAATTCAAAAAATATATTTTCACGACGATTATGTGAATTAGTAAGAAACTTTTACTATAAAATATAATTAATATTATTAAAAATTATAGATATGTATATTAAATAATTTATAAAATATATATATTTAATAAAATATTAGTGAATTTTTGAGCCCAAAACCGGGCTTTGGCGGCCAGTGAGGCAGGGGTTTTAGGCGGGCTTTTAGGCCGGTTTTTCGGGCCTTTAATTTTCAAGCCTAAACCAACCGAACCACAGGTACCCGGGCGGGCTTTTCGGCCGGGCTCGTTTGCCGGCTCTAGTTACACCCACTTGAATGGATTACAGCCTTTGTTCCCAACCTAGACAATCTTGCCTTGTTCATGTGTGGAATTTTGTAATTGTTGCCTCACTTGACTTTCATTATCTCTACATAACAACCTTGCGATGTTAGAAAAACATTGTTAAGATTTCTTCAGCAGTTCTTCAAATGATGTAGTCACGTTACGTAAAAGATCATCCACGTCCTTTGCCAATTTATCATCTTGCGGTGGTGTATTGCTCGAAAAAACTAGATCATTAACATTTGTGTGAGGAGGGTGGGGTTGACAAACTAGTGTGATATTGAACCCATCCGAGTTGGTGCAGCAGATAAAATCGGATCATTGTGAGAGATATGAGGTTTGGCATTGTCTTGTTGAATGAATATTATCTTACTTCTGTGCTTGGCCATTTAAACTTTATTCTTTGGTATAACGACATTTAACAAAAACTAAATGATGAATCACATGTGATCTCATAGTTCATAGAATAAATGACCAACAAGGTAATTAAATTCATCACACGATTTATGAGCATGTCATTAATGACTTCTTTTGTAATGGCTTGCATGAGTTTGGTCTCTAGAGTACCCTTTGACCTGTTTTTTGAATTTCTCTTTGCTGGAACCATAGTTTTGAATGGAAAGATTCCAAATTTTCCATCAAAAGAATTTCTCCATCACATGTGATATGTGGTGCCTTACGGCACACATAAACATAACTTTTGTGATAAACCTCTTTGACTTACATGCTCTATATGGTTCTAACTCATTTGGGAGTAGGTAGTACCTATCCACAACTTTGGTCATGTAAAACCACTTTTCATCTATGTGGATTGTGTTGTGCATTGTCACGAAAATCAATGCGTTCCTTGTAAGCATGATCATAACTTAATTTACTCAAACTAAACTTGAGTCAGCAAGTATGTTCGCCTCTGAAGTCTGGGTTTTATAGCACTTGTATGAGGCCTTATCGGTTTCAGTTTAATCCAATTACCTAACAAACTTTTGCTTATTTCTAATTTTGCAGCCATCCTTCTAATTGATGATCTTTCAAGCACAGAAAGTGACATGATTTTTGATATCTACCACCTTTTTATCTTTATGTACTTTACCTTTCTTGTTTGAAAAAAGCTGCCTGGATCTCCCCTAGCAAGATGTTCTTTTGTTTCTTTCCATAATTTGCAGATTGTCCTCTTGCCAAATCCAAAAGAAGTTGCTGCCTCACTTAGTGCTCCTCTGTTTATAACACCATCGATGCACCTTTGAAGAAGAAATTGAGCAATGTGATGCTTTTGCTGGACTGTGACATTAAGGGCGTTTGAAGCTGCCATTTTGTGGTAGATATGAAGTCTTTTGACGGATTTTTTTTCCTTTTTTGTTAACTAATGTTAGGCTTTTATAAGCAAACTTTGGTGGGAAATTGAATTTCTATTCACTGTAAATTTCCCTCCATTTATTTGGATCTTGTCAGTCTCGACTGTAACTTTGGTATGCACATGTGATCGATTGTCTTGTTGTGAGCTTAAATGCATAAATTTCTTTTACAAAATCGAAATGCGATAATTTAACCTCTCAAGCTCTGTGTTTAAATGTATTGTGGTGGGACCAATCAATTAGATAGGTTAACAACAATTAATCATCTTTAATTACTTTACTTAAATACCCTTACAATATGGGTCCCTTTCTTCACTCATTCCATATTTATTAAAACCCGTGCCACCAAAAGTAGTGCGTTTATAGTGAGACGGATGGAGTATGTTTTTAAGTTTATTTATGTTTATAGATTATGTATTTTATAGTTTAGAACTCATCCACTGCTTTTATATATATGAGCTAAACTTTATTAAAATTTTAGTTATTCGGTTTTATATTGTTTGGACCATGGCTAAGTTTGGATTTTAGAATATATGGTTCGATTTCTTGTAGTACAAATTTTGATTAATTTGAATTATGTGACTCAGTTCCGTTTGGTAATTGAACCAAGTCATGCTCACCTCTAGATAAAATTTATATACAATTTAAATGGCCTATACTCTATAGTGGCCAAGTTGGACCAAATGTAGTAAACAATATTAAGAGAGGGCTCATTTGCTTATGATGTGATATAAGACTTGATATATTTTATTGTGATGTCTTATATTGTGTAAGATATCAATATTATGTTTGGTTACATGTGCGAAAATATCTACTACAAAAATAAATTATGGTAGGAGAATAAGACTACGGTAATTTAATCGGTTAATATATGATAGGAAAGTGAAATTATAGTAATTTATTCTAGTGATAAATTAATAAATGACGTTTATTAAGATTTGTATTACATATTGTTGAAATCGTGCATATATATATATATAATATTATATATGTGGTGAGTTTCGAGGAAGCTACTTTGACCAAGATTTTGAGTGACGTAACGTTTAATTTTGAGAAATTAAATGGCATAGGATCGATCTACGTTTTGAGTAGATGATCGTGGTGTATTCACATTCTCAAATCCGATTTCGGTGAGTGGAAATAATGGATCAAAGTTGGTCACTTAAGCGTGGAGTTTTGTGCTTAAGGGATAAGCATGGATTAATTAATCCTTATCCCACATTGATTAATATACCTTCATTAATTGTCTATATAAGTGGTTCATTGAACACTTAGTATAATTATGTGCACAAGTGATGGGTGGAAAGCCCACAGGCGCGCTGCTGCGCATGCATCGCCCGCCGCGCCGGTGCGGTGCCCGTGCCGCGCCCGGCTCGGCTCCGTGGTCCGTGAATCGTGGATCGTGGATCTTGAATCTTGGTAATTGGTCTTTGGGCTGTTCTTTGGGCTGTTCGTGGGCTTGCTTCGTGGAGTGCCTTGGTGGCCCATTGCCTTATATTTTGGATCAACGTTTGATCGAGCCCAAAGATGGAGTTGGTCAGAGGCCCAACTCGTGTGGCCCAATCCGTTGGGTCTTTGTGCGCGAAGAGGCGTCCGGATCGTCCAATGAATCGGACACGCGTTGTCGGTTCGTCGTAACCGTCGGTAACGTTTCGACATGATGGCTCTGCTGGGAAGCGTGCCCGTTGTCTCCGAAACCGCCGCGCACTCAATAGGGGACATAACTCCGTAACACCCTATATCAATGCGGTGTTGACTCAAAGATGCTCCCATGAGGGGACGGCGCCTATAAATAGGACATGTCTACGGCAAAGATAAGCCACCTCTGCAAAAGCATTCTAACATTCTAAAACCTTTCACTGCATACGGTCTTTGTGTCGAGCTCTCCCTCGCCTCCGTCCGGTTCGTCCGGGCTCGTTGGTCTCGGTGCTGCCACCTACGAGGCGTTGCGTTTCATCTTTGGGGACGATACGCGAACCGAGAGCACTACTGGGCGTATCTCGTCTTCTGTAAAGAGGACTCCTCGACTCGGCATTAGTTTCTGGTTATTGTATTTACTTACATTTTTAAGTTCTTTTTAGTTTGATCTCCTAATTTTACGTTTCGAGTTTATGTCCCGAAATCTTGTCTTGCTTACGTACCGTTTTTCCAACAATCGCAAGGCGAGATAGGACTTGCCACAAGGAGTTCGGACTCTTAATTAACTTAAAAGCGTTGAAACTTAATACCTTTGCTTGGAGATGTCATTGTTCCACCCCACCGAATCGCCGCCGCCGCTGCCGTCGCCTCCGCCGCCGCCGCTGCCGCTCGCCAGTCGCACTATAGCTATGGCCATGTTTGGTTTGATGCCTTCGGTCAACCATTGGACCACTGGGTCATTGTTGGTTCCACTTTTAGTGGTTCAGCGTTTGGTTCCACTTTTAGTGGTTCCATTGGTTCGACGACTGCACTTTTCAGTGGGTCAACTGTTGGATCCATGGGATCTAACACTGCTGGTGGATCTGGTCATGGATCGATCTCGACGCCCGTTCATACCGCAAGGATGATGCCGCCGGCCGAGAAGCCGCCGAAGTTTGGAGGATCCGACTTCAAGAGATGGCAGCAAAAGATGTTGTTCTACCTCACGACGTTGGGTTTCGCCAACTTCTTGGTGGGAGATGAGCCCGCCGTTCCGGGGGCTGAAGTGATGGACTTTCACGTCCGGCAAAGATATGACATGTGGCGACTTGGCGATTATCTTTGTAAAAATTTTATACTTGGTAGTTTAGAAGATAACTTGTATAGTGTTTATCTTTGTTGTAACGACATCCAAAAGTATGTGGGATGGTTAGAAAAGAAATACCGTAGTGATGATGCGGTAAAGAAGTTCATTGTAGCAGTATTTGGACTACAAGATGGTCGATTCTCGGCCGATCATGGACAAGTGCAAGAGTTTCAACTCATTGTACACGAGGTTGGTGAAGGCATCTTGTTTGCACGGCTTTGTCGTTGCTACGATGATTGAGAAGCTACCCGGGGTGGAGAGACTTGAGGTCTACCTTAAGCCTGGCGAAAGGATATGACACTTGAAGACTTGATCGTCATCTTGCGATCGAGTCGGCGTGAAGAAACTAGAGTTAAAGGGAATGGTTTGATCGATGCTAGAGCCAACTTTGTTGGAAGGCGGTCCCTCCAACAACGAGTTCGTCCCAATGCCGATGACAAAGCGAAGGAAGGTGGTTACCCGTAAGTTTGGCGGGGGATCGTCTAACTTACAATTGTGGCAAGCATGGCCACACAATGAAGGCTGCCGTCGACTAAAGAATAAGGCTAAGCAAGTTGCCAACGTTGTCAGAAGGACTTGACAAATGGGACAAGGATGACTTGGCTCTTGTGGTGACCGAAGAAGTCAACCACGTCGACAATCAAGGTGGATGGTTCATCGACACTTTGAAGCAATCACGCACGTCTGCGCGAAAGGAGGCGTTCTCCACCTACAAGCTGTTGAGGGAGGAAGCTCAACATGGGAACCAAGCTTCATGCGAGGTTGCGGAGTTGGTGATGTGGTGCTCAAGATGTCGTCCGACATTGAGATCACGTTGAAAGATGTCTTTGCATGTCCGGACATTCGCAAGAATTTAGTGTCGGGCTCGATTCTAGTTAACAAGGGGTTTAGACTAGTTTTGAGTCGACAAGTTTGTCTTGACTAAGTTTGGGAAGTTCCTTGGTAGGGTTATCTCACCGGGGTCTTTTCAAATTGAATGTAATGGTTTGTACCGTGTACCCAAGATTGCTATGAATAAAAATGTATCTACTTCTCTTACTTGGTGAGTGCTCGATTTATGGTATTGTAGATTAGGACATGTTAATCTAAATCCAATAAAAGATTAGTAAATTTAGATTTACTAAAATTAAATGAAGTGAATCATAAAGCGAAATGTGAGGTTTGTGTGGAAGCAAAATGGCTAAGTTACCGCTTCATTCGGTAGAACGGAGCACTAAGCCTCTAGAACTTATTCACACCGATATATGTGATTTTTGGTTTGTACAAACTAGAGGTGGTAAAAGTACTTCATCACGTTTATTGATGGCGTACAAGATATTGTTATCCTTACCTTCTAAGAAGTAAAGGCGAGACTATTGAAGCTTTTAAAACTTCAAGAACAAGCGGAGAATCGACTAAGTCGTCGAATTAAGGCATTGAAGTGATAGAGGGGAGAATATGTAGCTCGTTTGAGGCATTATGCAGCGAAAGTGGTATAATACATCAAGCGATAGCTCTTTATTCACCTCGTCTAATGGCGTTCTTGAGCGTAAAAATCGAACATAAGGAAATAATGAATGCTTTGTTGATTAGTTCAGGGTTGCCCAGAACTTATGGAAGTCTGTTTTGACGACCAACTACATCTTGAACAAGATTCCACTAAAGTAAGGATGTCACTCCTTACGAGTTATGGAAAGGAAGAAAGCCATCGTACAAATATCTCAAAGTGTGGGAGTGTTTGTGTCACACCCGATTTCTTAAGATAACTAAGCTCAGTAAATCGAGATCGACGAATAAAAATAATAGAAAATATGAAGTAAATAAGTTGACTCGAATGGTCAAGGCAAATAAACCCTTAG
Organism: Salvia rosmarinus; assembly: GCA_036937905.1. Taxonomy (NCBI): domain Eukaryota; kingdom Viridiplantae; phylum Streptophyta; class Magnoliopsida; order Lamiales; family Lamiaceae; genus Salvia; species Salvia rosmarinus. The sequence continues at coordinate 10,636,439 of CM072817.1, read as the reverse complement.
GATTTGGGATTAGCTTCCTAAATGAAAATGGAAGACATCGAATGATGTAATCCAAACAAAACAACATCTATCCTCAGGATCACAAGTTTAGTTTCGTGCTTACGATGGCAAGACACATCAAAATACTAACATCAATGGTTTAGAGTCTAAGCTCAATCAAAGATATAATTCAAGTCATGACAAGAAGGAAAATGTAATTAGAGCTAGCTCATCGGAAGTCTAAATGCGAATAATCCGTCAAAAATACGGAGTGAACTCTAATCTCAGCTCTGCCCCGTCAGCGCCCATTGATCAACCTGAAAACATTTGAAAAATATTTGGGCTAAGTACTAATGTACTCGGTGGGCATGCATTTTCATAAACATTTCATAAATCAGTAAGCGGTTTATCGATCATGATAACATAACTTAGAAGGTTTTAAAAGAAACCACTTCTAAGCATGCAAAATATTTCATTCGTTTGGGCCCATTGTCACGACTCTTACATTACTCGCTTTGATCCGGACCTCTAGCCACCATTGGATCACATGCTCCCATTATTGTCATCGGGGACGTAACGAACAATTCATGAGCGTGCCGGAACGTATCGGACAAGCACCATAATAACATGGCGTACTCGGAACACGTCGAACAAGCACCCTTATAACGTCTGCGACTTGGTCGGTGCCGATGGAGATCAACCCGCGAAACAACTAACGGTGTACACAATTCTCAATTAATGTATTAGATTAAAGAGAATCTCGATCGATTCATATCTGAGCCTTAAACAAAGTAGGCGCACAAAAACATTTTATTGGATAAGCGGTTTGCATTTCATGAAATATCGAGCATATAACTCGAATATACTTTTGTAAAGTAAGCCCACCTTGATAGGACAAAGCTGAAGAAATCACTATAATATGAGTCTCGGAAAGCGGGCGCTAATCCTTGATCGATAAAACCTACAAGAAGTACTAATCTTAATAGGTCTCGAAAAGCTAGCCTTAAATTGATTAAAGGATGATACTAGCTTATGATTCGTTAAGCCGGGTTTTCAAAATATAATTAGATTTGAAAACTAATTTATATCGACTAAGGCACCAACAATACCCTTGCTCGACTTTTCGTTTAAAAACAAATTAATTTCATAATCTTCTTTTGTTAAATACTTTTTAAAAGTATAATGCAATTAAATTGCATACTAAAATCACATATATATATTAAGGACTCTAATTAATATAACACATAATATAATTATCAAATTATGCACTTGACTAGCATAATTTAATTTATTTAATTATTCTAACTTAATTAATTTCATTAAAAAATTAATTACATTAATTAAAGAGGTCTCAATCATAAATTAAGATAATTTAAACTTGACTTAACCTTATCTTAATCAATCAATTAATTAAATTTAATAGTAATTAATTAATTGATTAATTATCTTACCATAATTAAATAATTTAAACTTATATTTAAGTTTAAGTTAATTATTTAATTAATTAGACTTAATATAATTTAATTAATTAAGTCTCAAATTAAACCTTATTCATTTAATTAATTAAAATCCAAAGATTGATTAATTAAAACAAGTCTAATCATTAATTAAAATAAAATCCAATCATTAATTAAATTAATTAAAGCCCAATACATTTAAATAAATGAGGACTAACACTTTAAAATATTAAGCCAAACTCATTTAAATAATTTCAGCCCAACTCTTTGAATTAAAAGAATCAACACAATACTTTAAATAAAAACAGCCTATTTAATTTAATACAATCAGCCCACTCATTTATTTTCAAGGCCCACATCCATTTAATCATAAAACTCAGCCCACTTTTTAAAAAAATAGGGCCCAACTAAACATTTAATTAAAAATGAGACAAGCCCAATGCACTTTAATAAACCCAGCCCATTTCTTACAAATATCGGCCCAACTCATGTTCGGAAAAAGATAGCCCATTTAATTTAAAAATACAAACCCAGCCCAATTATTTTTATTTTTATTTTTTTTATAAATTAAGCCCAACCATTACAAGGCCCAACTAAACTAATTAAATAAAATGGAAAAAGCCCAAAACACATCACCAACCCTAAACCTAAAGTGTAAATTTCAATATCGTTTTTCGGTAAGCACGTATGCCGTGCCAAAAATCCGCGACCCATTTTTTTCTTTTCTTTCATTCTTTCTCTCTCTCCTCTCTCTTCTCACAAACATTCTCCCCTAAACTTCACGTCCTCTCTCCTCACCACACACATGAGACTCACACACACTTCACGACGCGTCGCCGCCTCCACGTCCGGCCAACAACGTCGTTGGTCGTGAGTCATGTCTGCCGCCTCGCCACGGCCTCCTGCTCGCCCGACGCCCCACATGCACACACACACGTGACGCAGGAGACAACACGGTAGACCGTAGGAAAACATATGTTAAGCCCTCGCCCAGGATCTATCTTGGATATTTAATTCACCATACATTGATTATAAACCTAGCATGAGTCTATATAATTAATCGCAGACGTAGGGTTTTCACGTGTTTACCTTTGGATGCATCGGTCGATGGAGCGAGATGAATGGATCGAATGGATCGGACTCGTGCTTTGACCTTCGGGTATCCGGTTGCCCAATCTCGGCGTCGGTGAGGACGATCTATGAAGAATGCTTCGAAAATCACCCTTTGCTCTCACTTCACAATTTTGAAACTCTCTCAACTTAACTATGAGGGGCGAAAATTCTAGGTTAAAATGTGAGGATTCACCTTGATTCTATCTCTTACCTTATATTTATAATGCACTTACCTTAATCCCATAAGGAAAGGATCTATGCATATACCATAAATATAATTATATCCTGTGGGATAAAGAGAATAAAATCTTGCCTTTGGGAGCATAAGGGGCAACGATTTTCCTTAGCTACGGGCTGGATGGGCCACCAGAGGATCAAATGCAAGGAATAAAGATGGGCCTCAAATAAATTAATTATCTTATGTTCACCCGAACATAAATTAATTTATAAACATTCGATCATGCCACTAGAGAAAGAATGTTGACTTACCCTTTATAACCAAGTTGAGTCGGCTTGCACTTAGACATTCTGAATCCCCGTATTTAAGATATCGAACGTCCATTAATCATTTATAGTAATCATTGCTTAAAACAATTAATAACTTCATTTCTTAAGTAGTACCACTCAACCTTATTATTGTACTTGAGCTAACTCAACTGCGCAGGTTTAGTACAATAAACCTTTGAGCTCCTTAAGGGGCGTCATCATCCTAAGCGGATCGGTGACTCGACATGATAACTAGCGTGACATCTGAAGACCGCCACCACCCAAGACGCGGAGAATCTTGGGTTAGAACATATAACCTCACCCATAACAAGTCAAAGTGATGGTCGAGAACTCATACTCACCTAATACCTTATCGAGGTTTAGATCATCGTAAGTCACCGAGATCTTGGTTCTTCACGACGGGTCGATAGAAGAACATATCTCACTGTGATCCTTCAATACGTCGAGACGTACCGGCATAGACAAGCAACTAAGTCAAGTCATTTCTTATCTATCTGCGACTCAAACCGACAACTCGTCCTAAAGTTGTCTCGGTTGTGAAACTTTTATATCTCATTAAAGCTTGACCAATCATCTGAGACACGTGATCTTCTACACACTGTATGATCTAACTTATATATGAGATAAGGGACATGATATATGCAATCAAGTATTCAAATCGATAGGAGATTGTAATAGTGATAATAGAAACATTGTATACAAGCTCAATCAAACCGCTTTCGAAGATAAATCCGACAATCTCCCACTTATACTAAAGCAAACTTTTAGTATACAATGTGTCTCTACTAGCTATTACAAACAACCATCACTTTGCTTCTCCCACTTATACAAAAGTTTCCTTTCTAAGTGGGTGCCATCAAGCATAATCGAGTCCTCTAACGTGTCCATCGTAGACTTTTTATGCAGCTCTTCGTGAATGGATCCATGAGGTAGTTCTTGAACCATCTGACTTCCTTAGAAGCCTCAGGCCGCTACATATTCGCTTCCATGGTGGAGTCCGCAATGCATCGGCTTTGCACTCACGCCAGATACGGCTCCACCTCCCAAGGTAAACACATAGCCGAGGTTGACTTTTTCTCATCACGGTCACTTGGAAATCCAGTCAGATAACCCAAAGGCATTAGACTATCTCGCATGGTAAACTAGCTTTATAATCTCGAGTCCTTTTCGGTACTTGAGTATATGCTTATCTTGATCAATGAGCTTGTCGAGGTTAGGCGATATCTAGCTACTATGCCACCGCACAGCGTATATCGGGCCTCGTGCATAGCATTGCGTACATGAGACTTCCTACGGCGGAGCGTAAGGAACTTGTCTCATTCCTCTATCTCCTTTGCGATCATAGGTGATGCGTCTTGATAAAGGAACGCCATATGCGAAGGTAGCAATCCTTTCTTGGCGGTCCGCATACTAAAGCGAGTAATCACGGTATCAATGTAAGGCGCGAGATAAGCTCAACATTTTCTTCTTGCGATCTCGGTAAACCTTGATCCCAAGAATGTACTGCATCTCCTAAGTCTTTCATTTGAAAGCGATCGGATAGCCAACTCTTTACGTCGATAACGACTTCACGTTGTTGCCAACTAGAAGGATGTCATCTACATAAAGTGCAAGAAAACCACATCACCGTTGACATCTAACCGATACACACAACTCTCGCTGAGCAACTGGGTAAATCCATAGGACTTTACTACCTCGTCAAAGCGTAAGTTCCATGATCGGGAGGCTTGCTTAAGTCCATAAATGGACTTCTTAAGCTTCCATACTAGATGCTCTTCAGCCTTTACCACATAACCTTCGAGGTCTTGCATATAGATGTCTCTACCTTCCTCAAGGTAACCGTTTAGAAAAGCGGTTTTAACATCCATTTGCCAAATCTCTAGGTTGAGTGGGTTGCTATGGCTAGAAGAATTCGATGGACTTGAGCATTGCTACGGCGAAAAGGTCTCATCGTAATCGATGCCCTCAATGCTGAGTGTACCCTTCGCCACAAGCACGGCTTTGAAAGTCGAAACCTCTCCATCGGAATCTCTTCCTCTTGTATATCCACTTACTACCTATGGCTTCCTTGCCATCCGGTAGAGGTGTCTTTCATATACATCCATAGCCGTTATGGACTCCATTTCTAAGTCCATAGCGGTGTGCCATGATCTTGCATCAATATCTTGTATCGCCTCCTTGTATGTCCATGGGTCGATTATTGCATGTTAGTCTCACAGGACTAAATCAAGATTCACCCACGAACATAAATCGCTCGGGTTGACGAACAACCCTCCCACTCTGACGAGGTTCTACAGCACAATGGCAACGGTGGGTGCGTAAACTTGTGGTTCTCTAACTTGCACAACTTGTTGTGTAGGTACCACTTTAGACGGTCGGTATCTCCGGTGGAACTCGACCTCTTCAATTTCTTGAAGTATCATTGTCGATCCTCCCACTAGACTCGACATCTCGTACCTTTCGCCTATTCGATTGGTGGAATACGATCATTTTCTAATTCTTGAAGAATGATTTCAACTTTGGATTTATGATTTTCATGTAGTCTCTCTAAGAATCGAGCAATAGTCTAATAATGACCTTCCGATCCTTAGGACTATAGAATAAACCACCTTCGTTCCTCTAGGATAGCGATAAATAGCTTGCGTCGGATCTAGCCTCCAACTTGTCGCCTTCTTGTTCAAAGCACATGTGTTTGGATCTGCCCATATCTTTATGTGGCTTAAACCAGGCTTGCGCCAAACCCAACTCGAAGGGGTCTTTTCGGTCGACTTGGACGGTACTAGATTTAGCAAGTACGCGCCGTCTCTAAGGCATACCCCGAGCGAAATAGGCAATGTAGCATAACTCATCATAGATCTAACCATTTCCAAAAGAGTCCTATTTCTTCGCCTCGACACACCATTTTGTTGTGGTGTGCCCGGTGAAGTCTTGTTGGGATGTAATCCCACACTTCACTAGATAGTCCATAAACTCGTTCTCGAGGTATTCGCCACCGCGATCGGACCATGATGACTTGATACTCTTACCTAGCTTCGTCTCCACTTCCGCCTTAAACTATTTGAATTTCTCAAAGCATTGGACTTGCGGTGAAGCGGTATACGTATCCGTACCTTGAGTGTCGTCGATGAAAGTGACAAAATACCGTATTCTCCACGATCTTGTGTGGACATCGGTCCACACGTGTCGAATGGACTAACTCCAACATTTCTTTGGCTCTATAACCCTTCGCTTTGAAGGGTCCGGTCGACATCTTACCTTCTATACTGAGATTCGCGATCGGGAGCAGAGTAACCGTGAGATTACCCAACGCTCCATTCTTAGCCGTCTTTGGATCCTATTTAGATTGATGTGACCTAATCTAAGACGCCAGAGAAAAGTAGAGTCATCTTCGAAGAAAACTTTCTCTTTTAGGGTTTGATGAAGATGCAAGATAGTTATAGGTATTATGTTTGGCGAGAAATAGTATAAAGCGAATTATATAACGTGCCAACACGGATAACTTCGTCATTTCTTATGATAGAAACACCACTATCAAAAATAACGAGAATATCCATGAGTAAATAATTTGAAAGCAGAAACAAGGTTCATGAAAATCCGGCACATATAAAGCGTCTTTCAAAACTAAAGCTGTTTCTCAAAACATAAAGTAACATCTCCAATCGCAACGGCCTCGACTTTCGCGCGTTGCCCATGGAGATCGTTATCTCGCCATCAAACGACTCCCTTGTCGCGGGAACCCCGCAAGGTGTAACAAACATGATCGATTCGCGTATCTACTACCCAAGAATGGGTAGAACAAGTCGCTAAACATGTTTCCGTTACTAAAGCAAGCAGCGCACTGAGCTTTCGAGCATAGGGCACTTGGCCTTCCGATGCCCGATCTTACGCACTTGAAGCCCTTGCCTTCTCCTTTGGCTTCTTCAAGCCTCCGTGGCAACCATGTTCTTGTACCCATTACTCCCACTATTTACCTCGCCTCTTCCACCTTTGGTACCCCTTTTCTATTTCCATTTTGCAACGAAAATTTTGGGCCCTTAGATGTGCTAGCAAGAGCATGTGCTCCTTTTCCCATAACTCCTTCCATGACCATGAGATCATTAAACCGACTAAGTGTAAACTCGGTCTTGCTCGTGATCGCATTCTGAAAGTTCTCAAAAGACTTGGGCGGTGTATTGAGGATGATATCGACCTTGCTTCACCGCCAATACCTCCTCCCAACCGATCAAGACTATCCATGAGATGAGTCATGTGGGAGACATGTTCATGGACCGAACTTCCTTCTTCCATCTTACACGCCAAGATTTCTCTCATTGTGTGGAAGCGATCGTCCGATCCGATCGCCCAAACTTACCTCGAGACTTGACCAAATATCGATCGCGTCTCACCATCGATCGATGTTGCAATTGCAAGCCTTTGGACATAGTAGTCATCATATAGCATTTAGCCATATTGTTTGACTTATTCCAAAGTCGCTTGACTCTCGTTTGCTCGTTAGTCGATCGTCGATAGGGCATCGGGTTTAGAGTAGTGAGAACAAACATGTGTTCTTCAATGATAAGAACATATTCCATGTTTCGTTTCCACTCGATAAAATTTGGACCGATAACGGTTTTGTGCGAGCATATTGATAATCGGCGTAAGAGACATATCTCAAAGCGATAATGTAAACACATAAGCATACGATCGCATATAATTCGTAACAATAATATTGTAACCTTTTGATAAAACAATATTAATTGAAACTCCAATCGCCCAAGGATCCCACATGCAAGCCCGCGCGTGTGGGCGTTTACACGAACCCCCACCGGACTAAAATATACCTTTTAGTCGTTTAATTTCAATCCATGTCAACTTATCCTTATGAAAATGAAATTAATGATTGGACCTTACTAGACCACATCACTATCGCAAGAAGGACTTGGCGGAAGTTGTACTTGAGGTGATTGTTGGATTTGATATCGAAGCGGTTTGGTTGAGCTTGTATACAATGTTTCCTGTTACCACTATTACAATCATTATCTGAATTGAATACTTGATTGCATATATTTGTGTCCCCTTATCTCATATATAAGTTAGATCATACGATGTGTAGAAGATCACGAAGTCTCCGTATGATTGGTCAAGCTTAATGAGATATAAAAGTTTCACTGTGAGACAACTTAAGGACGAGTTGTCGGTTTAGCCGCATATAGATAAGTGACTTGACTTAGTTGCTTGTCTATCTTTGGTGCGTCTCGACGTATTGAAGGATCACGATGAGATGTGTTCTTCTATCGACCGTCGTGAAGAACCAAGATCTCGGTGACTTACGATGATCTAAACCTCGATAAGGTATTAGGTGAGTATGAGTTGATGACCATCACTTTGACTTGTTATGAGTGAGGGTTATATGTTCTAACCAAGATTCTCGCGTCTTGGGTGGTGGCGTCTTGTATGTCACGTTAGTTATCTCATGTCGAGTCACCGTATCCGTTTAGGATGATGGCGTCCTTAAGGAGCTCAAAGGTTTATTGTACTAAACCTGCGCAGTTGAGTTAGCTCAAGTACAATAATAAGGTTGAGTGGTACTACTTAAGAAATGAAGTTATTAATCGTTTTAAGCGAATGATTGCTATAAATGATTAATGTCTAATTCTCTTCTTGGAAGAAATGATCAAGGAATACTAGGAGACATATCTACAAAAGTTTCTTATAGGAATCCACAAAGAAACGATCCAATTAATCAAGATACACAACGAAGATCGTATCCGTACAATTTTACGCAATTATCGGCGCTACTACCATCGAGCTAATGGCCGTCGTGCGAGCCTCCCATTTGGGCCCGTCTTTGTCTCGAAGAGAGTCTTCGATTGGCATGTTTGGTCCTCTTCCCATTACTTAGAAAAAGTGAGCCACCGGTTCGGTCTGAATACTATCATTACCGTTCAGACAATTAGACATCCAACCAACCAAAGAAGCAATCTGCAGTACTCAATCAAAAAGACGGTTGTCGCCATCGACGGCGAAATGGATTTTGAAATTTATTAACATTCTCTAAAAGGTATCATTAATAATCCATGAGTCTCGAAACCATTAAAAGAACACCCAACAATTTATTGGGCATAGCAATTATATCAAAAGGTCGATTGAATTTTTATTTTTATTGACCCTATAGAATTAAGAATTAGCGTAATTAAGAATTAGTTTGATTGTTAGGAAAAAGAATGAATTAGTTATGGTACAAATATCTAAATTTGATATTTTTAGATACTTTTTCAGACCTATTGCCGATACTAAGTAGCAGTCAAAAATTTGTATCCATTTTTCATGATATTATGCATGGATCAGGTATATCATGGCGAATTCTTTGCCTATTTATATAACAGATCGTATGGTAGGTCACAAATTGGGAGAATTTGGACCTACTTTAAATTTCCGAGGACATGCTGGCGATAATAAATCTCGTTAATCTTATCTTAAAAACATATCATTATCATATAGATAGTACTTATGATTCATTAGTAGGAGAGAACCTTATGCCGCTAAAGAAGAAAAATGTAAGCAATGCGCGCTTTAGGCCGACATATATCTCTATCTCACGACAAAGCGAAGAGTAATTGATCAAATTAGCGGACGCTCCTATGAGGAAACCCTTATGATACTAGAACTCATGCCCACCAATATATCGCAGATTCATCATGACAGGGCTTTTGCTCATGGAGCTATCTTTTCATTAGAGATTACAACCCGAGCAAAACGAAGATAATGTATTGGCAAGAATTACGGGGATTCGTAATGTCTAAGTGCAAGCCCGACTCAACTTCGGTAATAAAGGGGTAAGTCAAGATTCTTTCTCTAGTGGCATGATCGAATGTTTATAAATTAATTTATGTTCGGGTGAACATAAGATAATTAATTTATTTGAGGCCCATCTTTATTCCTCGTGCATTTGATCCACGGCCCATCCCGTCCGGGCCCGTAAGCTTTGTGGAAATCGGTAGCCCTATAGCTCTCAAAGGAAAGACTCTTTATCTGCAAGGATATTATTATATTTATGGTATATGCATAGATCCTTTCCATATAAGATTATGGTAATAATCCTGAAAGTATGGAAATAATCCTGAGAGTATGGAAATAATCCTGAGATTATGGTATTTTTCCATATAGGATTATGGTAATTTCCATATAGGATTATGGTAATTTCCATATGGGATTAAGGTAGTGCATTATAAATATAAGGTATGAGATAAAGTCTAGGTTAATGCTCACACAACTAACCTATAATTTTCAGCCATCATCCTATTGATACTCGAAAATTGTGAGAGCTCGGGTGATTTTCGGTGCATTCTCCATAGATCGTCCTCACTCGGCGTTGGAGATTGGGCAACCTGGGATCTGATCCGTAAGGTCAAAGCACGAAGTCTCGACCGTTCGATCCGTTCATCCCGTTCGATCCACCTCGGCGGATCAAAGGTAAACACGAAAACCCCTACGTGTTGCGATTAATTATATAGACGCATGCTAGGTTTATAATCAATGTATGGTGAATTAAATATCAAGATGGATCCTCGGGCGAGGTTAACATATGATTTCTACATTGGTATCGAGCACAGGATCGAATCTTGGCTCTGTTGGATTAATTCACGTTTGATTATTACGTGCGCTTTATTTGTGGATCTATCGTTCATCGTGGCTCGTTTATTATTTTGTTGGTTTTGTTTTACACCACGAGAAAATCCGTGGTTAGATTAGATTTTATTCAAGAAATCTTATCCGTAAAGAAGAACGAAGACGAAAGAACGAAGAACGAAACGACGGAAAAACAGTTCTCGGCGGTCCCTCGGCGGTTTCGCGGCGAGCCTCATGTCGCGAGGGCGCGATCGCGGGGCGGCGACGGGCGTGCGTTCGCACGAGATCCCGGCGCCACAGCGGCGGTGGTCGTGAGATTGCCGCGAAGCAAAGCGGCGAGCGAGCTAGCGGGCGACGGGCGCGTTCGCGCCACGAAACCCGATGCTTGGCGAGCGCATCGCGGTCGTGAGTTTCGGCCGCGGCGACACATCTCGGCGGATGATCGGCGCTCGGGGCATGGTCGCGACGCGTGCTCGATATGCGATCGCAGGTAGCCCGCGGCGAACACGCAGGCGCGCGGCGACGCAAGGTTGGCCTTGGTGGGCTTTGCCTCAGCGCCGCCCAAAGACAGACAGCGAACCGCCCGGACCGTTTTCTAGCCCAACCCGAGTTTCCGGTCCGTGCCCGTGCACGCGAGGCCTGTTTTGAAGTTTAATTTTTACTTTATAAATCTATGTAATAGATTAGATTTAAATGTGCGAGTTTCACGATTGGGCGCGATGAGCGTTTTATTTTATTTTTATCGTTCATATGCATGTCGTGGATGTTTAAATTATGCGGTAGCATGCTATGTATGTTTATATTACGTTGACAAACCTTTAAGTGTTTTACGTAATTGGATGCGCATAGTAAGCATGCTAGGTTTATCGCGTTTATCAAGCATATTTTAGAATTCTCGAGCATGTTTTATATGTCGAGTTCTATAGAAAAGCATGCTAGATTACGTGATCTGCATGGACAAACCTTTTGAATAAAAAGACTAAGCAAGTAACCCGACAAATTAATTTTTCAAATTAAAATGTCAAGACCTCCACTTTTTGATCTCTAAACAAAGTGAGACGACCGTGAGTGGCGTCCACGCGTGGGCTTGCTTGCACCGCTTATCATAAGTTTGTTAGATGAGATTTCTAAATAAAACATTTTAAATCTATTGAGAAGTGGGAGTTTCATGTATAAACGCCCACACGCGTAGCTTGCATGTGCGATTTTCATAAGTTCTCTGAGATAGATATAAATGAGATAACAAAAGAATTTGAATTGAAGCGGTATGGTCAGAGTGAGTATGCCAATTCTAAGAATTCATTTTCTCGTTAAAATTGTGGTCAATGCTTAGACATCACCTCAAGTACAACTTCCGCCAAGTCCCTTCTTGCGATAGTGATGTGGTCTAGTAAGGTCCAATCGTTAATTTCATTTGTCATAAGGATAAGTCGACATGGATTGAAATTAAACGACTAAAAGGTATATTTTAGTGCAGTCGAGGGGTTCATGTAAACGCCCACACGCGTGGCTTGCATGTGGAATTCCTTGGCGATTGGAGGTTTCAATTAATATTGTTTTATCAAAAGGTTACAATATTATTATTACGAATTATTTGCGATCGTATGCTTATGTGTTTACATTATCATTTCGAGATATGTCTCTTACGCCGATTATCAATATGCTCGCACAAAATCCGTTATCCGTCCAAATTTTATCGAGTGGAAGCGAAACATGGAATATGTTCTTATCATTTGAAGAACACATGTTTGTTCTCACTACTCCTAAACCCGATGCCCTTATCGACACATCGACTAATGAGCAATGAGAGTCAAGCGGACTTTGGAATAAGTCAAACAATATGGCTAAATGCTATATGATGACTACGATGTCCAAAGGCTTGCAATGCAAAGATCGATCGATGGTAGACGCGACGATATTTGGTCAAGTCTCGAGAGTAAGTTTGGGCAATCGGATCGGACGATCGACTTCACACAATGAGAGAAATCTTAGCGTGTAAGATGGAAGAAGGAAGTTCGGTCCATGAACATGTCTCCCACATGACTCATCTCATGGATAGTCTTGATCGGTTGGGAGGAGGTATTGACGAGTGCGGCCAAGGTCGATATCATCCTCAATACACCGCCCAAGTCTTTTGAGAACTTTACAGAATGCGATCATGAGCAAGACCGAGTTTACACTTAGTCGGTTGCTTAATGATCTAGGTGGTGCGGAAGAGTTATGGGAAAGGAGCACATGCTCTTGCTAGCACATCTAAGGGCCCAAAATTTTTCGTTGCAAAATGGAAATAGAAAAGGGTACCAAAGGTGGTAGAGGCGAGGAAATAGTGGGAGTAATGGGAGCAAGAACATGGTCGCCACGGAGGCTTGAAGAAGCAAAGGAGAAGGCAGTGCTTCAAGTCTGCGGGCATTGGAAGGCCAGTGCCCTATGCTCGAGGCTCAAGGTACGCCGTTTGCTTTAGTAACGGAAACATGTTTAGCGACTTGTTCTACCCATTCTTGGGTAGTAGATACGGGCGAATCGATCATGTTTGTTACACCTTGCGTGGGTTCCCGCAGACAAGGGAGTCGTTTGATGGCGAGATAACGATCTCCATGGGCAACGCGCGAAAGTCGAGGCCGTTGCAGTTGGAGATGTTACTTTATGTTTTGAGAAAGCAGCTTTAGTTTTAAAAGACGCTTTATATGTGTCGGATTTTCAGCGAACCTTGTTTCTGTTTCAAATTATTTACTCATGGATATTCGTTATTTTTGATAGTGGTGTTTCTATCATAAGAAATAACGAAGTTATCCGTGTTGCACGTTATATAATTCGCTTTATACTATTTACGCAAACATAATACCTATAACTATGTTGATCTACATCAAACCCCAAAAGATAAAGTTTTCTTCGCAAGATGACACTACTTTTCTCTGGCATCTTAGATTAGGTCACATCAATCTAAATAGGATCCAAAGACTGGCTAAGAATGGAGCGTTGGGTAATCTCACGGTTACTCCGTTCCCAGTCTGCGAATCCTGTATAGAAGGTAAGATGTTAACGCACCTTCAAAGCGGGCGGTTATAGAGCTAAAGAAATGTTGGAGTTAGTCCATTTCGGCTGTGTGGACCGATGTCCACACAAGCTCGTGGAGGGTACGAGTATTTTATCACTTTCATTGACGATTACTCAAGGTACGGATACGTATACCGCTTCACCGCCAAGTCTGAATGCTTTGAGAAATTCAAAGAGTTTAAGGCGGAAGTGGAGACGAAGTTAGATAAGAGTATCAAGTCATCATGGTCGATCGCGGTGGCGAATATCTCAAGAACGAGTTTTGGACTATCTAGTGAAGTGTGGGATTACATCCGCGAAAGATTTCACCGGGCACACCACAACAAAATGGTGTGTCGGGCAAGAAATATGACTCTTTTGGAAATGGTTAGATCTATGATGAGTTACGCTACATTGCCTATTTCGCTCGGGGTATGCCTTAGAAGCAGTGACATATTTGCTAAATCTAGTACCATCCAAGTCATCGAAAAGACCCTTCGAGTTGTGGTTTGGGCGCAAGCCGGTTTAAACCACATAAGGATATGGGCGATCAAACACGCGTCTTTGAACAAAAAGGTCGACAAGTTGGAGGCTAGATCCGACGCAAGGTCGTTTATTGGCTATCCTGAGGAGCGAAGGTGGTTTATTCTATAGTCCAAGGATCGAAGGTCGTTATTAGACTAATGCTCGATTCTTAGAAGAGACTACATGAAAATCATAAACCAAAGTTGAAATCATTCTTCAAGAGTTAGAAGATGATCGTATTCCACCACCGACAGCCAAGGTGCGAGATGTCGAGTCTAGTGGGAGGGATCGACACCTGATACTTCAAGAAATTGAAGTGGGTCGAGTTCCACGGACATACCGACCGCACAAGTGGTCCCTACACGCAAGTTGTGCAAGTTAGAGAACCACAAGTATCTCGCACCTCACCGCCGCCATTTTGCTCAGAGAACCTCGTCGTAGTGGGAGGGTTGTTCGTCAACCCGAGCGATTTATGTTCGTGGGTGAATCTTGGATTTAGTCCCAAGCAGACGACCATGCAATAATCGACCCATGGACATACAAGGAGGCGATACAAGATATTGATGCAATATCATGGCACACCGTATGGACTTAGAAATGGAGTCCATAACGGCCATGGATGTATATGAAAAGACACCTCTACCGATGGTAAGGAAGCCATAGGTAGTAAGTGGATATACAAGAGAAGAGAGATTCGATGGAGAGGTTTCGCTTCAAAGCCGTGCTTGTGGCGAAGGGTACACTCAGATTGAGGGCATCGATTTCGATGAGACCTTTCACCAGTAGCAATGCTCAAGTCCATCGTAATTCTTCTAGCCATAGCAGCCCACTCAACCTAGAGGTTTGGCAAATGGATGTTAAAACCGCTTTCTAAACGGTTACCTTGAGGAAGGTAGAGACATCTATATGCAAAGAACACGAAGGTTATGTGGTAAAGCGTGAAGAGCATCTAGTATGGAAGCTAAGAAGTCCATTTACGGACTTAAGCAGCCTCCCGATCATGGAACTTACGCTGACGAGGTAGTAAAGTCCCATGGATTTACCCATTGCCTAGCGAGAGTTGTGTGTATCGGTTAGATGTCAACGGTGATGTGGTATTTCTTGCACTTTATGTAGACGACATCCTTCTAGTTGGCAACAACGAAGTCGATATCGACGAAAGAGTTGGTTATCCGATCGTTTCAAATGAAAGACTTAGGAGACGCAGCACATTCTTGGGATCAAGGTTTACCGAGATCGCAAGAAGAAAATGTTGAGCTTATCTCGGGCGCCTTACATCGATACCGTGATTACTGCTTTAGTACGCACCGCCAAGAAAGGATTGCTACCTTCGCACATGGCGCCTTTATTCAAGACGCAACACCTATGATCGCAAATGAGATAGAGGAAATGAGACAAGTTCCTTACGCTCCGCGTAGGAAGTCTCATGTACGCAATGTTTGTGCACGAGGCCCGATATCCGCTATGCGGTAGCATAGTAGCTAGATATCGCCCAACCTCGACAAGCTCATTGGATCGCGAAGAAGCATATACTCAAGCACCAAAAGGACTCGAGATTATAGGCTAGTTTACCATGCGGATAGTCTAATGCCTTTGGGTTATCTGACTGGATTTCCAAGCCGACCGTGATGAGAAAAAGTCAACCTCTGCTATGTGTTTACCTTGGGAGGTGGAGCAGATCACGGCGGAGTGCAAAGCAAGCGATGCATTGCGGACTCTACCATGGAAGCCGAATATGTAGCCGCTTTGAGGCTTCTAGGAGGTCAGATGGTTCAAGAACTACTCATGGATCTAGATGTGGTACTGGTTTGCCCAAGAGTATCATAGTTTCATCGTGATAACTCAAAAAGTGCGCAAACTCGAAGGAACCACGGACCCACAAGGCGCACCAAACACATAGAGAGAAAGTACCATGTCATACGAGAAATCGTTAGACGAGGTGACGTGTTGATTGAAAAGATTGACACGACGGAAAATCTAGCGGATCCATTCACGAAGAGCTCGCCGCAAAAAGTCTACGATGGACACGTTAGAGGACTGGATTGTGTTGATGGCACCCACTTAGAAAGGAAACTTTTGTATAAGTGGGAGAAGCAAAGTGATGGTTGTTTGTAATAGCTAGTAGAAAGACACATTGTATACTAAAAGTTTGCTTTAGTATAAGTGGGAGATTGTTGGATTTGTATACGAAAGCGCTTTGGTTGAGCTTGTATACAATGTTTCTCGTTACCACTATTACAATCTCCTATCCGAATCAATACTTGATTACATATATCTGTGTCCCCTTATCTCATATATAAGTTAGATCATACAAAGGTGTAGAAGATCACGTAAGTCCGTATGATTGGTCAAGCTTAATGAGATATAAAAGTTTCACACCGAGACAACTTAAGGACGAGTTGTCGGTTTAGTCAGCAAAGATAGATAAGAAGTGACTTGACTTAGTTGCTTGTCTATGCCGGCACGCCTCGACGTATCAAGGATCACAGCGAGACGTGTTCTTCTATCCGACCGTCGTGAAGAACCAAGATCTCGGTGACTTACGATGATCTAAACCTCGATAAGGTATTAGGTGAGTATGAGTTGTCGACCATCACTTCGACTTGTTATGAGCGAGGGTTAGATGTTCTAACCCAAGATTCTCCGCATCTTGGGTGGGTGGCGTTCGTATGTCACGCTAGTTATCTCAGACGAGTCACCGTATCCGCTTAGGACGATGATGTCCCTTATGAGCTCAAAGGTTTATTGTACTAAACCCCGCAGTTGAGTTAGCTCAAGTACAATAATAAGGTTGAGTGGTACTACTTAAGAAATGAAGTTATTAATCGCTTTAAGCAATGATTGCTATAAATGATTAATGGACGCTCGATATCTTAAATACGGGATTCGAATGTCTAAGTGCAAGCCCGACTCAACTTCTGTAATAAAGGGTAAGTCAAGATTCTTTCTCTAGTGGCATGATCGAATGTTTATAAATTAATTTATGTTCTCACGAACATAAGATAATTAATTTATTTGAGGCCCATCTTTATTCCTTGCATTTGATCCTGGCCGGCCCATCCGTGCCCGTAGCATCGTGGAAATCGCGCCCTATAGCTCTCAAAGGAAAGATTTTATTCTCTTTATCCCGTAAGGATATTATTATATTTATGGTATATGCATAGATCCTTTCCATATAAGATTATGGTAATAATCCCGTGAGTATGGAAATAATCCTCGAGAGTATGGAAATAATCCCGAGATTATGGTATTTTTCCATATAGATTATGGTAATTTCCATATAGGATTATGGTAATTTCCATATGGGATTAAGGTAGTGCATTATAAATATAAGGTATGAGATAAAGTCTAGGTTAATGCTCACACAACTAACCTATAATTTTCGCCATCATCCTATCGATACTCGAAAATTGAGAGCTCGGTGATTTTCCGTGCATTCTCCATAGATCGCCCTCACCGACGCTGGAGATTGGGCAACCGGATACACCCGTAAGGTCAAAGCACCAGTCTCGACCGCTCGATCCGCTCATCCCGCTCGATCCACCTCGATGATCCAAAGGTAAACACGAGAAAACCCCACGTGTTGCGATTAATTATATAGACGATGCTAGGTTTATAATCAATGTATGGTGAATTAAATATCCAAGACGGATCCTCGATCGCTCCTTTTTCACACGTAAAAGTGTAAGTATAGGGTAAGCTAAGCATCGATCCACTGTGATTGTATCACAAAACATAGAAGCTAGCTCAACAACAATTCATCATTATTCGCAACGTAATTGACGATAGGTTTAGGGCTTCGAATTTAATCCAAAGCAAAGGTAACCAAGCGTAAATATAAATAAAGCAATAAAATCACGAAGATAACTATGAAGAAAGACTAACCCTAGGGATGCACCAATCCTATCCACAACGATGTTTATCCCGCTTATTATTAACCGCTTTAATCCGCACAAGACTAAGATCACATATATAACCAACAACTTCCATTTAATAATTATGATAGCTGATTACTAATTTTCTATCACGCTTACGCCTCTAGAGGAAAATAAGCAACCCAAATGGATCACTAAGAATATGCTTCCTACGAACGTCCTATCTCGCCACGACTCAAGCGCTTATTCAGATCATACATTCAAGATCGATCGACAATTAATACAATTACGCTATTAATCGGCAACTAGATATGCATCAATATTGATCGAAATCAACACATATAAATAAGCACCATGAATCATGAATCAATTCTCGAAGGTAAATAACAATAAGTGAATCACAACATATGTGATCGGATCATGCAAACCCAGATTAGAACGAAAACCAGCCGATATAATAAACGGAATGAAATACGATTTAACCATAAAACGGAAATTAGATATATAAAACCCGTAGGGAAGCGTTGATGCACAATGGTTGGT
Organism: Salvia rosmarinus; assembly: GCA_036937905.1. Classification (NCBI taxonomy): domain Eukaryota; kingdom Viridiplantae; phylum Streptophyta; class Magnoliopsida; order Lamiales; family Lamiaceae; genus Salvia; species Salvia rosmarinus. The sequence goes on along the minus strand of CM072817.1, from coordinate 10,617,799 downwards.
CTCAACCCAATCCCAAGCGAACGAACGGAAAACAACGGAAAACGATCGGACAAACGCTAAATCGCTACCAATGCGAAGAACTAATGTAAACGATGGATAACTATTGCTATAACTAATCTAAATCAAAGCTAAAGCGAAAATAAATGAAAATGATAAAACCGAGGAAAACGCAAAATCGCTACTGGGTACGCCGGGGCGGGTGAAGTCTATTTATAGATTGTGGCTGAAAACCCTAATTTTGGGTTCGCCTCGCCTGCGGCCGGGTTCGCGGCCGTGAGCAGCGGTCGCGAGGTTCCGGCGTTTTGGGCGTTCGGCGATTTATGGCCGCGAGCTCGCCATTGCCTCGCTGCGACTTCATCTGCTGGCCTGCTTCTCTCGTCCGAACTCCGAATTGCGATCCGCTTGTGCCTATGGACCCTATCGAGATGCTATTTAACATTGTAAACTTTTCACATCCATATTTTTCATATCCATTTAATCATCTTTGGTTACATCTTTGCCTTATGCATCGATTATCACCGAAAAGCCTACAAAACACCAAAGAGAAACCCCAAGAGCAAGATCTTCTAGAAAAGATAAAACATTAAGAATCGATACATAAACACACATTAAACGAGCTAAACTCATCTTCAAATATCAACTATAAACGTAAAAGCGCTTTTATCAATCCTCGGGCTAGGGTTAACATATGATTTCCCTACAAGTGATGTCTAAGCATCGACCACAATTTTAACAAGAGAAAATGAGTTCTTAGAATCGCATACCACCGGACCATACCGCTCCAATTCAAATTCTTTGTTATCTCTTTTATATCTATCTCTAGAGAACTTATGAAAATCGCACATGCAAGCCACGCTGTGGACGCCATACATGAAACTCCCACTCTCAATAGATTTAAAAGTTTTATTTAGAAATCTCATCTAACAAACTTATAATAAACAAGGCAAGCAAGCCACGCGGGTGGATCGCCACTCACAAAGGCGCCTCACTTTGTTTAGAGATCAAAAAGTGGAGGTCTTGATATTTTAATTTGAAAAAATAATTTGTCGGGTTGCTTGCTTAGTCATTTTATTCAAAAGGTTTGTCCATGCAGCATCACGTAATCCTAGCATGCTTTTCTATAGAACTCAACATGTAAAACATGCTCGTAATTCTAAAATATGCTTGATAAACGCGATAAACCCAACATGCTTACTATGCGCATCCAATTACGAAAACACATAATGGTTTGTCAACGTAATTTAAACATACATAGCATGCTACTGTAGGGTTTAAACATCCACGACATGCATATGAACGATAAAAAAAAAAAAGTTCATCGCGCCCAATCGTGAAACCCCGACATTTAAATCTAATCTATTACATAGATTTACAAAGTATGTAATTAAACTGAACGGGCCTCGCAGCGCGCACGGACCGATTCAACAACGGGTCTCGCGTGCACCCGCACGGACCGAAAAACTGGGTGGGTGGAAAACGGGTCCGGGCCGGTCGGCCTAATCAGGCCGGGCGCCGCCAGGGCAAAGCCCACCGCCGCCCACTTTACGCACGCTACCGCCCGCTGTTCTCGCGCTCTACCATGATCGCTAACGCGACGCGACCGCCGAAAGCACGCTGCGCAGCACGCCCGAGCGCCGAACATCTACCGAGAGATGTCGCCGCCCGGCCGAAACTTCGCGACCACGAGTCCGCCGCGGCCGGGTTTCGCCCGCGAACGTGCGCCTGCCGCCGCTAGCTCGCCGCTTTGCTTCGCGTCGAATCTCGCGACCACCGCCGCCGTGGCGCCAGGATCTCGTCGCGTGAACGCACGCCTGCCGCCGATCGCCTCGCGATCACGAGGCTCGCCATGAAACCGCCCGTGGACCGCCGAGACTGCTGTTTTCCCGCCGCTTCGTTCTTCGTTCTTTCGTCTTCATTCTTCTTTACGATAAGATTTACGTAATAAAATCTAATCTAACCACGGATTTTCTCGTGGTGAAACAACAAAACCGACAAAATAATAAACGAGCCACGATGAACGCATGATCCACAATTAATAAAACGCACGTAATAATCAAACGTGAATTAATCCAACAGAGCCAAGATTCGATCCTGTGCTCGATACCAATTGTAGGGGAAACATATGTTAAGCCCTCGCCTGGGATCTATCTTGGATATTTAATTCACCATACATTGATTATAAACCTAGCATGCGCTCTATATAATTAATCGCAAAGACGTAGGGTTTTCACGTGTTTACCTTTGGATCCGCTTTGGTCGATGGAACGAGATGAATGGATCGAATGGATCGGACTCGTGCTTTGACCTTCCGGATCAGATCCCGGCCGCCCAATCTCCAACGCCGAGTGAGGACGATCTATGGAGAATGCTTGGAAAAATCACCCTTTGCTCTCACTTCACAATTTTAGAAACTCTCTCAACTTAACTATGAGGGCCGAAAATTTAGGTTAAAATGCGAGGATTCACCTTGATTCTATCTCTTACCTTATATTTATAATGCACTACCTTAATCCCATAAGGAAAGGATCTATGCATATACCATAAATATAATTATATCCTTGTGGGATAAAGAGAATAAAATCTTGCCTTTGGGAGCATAAGGGCGCCGATTTTCCTGGCTACGGCCCGGATGGGCCAAACCAGGATCAAATGCAAGGAATAAAGATGGGCCTCAAATAAATTAATTATCTTATGTTCACCCGAACATAAATTAATTTACAAACATTCGATCATGCCACTAGAGAAAGAATGTTGACTTACCCCTTTATAACCAAGTTGAGTCGGGCTTGCACTTAGACATTACGAATCCCGTATTTAAGATATCTAACGTCCATAAATCATTTATAGCAATCGATCGCTTAAAACAATTAATAACTTCATTTCCAAGTAGTACCACTCAACCTTATTATTGTACTTGAGCTAACTCAACCTGCAGTGGTTTAGTACAATAAACCTTTGAGCTCCTTAAGGGACGCCATCATCCTAAACGGATACGGTGACTGACACAGATAACTAGCGTGACATACAAGATCGCCACCACCCAAGACGCGGAGAATCTTGGGTTAGAACATATAACCCTCACCCATAACAAGTCAAAGTGATGGTCAAGAACTCATACTCACCTAATACCTTATCGAGGTTTAGATCATCGTAAGTCACCGAGATCTTGGTTCTTCACGACGGTCCGATAGAAGAACATATCTCATCGTGATCCTTCAATACGCTCGAGACGCATCAAAGATAGACAAGCAACTAAGTCAAGTCACTTATCTATATCGCAGCCTAAACCGACAACTCGCCATAAAGTTGTCTCACCGGAAACTTTTATATCTCATTAAGCTTCGACCAATCATACGGACTTCGTGATCTTCTACACACCGTATGATCTAACTTATATATGAGATAAGGGACATGATATATGCAATCAAGTATTCAAATCGATAGGAGATTGTAATATGGTAACAAGAAACATTGTATACAAGCTCAACCAAACCGCTTTCAAGATACAAATCCAACAATCGCTGTCGTCATGGTCCCGCGACGTCGCACCACCGTCGCCGCCCAAATTTCAAATTTATCTCTCGCCTCTATCAAACCCACGCACACACGAGCACGCACACACGACACACCCACATGCGACCGCAGCCTCTCTTCTTGGCGAACGCCGGTGGCCAAGCCACCACGCCCAATCCTCTCTGCTCTCTCCCTCACTCACGCCACAAAGACACACACAAACCAACAATACATGAACGCACACATACACACATATATACGTATATACATATAAAATTTCATAGAAGATTTACAATCTACCTTTGTGTGGATTTGTCTTGTTGAAGTTGCAAGAGTGAGGGATTTTCTCAAAATGGGGCTAGGGTTCAAGAATGAGGGAGAGGAGTTTATATAGTTAGGGTTTGGTTGTCCCATGGGTTTCACTTTTAGGCTTTGTAAACTAAAGCCCATTAAATATATTATTCAGACGGCTCAAGTCCGATCTTAGAGATTATAAATTAATTAAACCTCGACATATATTACGATACAATGATTTATAAATATATATATAATCATATTCAATTATTATATTATATATAATAATTCTCGTAATCGCTTTTAATGAAATAAATTTCTTTTGTTGGAATTTAAAATTTCTTTCATCGGGCACGAATCATTTAAATTCTAAGTTCGAAAGTCCTTCTAATCTTATTAAGAAAGACGGGATATGACAGTTTGGCGAAGGTTGAGATGCCTCTTCCTAAACAAGTTACAATTGGACCTAAAATAGTCGATTGTATCTTTATTGGGTATGCATTGAACAGCAGCGCCTATCGTTTCCTCGATCCACGTGTCAGAGGTACCCGATATGACTGTGGGGACAACGATTGAGTCAAGGAATGCCATATTCTTTGAAAGTGTTTATCCATGTAAAGACAAGGATAAAAGTGAAGCCAGTTCTAGCAATAGAGCTGATGGTGAAGCTTCGAGTTCTAAACCTTTGGAGGAAGAACCGATATCGCATAAGCGATCAAGATCTGATCCAGAGGGGTCAGAACCGAGACGTGGCAGTAGACTCAGAAAGCCCAAAGATTTTGGTCCTGACTATATTGTGTTCATGTTGGACGAAGAACCAACTTCGATCAAAGTAGCCTATGCTCGATCAGACGGGATGCTCTGGCGAGAGGCTGTTCAAAGCGAAATTGATTCCATCCTTCAAAACCACACTTGGGTGCTGGTTGATTTGCCAGAAGGTTGTAAACCCTTAGGATGCAAATGGATCCTTAAAAGAAAGTACAAGGCAGATGGATCAATTGAAAAGTATAAGGCCCGTTTGATAGTCAAAGGGTTTAAACAAAGAGAGGGGTACGATTTCTTCGATACCTATTCACCGTGACGAGGATTACGATCTATTAGGGTGCTTCGCAATTGCCGCTTTGCACAATCTTGAGATTCATCAAATGGACGTTAAGATGCGTTTTGAATGGTGACCTCGAGGATGAGGTATATATAGAGCGGCAAGGGTTTGTAGTACACGGTCAGAGGCAAGGTATGCAAACTCGTGAAGTCTCTATATGGTTTCAAACAAGCGTCACAGAATGGCACTGAAATTTGACAATGTAATGTTGGCAAATGGTTTCAAAATCAACGAGTGTGACAAATGTGTCACGTTAAGAACACCGATAATGGTTATGTTATAGTGTGTCCGTATGTAGATGACATGTTGATCATGGGTAGCAATACTCAAGTCATTAATGACACAAAGCGCATGTTAAATAGAAATTTTGACATGAAGGACATGGGTTTAGCTGATGTGATTCTTGGAATCAAGATTCTAAGAAGATCGACGGAATTGTCTTGACACAATCTCACTACGCTGAGAAAGTGCTTAAGAAATTCAACGCGTTTGATAGTTTGCTCGCTAAAACCCCATTGGAGCTCAATGTTCACTGAGTAAGAAGGGGTGAACTGTTGGGCAAGAAGACTATGCTAAGGTCATCGGTGTTTGATGTATCTTACAAATTACACCCGCCCGACATAGCTTGCGCCATGAACAAATTGAGTCGTTACACGAGCAATCCAAGCAAGGAGCATTGGAAGGCTTTAGTGAGAGTTTTGAGGTACTTCAAATATACTCAAAATCATGGGTCGCATTTCACGATATATCCCCCAGCACTTGAAGGGCACCGTGATGCCAATCGATATCGACACGAAAGATTCACTTTCTACAAGTGGGTACGTGTTCACGATCGTGAGGTGCTATTTCTGGAGATCCACGAAACAGACGTGTATAGCCCGATCCACCATGGAATCGTAATTCATAGCTTTGGATAAAGTGAGGAAGCCGAGTGGCTCTGTAATTTTGGAAGATATTCTATGGTGGTCTAAACCGTGCCACCGGTGATGATTCACCGTGATAGCCAAGGCTATCGAAGGACGAAAAGTGGTTTGTATAATGGTAAGTCTCGACATATACGTCGGCGACATAATACCGTGAGGCATTTGATCTCAAGTGGGGTTATATCAATCGACTATGTCAAGTCAATAGATAATTTGGCGATCCGCTAACCAAAGGGTTGAACCGGATCAAATGATCAAGTTGCTAGAGGAATGAGATTAAAATCAACATCTTAAGAACAATCATAGTGGTAACCCAATCATGATGACCTGAGATCCCAAGAACTTGGTTCAATGGGAGAACTAAGCTATAGGAGTTCGTATGTAAACACTCAAGATACCGCTCCCTAGAAAGCAAACGAGTGTTGAAAAACTCGCTTAGTGGTGAGGTTGAGTCGTTGACTTTTAATGATTCCTAAGATACCCGAGGAGGTTGAGTATGGCAAGATACTTGGTAAAGAATCACCTATGTAAGTGCGAGTGGGGCCGCTTCAAACAAAACACTTATGAATCCAAAGTGGATGTCCATGGCCAAATGGAATCAAACGTGAGAACGGATGAGGTTGAGGTGTTAAAGTGTTAATACCATTGTCTCAAGCACGTTGTGGGGAATAGTTCAAGGCATCGTGTCCACTAATCCGCCTGTGTACTCGATGGTACTAACTATGGAAGGTTCGAGGCCATAAACCACATGTCCAAATATTTTAACATCTTTTGAGGATCGAAATGGTTCGCATCATGCATATGGCTATTTTCACTCATGTGGGGATTGTTGAAATCGCGTGATATATATATAATATTATATATGTGGTCAAGTTTCCAGGAAGCTACTTTGACCAAGATTTTGAGTGACGTAATATTTCATTTTGAGAAATTAAATGGCATAGGATCGATCTACGTTTTGAGTAGATGATCGTGGGGTATTCACATTCTGAAATCCGATTTTCGGTGAGTGAGAAATAATGGAACAAAGTTGGTCACTTAAACATGGAGTTTTGTGCTTAAGGGGATAAGCATGGATTAATTAATCCTTATCCCACATTGATTAATGTACCTTCATTAATTGTCTATATAAGTGGTTCATTGAACACTTAGTATAATTATGTGCACAAGTGATGGGTCGGAAAGCCCACGCCGCAAAACGCTGCCGCCGCCGCCCGCCCGCCCGCCTGCGCTGCGCCCGCCCGATCCGGCTCCGTGGTCCGTGGATCATGGATCTTGGATCTTGGTCTGGGTGGTCTTTGGGCCGTTCTTTGGGCCTGTTCGTGGGCTTGCTGGGCTCGCTTGTGGCCCATTGTCTCTTATATTTTGGATCAACGTTTGATCGTTTCAAAGACGGAGTTGGTCCGGGGCCCAACTCGTGTGGCCCAATCCGTTGGGCCCGCTTGTGCACTTGAAGAGACGTCCGGATACGCCCAATGAACCGGACACACGCGTTGTCCGTATTCATCGTAACCGTCGATAACGTTCGACATGATGGCTCAAGGAAACGTGCCACGTTGTCTCCAAAACCGCCACACTCAATGGGGACATAACTCCGTAACACCCGATATCAATGCGGTGTTGACTCAAAGATGCTTCCCATGAGGGGACGACGCCTATAAATAGGACATGTCTCCTCAAAGATAAGCCACCCATCGCAAAAGCATTCTAGCATTCCTAAGAGCACCGCATACGCCTTTGTGTCCAAGCTCTGCCCTCGCCTCCGCCCGGTTCACGGAGCTCGTTGGTCTCATGTGTTGTCACCTACGAGACGTTGTCGTTTCATCTTTGGGACGATACGTCGAACCGAGAGCACTATCGGGCGATCCCGCCTTATGGAAAGAGGACTCCTCGACTCGGCATTAGTTTACTGGTTATTGTATTTACTGCTTTTTAAGTTCTTTTAGTTTGATCTCCTACTTTTCTGCTTTCGAGTCAGAATGTCCCGACAAGACTATAATCTTTGCTTTTGTACACCGTTTATCCAACATATATCCCACCTAGAAGGTGGTATACAGAATCCAAAATATCTGTATACGTGATATTAAGATGTTATATGTATGTTATACACCCTAATCATCTTTAACAAACGAGTCCTACGAAAATGAACAATATTGTACAAATAATTAGAAAAATTATAAGGTGCCCAATAAATGCTCGTATCCAGAGTGGTTAAAATGCATATTATAGATACTGTTATATAATATTTCACTTAGTAGTTAGAGAATAATATAAAATCGTCAATTGTTAATCTAAAATTTAAGTGGCTGGGATTTTACTTTTTTTATGTATTTTTAAAATTAATTTTGTTACGTAAGTCTACGCATGACAGGTCACGATCACTCCAGTCTCTGATCTTCCTTTTAAGAAATTATTTGAAATTGTTGGCAGCCACATCAAATGTGGGTGATGATCGAAGTTAAGAACCAAAATTCATAATCATAATATCTTATAAGCCAAGCTCGTCACAACAAGTTTTTCTAATATAATGTATTTGTTCTCTATATTTGATGTTTATTGCACAAGACCGTAATTTCAGGCAATGCACACCTCAATCTATTCTCTTCATAAAGAAAGTTCATAATTGTAAGAAACAATGTTCGTAATAGAGCCTTCAGTTCTTCTGCATTGATCGAGTTTTAGCCGTCTCTCTCTCTCTCCATTATATCTTCAATATTTTCTATATTAATTTGATGATTTTCTGACCTTAAAACCGCGCTCTGCAAATTTTGATTTTAAGAGAAGAAGCAACAAACGGAGAGAGAAAGAGAGATGTATTTGATTTTGTTTTATAATTTCTAACTTGAAAATGAGATTTTTTTGAACTTACGTGGCATTAAAAAATATATATATATTATCATGTCAACTTTCCAACAATCTAGTCAGCTTTTAAGTATCAAAATTTTCATCTAATAATAAATTGCACAATTTCTCGTAGTAGTTTGGTATTAAATTGCCAAATTTGATAATTTATGATAAAATTGAAAAAGGAAAATAATTTAGAATATATTTGATAATTTTGTCTAGGGGTGAGTATTCGATCGGTTTCGGACTAAAAATAACCGAACCGAATTAACCGAATTTTTAAAAAATAACCGAACCGAACCAATTTTATTCGAATCGAATCGAAATAACCGAAATATATTTGGTTATTTCGTTAAACCAATTTTTAGCAAAAATTAATATTTTTTCAAAAGAATAAATAAATGATATTATATATATAAAAATGGTTTATCTTTAGGAAAAAATATTTTTTCAAATGAATATATAAATAATATATATATTGATATTATATACATAAATACATTTTATATATTATATATATACAAAATATTTTGCAAAAAAATAATTGATAGTATTATATAATAAATAAATAATATTATATTTTACAAATATTATATATTGATATAATAGGGAGAGAGAGAAATGAATATGATTAAAGATATTAATATATTAAATTTATAATATTAAATAAATAAATAAATAATATTATATATATAATTCGGTTTTCGGTTATTCGGTTAAAAATATTCCGAACCGACCGAATTACCGAATTTTAATTCGGTTTTAACCGAATTAAACGAAATAACCGAGTTAAGCGAACCAAATTTGATTTATCGGTTTGGTTCGATTCGATTATTCAATTTTCGGGTATTTTGCTCACCCCTAATTTTGTCTACTATTTATTTGATAATTTTATCTTATTCATACGAAGATGTCAAGCCGTCAGCGAAGATGTCAAGCCGTCAGCGCGGCCTAAACCTAGAGAATCACAGGGAAAACCAAATGGGTAGGGCCTAGCGAGAGGTAATATGATTATACAATTAAGAGAAATCCGTACATGAAATCAGTACCTTTTTTCATCTTACTTTTGTTTTTCATCCGTATGTCATTATTAATTTTTTTTAAATTTTTGTTTCAGTTTCATTTTATATTTTAGTTTAATTAACAATTATTAATTAGAATACATAATATCCTACTAGGTTTTTACTTATTTTTAAACATTCGTCTGTTAATTATAATTAGTAATTGATTATTCCACAATTAGGGTATATAAATTTTAAGTTTCAGTATTCAATATTAAATTTAATTATGACCAAATATATCATTAAATTTTATTTCTATAATAAATATTATTAAAATGATGAATTTAGTAGTGTGACACAAATGAGATGCACAAAATTGTGGGGTGAAGATGTGAATCGCATGCACATATATACCAGCAATGCGTTACATAAGTTTAATTATATGTTTTATGTATAATTAATTTCCAATATAAGTATTACATGAATTACCTTTAACAAAAAACTGAATAAGAGATTCAAAATATATAAATTAGGCCTCATATCAATAGTTTCAACCAATAAAATCTCTGTAACTGTTAAATGAGGGCTTGTAATCGGCCCAATTAAGGCTCATACTTTAATACGTCTCAACTCCCAACCCAAACATTAAAGACTCGAAATTGAGAATTTTCTACGGCCAGCGTACAAACCATGCTGCGGAAGGTACTCCTATCACCGCCCTCGAATTTAACGGCGGCCGTTGACCTCTTAACTTTCAGCCGTCGCTCCGACTTAGCTTCCCGCTGCACCACCCGGCGTTTCTTCTCCGACTCACCGACGCAAACCCTAATCACCGAGTTGCCGCGAGTCGACTCACTGGTAGACGGCTGCGACTACAAGCACTGGCTCGTGGTCATGCAACCATCTGCTAACTATCCTCAAAGAGAAGAAATCATTCACCAATACGTCTCCACTTTGGCTCTGGCTCTTGGGAGGTATCATTTCTCTAAGAAAATTGTTTAAAACTATCATCTTTGTCGTTTCAGTTATCATTTTCTGTAAAAAATGAACAGTTACTGTTTATTTTCTAGGTAGGTGTATAAATGTGAGACCAACTATATTATTATTGGAATTATTTTGAAGTTGGATTTAATTTGTGGCATATTAATTTCAAAATTATTGATTTTTGGTATATTGTGAAGCTGAGTGCAGCTGTGGTTTGATCAAAGGACAAAAAGAATTCTTCAGCTTACCAAATAATTATAGACTAATGTTTTTCGTTCTTTGATTTCTGTGAAATGAATTTGGTTTAATAATATGTGATATTCTGTGCAGTGAGAAGGCGGCAAAGGAATCTATATACTCGGTTTCAACAAAGTATTACTATGCATTCAGCTGTAAACTGGAAGAAAATGTGACTCACAAGATCAAATGTAGTTTCTTGAAGCCCTGCATTTTACTTTCTATGTTTTTGGTATTTCTGTTGAAGAGAATGCGATCCTGTTTTCACGTAGTCTAATGCTGTCTTCTGCATTGTAGGCCTTCCTCGTGTAAAGTGGGTTCTGCCAGATTCTTACTTGGTTGATGAAGAATTTGGCTACGGAGGTATTGCTGTTTCTTGCCAATTTCTTATGTTTGAACTATTTATGGGAGTTTTCTTGCATCCTGCTTTCTTTGCATTCTAATTAGATACACTTTTCATGACTGAGATCAATAGGTTTTGAAATGGTAAAGAAAATTTTGATATAATTTGTATCTTTCTCTGTAGAATGTTAGAAGTTTCCTCCTCTCCTTTAATGTTGAGAAGCTCAAATGCTGTTCTCGTGTCAATATGCCTCGAGCATTTTCACAGTCTAGTTTCTTGCACACTATTAATATTGTATGGAAAAAGGGTATCAAATGTTTAGTTGTACAATGTTTTGAGACCACAAGGCCATTAGGTCTAAAACTTGAAGTACATCGTTTATTTTGTGCTTGATGTGTTGTGATCATGGAATCTTTCAAATTCTTGTGCCCTGTGGCATCTCTCGAATGTTTTAACTATAATCAGAATCTGTTTCACCCCAGGGGAACCGTTTGTTGATGGAAAGGTTGTTCCTTACGAAGAAAAGTATCATGCTGACTGGTTGCGAGATGCCTATGTTGGGGAAGGTATGGAAAAAACTCGTTCGAGGAATCCCCGAAGGAGGAGAAGAAGTAACCAATGCAACAAACTAAATAAATAGGGAGTAAAGACTACTCACTAAAGAGTAGCTAAAAGGAGAAGAAGTAACCAATTAGGTATTTGAGACTTAACCGACTCTGAGTTATGACCACGAGCAATTTGATTGAACTTAAGTTTTTCCCCTCAGTGTTCAGAATCTCAATGACAGGACTGTCAACTACTTCAGTATTTTGTGAGTTAGGTGCTATGCTAAGGAGAGGGGGTTTTGGAGACGACGCCATCTCTAGGGATGAGAAATTTGTTTTCTTCTTGGCTGCATTTGAGGTGATCAGCAAAGATGGACATCATCTTGCTCCGTCAGAAGTCTGCGCTAACAATCTCCCCCTAAAGTACCTGCTACCCTCGTGCAGCAAGACTACCAAAATGGGATGCTAGTAAGGCGCACAGACCAACTCTTCGCCCCACTGGACTCGTGGTTTTGCACGAGGGGCACCAAAAGCACAGGTTTTTTGGGGCAGAGAGCTTTTGCTTCTCGTCAAATTCATGTTGTTGAAGACAATCTGCAGCATATTCCGTGTCTTTTGAGTCTTCATTGTGATCTGGAAAACATGGTCTAAGTCGCTAAATTATGAGGCGTCTGATGGGTTTATATTCAGATATGTTATTGAATATGGCTTGGATTCAGATACACTCGTGACAACAACAAAAACAAAAACAAAAACAATACGCCCCAATTGTGTCTTCAAATGGAGACACGTGAATACGAAATGTATTTATACGCAGCATACATCGAAATACATAACTAGTTTAGTAGCATAATCTGACTAAAATTATAGAGGTTAGCCCACATCGTTAAGCCCCGAGATTTTAACGACGATTTTTTCTCATCTTTAAGGCCACATCTTTTTGGTGATCTGGGTTTGTGAAATATTTTATGGTTGGGTGCCCGATCAATTGTCATGCATAGTTGGAACCCCAAAAAGTGTCCCTTTAAATATCTTGGCGGCTTATAAAGCATTTGTTCATCTCAATTAACAAATCTTAGTCACATATTCTAGATATTTTGCATAGCCGTTGTGAAAGTTCCACCGACGTGACAGTTCACAGCGTATAAAATTTATTTTTAGGCGATATTAAGGTTACCCACTCTCAATAACCTTGAAATTTCTTCTTTCTCAAAATTCTACTTTTATTGGACGGTGGCATAATCTGAACCATATAACATATATAATGCCGTAATCAATTTTAGGATTGTGAGGTGACTGCCAAGTCTTTCCCCTAAGGTACAAAACAGGAAACTGATCGTACAAGTATAAGAAAGCAAAAGATCATTGAAATCCAAAGTTATCGGTAAATTTGTTTCTGCATGTCAAGATACATGTACAAGTCATTGTTTAAGTAAGAAGTTCTATTCATGTCAAAATCAATATAGAAAAATAAAAGTCAAAAAGCAAAACAAGATAAGATGTCATACTCCAGAAAAGAAATATCATTTCCTACCTAAGTTTCTTATATTCTTTTTACTAAAATTCTCAGTTACCTTTAAAAGAGAAAATTCTCAATCATGCAAAGATAGAAGTAAATACCACCTCCAAAAACGAGAGAGAAAAAGATACAAGGGAATAAATTTAGGACTCTAATAATTTATAAATAACCGAAACACAACACTCGTGGGAGGTGAACTTAAGGAATTTCTATAATTTATTAAATTAAAATATAAAGTTTTTATGAGTGGATCAAAATTTCAGACCCACTTCTTTGGTATTTCGCCCAAAAATATATGGACCTAAATTAGATATGCAGCTTCTCAAATGCTTTCCAAGTCTTCCTCAAAAAAATTATGCTTTAATTTAGAAATTATATACTAAGAAAAACTTTAATTTCAACATAGATGACTGCGAGTCTTTCTTTCCTAGTGCTGATGATAGCTAGAAAAAAGAAGATAGAGATAAAATTAATTTAAAATTTTCCAAAGTTCCAAAGTCGCAGAATTTCTAGATGTGAGCCAAGTAATCCTAATTAGCAGCCCAAGTCTTCCCAGGTTGTTACATTCCCACTTTTGAAATTTATTTTTAATCCACTCCCAAATAATCGAGCTCGATACATGCTGCATCTATACCATTGAAGCTGACATGAAAACAAAAGGTGATATACGAAAAGTAGTTCCAAATTACCCAATATGTTTGGTTAAAATATGTTGGATGCAAATGAGCTAAGAACTTAGGTTAGTGGAAGAGGAAAATTGATGTTGTTAATGTATTAGATTAATTCTGTATGTCCAAAATAATTAAGGAAACATGTCTGTAAAGATCAAACACTGACTCAAGATTAATCTCGAACAATTAAAGGTAATTAACCTTAAAAGTGATCAAAAATGATAATTTCTTGATTTTTTTCTACAACCAAAAAGGCCATGAAAGAAATGGACAAAATTCTACACAAAACACTGAAAAATGTCACAACACAAAACTAAACAGCCCAATGTACATCAAAATCAACTAAAATTTGCTCATTTTCACTTCATCTCCCTTCAATCCTCACACTAATAATATCATTCTTGAAAGTTTTATACAAGTGAGTATCGGTGTAGACACCACGAGCCCTCATAGGATGCTTGTGCCTATAGCCTTTCCTCCTCTGCTTTTGCCCCGTCCCCTTCTTCACCTTCCCTTCGTCTCCATCTCCATCTTTTTCCTTATGCTCGTTGAGCTTTACATCCGCCTTGCCTTCTGCACACGCGATGGGCACGTATCTGAGGTGCATGATAGGATCCAAGATTTTGACGACATTGTTCATGGTTGGCCTAGATTTGGGGGAGTGGCTAAGGCATTGGTGAGCCAATGCAGCTACTTTACTAGCTCCTTCGGTCGAGTACTGCCCCTCAAGGCGTTGGTCTATTATGACACCAAGCTTATGGTGATCCTTCAAGTAGGGCTTCGCCCACTCTACTAAATTCTGCTCTCTGGGGGGTCGCTTTTTGTCCATGGCGCGCCTCCCTGTTAGCAGCTCGAGGAGGACTACTCCAAAGCTGTATACGTCATTCATTATTGTCAAATGCCCTAAAACAGAACTCAGATTATTAGATAGAACTAATTGACTCTGTTTTGCAATAGTTTTTTTTTTCAGATTAATAGTAGTTTATGACATCAATTAGCTTAATTTTATACGCATCAAAAGTTCGGCATCAGATATCTGCCTAAGCTCACTCGTAAAATATGTTTCTCGAAGCTAGGACATTGAAAGAATTGAAGCTACAACGCGAGAAAGATATTCAGAATTTCAGATGGAGGAAATAGAATTGCAAAGTCCAGGATATTTAAAAAAAATAAAAATAAAGTCGATGTCATGAAATGAAAAGAAACGTCAAAGTTGAAGTCATAAACCACTATTACCCCTTTTTTCCTTTGAAGAGTTTGAGGTTGGTTGTTTACCTGTCATGATGTACTCTGGCGCTGCATAGCCATGGGTGCCCATTATGCGCGTTGAAACGTGTGTTTCGTCTCCCTCCGGCCCATCCTTGGCCAGCCCGAAGTCGGAGAGCTTCGCGTTGTACTCCTAGTATTCGAGAAAAGGTATATATGTATATTATGTTAGGAGAAGATCAATCTTGCAAGTCATTGTAGTGATGGATTGGAGAGGGAAATGTTTGAATTACAGAGTCGAGGAGGATGTTCGAAGTCTTGAAATCGCGATAGATGACTGGTTTCTCTTCGCCGTGGAGGAATGCTAGGCCTTTTGCTGCACCGAGAGCGATTTTGTTCCTAGTTTCCCATGCTAGTGTAGTGTATCCTGGGGAAAAATTCGAGGGAAAATGAGTATTCTGTCGCGTTTTAATGATAGTAAAACACAAGAAAAAAAAACTTACTTCGGAATAGATGGTTTTCAAGATTGCCCCTAGCCATGTACTCGTAGACCAGAAGCCTGTGCTCGTCTTCGCAGCAGTATCCTATCAGTTTCACGAGGTGAGGGTGCTTCAGTTGCCCAAGAAGGACTACTTCTGTCTGTATAAGAACAAAAATATGTTAGAAAACTATGTAAAAATCTGTATAATCTTCTTGGCCTTTTAGATTATTTAAAAAAAATGTAAAATTATGTGTGGGAATGGAGGGTGTGAATGTTCACCAGCCATTCCCTGTGGCCTTGATCGCCGTCCAAGTCGAGGAGCTTGACAGCGACGGGCTGGGGGTCGAGGCCCGGCCTGCACTTGCTGTCAACGAAGCCCTTGCACAGGCCCGAACCCTCCCTCGCCGAGGAAATTGACGGATGAGAAGTCGCTGGTCATGACCTTGAGTTCTGAGAGTGTGAAGATGTGTAGATTTGAGGCATATTTGGAATTTGAGAGGTCGGTGAGGCAGAGAGGTGAGCCAGGATCACTTATGTCAGAGAGAGAAATCCTAGAATTTGAGTTTTGGATTGTGACATGGATTCTTGCATCCATTTTGTGGGTTGTGGCCTTGAAACAAGATGGGAGGATCCATCTCAATGTCTTCTTCTTGATGCCCATCTCTCTCTCTCTTGATTGAAATTATTATGCAAAGAGGGGAGATGATTGTTGTCCTCTTTTCATGTGTCTTGGTGTTATTAATGAGGGGTTTGAATGAGTGGGTATATATTGTGGGAAGAAGGGATTCATTTGTTTTTTTCCAACATCATGGAATGATCCTTGCAACTCTTGCCTTGACTTGGAAAAAGATTCTTTGTGACGTATTTCTTTTTAGATTGTACTGCTATTGTTGGTACGTAACAAAAATTAAATGCATTTTACACTAAAAAAATATCTCAACGTATTACATATTGTTTTGCATATAAAACATAAACACCCCTTCATCAACGGTCTTAAAATAACAAGCCAATAATAACATAACCAATGGAAGTCAGGCTCTTGATTAGTTGATTTGGCCTCAAAAAGCCCAAACTTTGTTTCCATGCTGTTTCTCAAATTAGTGTTTTGGAATGACAAGTTATTCTATAGTCAGTATTGGTGGCAGGAATCGCTCCGAGTAGAAGATTATCTTTGTTCATATTTGTTTTTTATTTTATGGGAAATGATATTTAGACCTATATATCTCAACTCTCAAGACATAGAGGGATATTTATGTAAAAATATATTATTTATAAAAATTAATTATTTAATACATTAATAAAAAATTACTAATAGACTCATACACCCTTATATCTATTTCTGTAATAGTTGACCTTTTGAATTCAAATATCTTTTCCATATCTTTCCAAACTAATTAAACATACGATTAATATATTAGACGGATGTAACAAATAACATAATCCAATAATTTAATAAATAGTACATGCATTACACATAAGAGTTATGGATCTAAATAATTGATATCAAAATAAATGTTATCATAATTTTAAAGAATTTCATAGATAAAATTATTCTTATGTTATATCAAAATAAATAATATATATATAGAGAGATAGAGAGTTTGGTTCAAATAAGAACCATTTTTATCCTAAAACTAAGAACCAAATGAATTCATCATGAAGTTGATGAATCCATTGAGAAAGTTCTTGAATTCAAAATTCGAATTTTTCACCGGGTTCGAATCCCATGAAGGCGAAAATTCTATTTTTGGATTCAAGAACTTTCACAATGATTCATCAACTTTCACGCTAATTCATCATTTAGTTCTCACAATAAAAATAGTTCTCACGTTAACCTCCCTATATATATATATATTAAATTACTGAGTTATTCATAAAATTAAAATATGTGAGCATATGATATGTATATCAAAATTTGTAAAAACAATTGATTATGTAAAATAAAAAAATGACAATAGTTGGGTCTAAAAAATGACAATAGTTGTGTGTATGTTTACTACATTTATTATTTCTTTCTTTCTTTTTACTCGGATAAAACTCTTACTGTCTCTTTTACACATATATGATATATGGAATTTCTTGAATCAATGAAATATATTTTCCTTTACCAGTCAAAAAGCTTCGCTATCACTCCCCTGAGAAAGAAAAAGAAATGGGAATTAAGAGCTTTATTATCACCTTCGTTACACAGTAGGGTCAACTCAATATTGTAATACTATAGTGCACCAATTAAATACGCGATACCTTAAAAAATAAATAGTTTGAATAAATAAACACATGCTTGGTATATTATTATGTGACAAAATTTGAATTTAAAATTATTAATTGAACAAGTATATACACTAAAATAATTAATTACTATATTTTTGTGAACCAATTAACTAAAATTTGAAAATTGATTTAGTATAAAAAAATTACTTTATTTGATTTTAGTTTGCTTTATATTGAGCTTATTTAAAATGATATAAGCATAGAATAGTAGAGTTCTAAAAATGACATTTACAACAAGTGCAACAAATACACAATTTTAGTACATAGAAGGTAAATTCTGACTGATGAGTAATTTACTCAATGGCAATCCTCCTAAATACACATTGAAAATTAAATGTGTGTGTTGGCCTAGCGGTAGAATGGTTAATGTCCGAAGGCAAAGGTCTCGGGTTCGAGTCCACCGTGATGCAGCCTTTAAAATTTTTGTACTAAATTGAGCGAAAATTAAAACTAACTTTTTATTAATTTATAATTTAAAGTGTTTCTGACTCACTTACAGTACTTAATAAAGCTTGTAAATTAGAAGCGGCCATATAATATTCAATTTGATTTTAAAATCATAAGCACGGTATTTTTATAAATAAGAGCGGCCTTCACTCTTTTGCCAGGCATTATTTTGAAATCGTTTCTAAATATGATGAATAAATTATTTGCTATTAAAATTCAATTTTGTTATTTGAACTAAAAATTGGAAAACTTATTTCAAATCATCTCTAAGGGTTCACTCTACAATATAGTGAACTCTACTGTATTATAGAGTTCAATGTTGAGTAATCATATATTTATTTTCAATAGTCAATTCTACATTTAATTCTACAATAGAATAGTCTATTTTTTATACCTTCTATTATCTAGTAAAAAAAAGTTAGAGGAGTGAATAGTATCCCTTTAGATGTAGAGTAATAGTATTATTTATTTTCTCTAACATAAAATAGAGTGAATTGCATTATTGAAGATCAAAAACATTCTACACTTTTTGGAGATGCTAAAATTTGTTAAATACTATTTTTAAAATTTTATACTGACAGTTTGTGATGTTTGCCATAGGAACTGATCGATCCTAAATTCGTTAGGGAAATAAATGTGAGAAGAACACCAAGGATTTACGTGGTTCGATCTGTGAATAAGATCTACGTCCACGGGGCAAGAGAGAGAGTATGTGTATTGAAAGTATAAGAAGTGATTACAAAGAGAGTGAATGACCTCTGTCGTCTAATCTAGCCTCTATTTATACACAATGTATTGACCTAGATCTCGAATCCGAAGTCTTCTCTAACTAGGATTCGAGATCCTATCCCTTCTTGAATTAGGATTCTTTTAGATATGGCTGAGCTTTCTGCGTTCATACTGGCTTCAGGAGTCTTCATGGGCCGAACTTGTCCAGGCCGAGCTTGATGTCAGGTTTACTTATTGGGCCTGATGCTTGGGCCTGGTAGTTGGGCCGTATCCTATCACAACCCCCCCCAAAAAGACGCAGAAAACGAGGTCATTTGGATTGGGGTTGTTGTGACGGCGGGTTTGGACGATCTTACACATTCTTTTCAATGTTTTGGCGTCAGATATCGAATCGTCAGGCGCGCAGATGTGTGTCGCCGAGGTCTTCGATTGGCTTCACCGGCGAGGCGATAGGCGAGGTCTTGATTGGCTTCACCGACGAGGCGATAGGCGAGGTCTTCGACCGCTTCACCGACGAGGCGTTAGGCCGATGTCCACATCGGCTTCACCGACGGCGCGTAGGCCGAGGTCTTCGTCGCTTCACCGACGGGCGTTAGGCGAGGTCTTTTGATCGCTTCACCGACGAGGCGTTAGGCGATGTCCACATCGCTTCACCGACGGGCGTTAGGCGAGGTCTTCGTCTCGCTTCACCGACGGGCGTTAGTCGAGGTCTTTGATTCGCTTCACCGACGGCGTTAGGCCGATGTCCACATCGCTTCACCGACGGGCGTTAGGCGAGGTCTTCTTTCGCTTCACCGACGGGCGTTAGGCGAGGTCTTTGATTCGCTTCACCGACGGCGTTAGGCCGGGTCAAGACGGATTTTTTTCCGTTCTTTGAGTACTAGACGGGATACGCATTTAATGCGCATTTAATTGGCAGCGTTTGGATTCCCGATAAAGTGCATATTAGGGGAATGTCTTCCTTGATACGCAATATCTCTTATCACTTGCCTTCTACATTTTTCTGAATTTCAAAAACCTCTCTGCCTTTTGCGAAAAACACTGTATTCTGCGCCATTGACGACTTGAAGCCTCTGTCTTCTTCATCGATAACCAAAAAGTAAGTAATGGCTACCTCTTCTATTAACGAGTCTTCTGATCGTCAAATCATGTCTGTTTCCCCGTCCGGTTTAGTGTCTTTGCCTGTTTTTACCCGTATTCATATGCCCCTTTCTGAGTGTAGTCTGCGTTTCCCCTCAGTGGGGGATTGCGGCAAAGTGTCTTCCTTCTCTTCAATCCTAGGTATATCTGATATTAGGGATATATGTTTTCAATATAGTATTCCCCCTAGTATCGAGTTCGTTGCCCCCCGTCCGGAGGATAGGGCTTGTGCCCCTCCGGATGGTTTTATCACCGTGTACGAGGACAGCCTCAAAGCTGGTCTTCGTCTTCCTTTCCCTTACGTATACGTCGAGTTCCAAGAGATGTTTGGTCTATCTCTTGCCCAACTCTCGCCGAACTCATTCCGGCATATGACCGCCCTAGGTGTCTATGCCTATAGGCATAATTTTCCTTTGACCTTAGCGCTTGTCCTTCGCTTTTTGCAATTGAAGGGCGGTTCGGGGTGGTATTATCTATCACCCCGTAGGAAATTCAAAGCCAAAATTAAGTCGAAGATCTCCAACTGGCAGAAGAAGTTCTTCTTCTGTCGGTTTCAGGGACAATTGGAGTTCGCATGGCGATCTGACAAGATCGCCGATGTGTATGTCGACAAGGGCTTCGGTGACTTGGAGGAGATGCTGGACAAAATTGGCCTTGTTGACGAGGTCTTCTCCGAGGCCGAGCTTGCAGAGGCGGGGCTCAGCCCTTATGATCCTACCTCCACGGTGGAGTCGGTGAAGGGTGAGGCCTCTTCTTCTTATCTCTTTTTTTTCTTTATTTCATGAGTTACGTATTGATGCTGACCCATGTGTTTCCTTGTAGTGAACCTGCTGAAGGAAAGGAAGAAGAAAAGGAAGGAGCCGATCTCCGTGGCCGAACCGATTTCGGTGGCCGAGCCGAGGTCTCCGACCTTTAAGGATTTCGAGGACATGCCCGATATGACGATGGGGCCTTCGAGATCCCCTTCACCGCAGCCTGTTGAAGTGCTTGAAGAGGCGGAAGGATGAAGTCCCCGAGTCCTCGATTGCCGCCGAGGCCGAGTCGAGATCGTCGGTGCCCAAGCCGCCGCCTCTTTCCTGAGGTTTGTACCTGTCCTTATACTTTACACAGTAGTAACCAAATTGTGTTCTTCTGACCTGATGTATATTTTGTATAGGGGGTCGCGGACGTGGCGGCCGAGGTGTCAAGAGTATCCGATCTTATATCGGATTACTTGAAGGGTGCCGTGTCGCAGTTTGACGGGGTGGCCCGGTATGCTCGGGAGGTGGAGGAGTCGAATACCCTCCTTGCTGAAGAAATATCTGAGGCCGAGGCTAAGATCCGGGACCTCGTCAAACAAAAGCGGCGGATCGACGGCGGCCATCGAGGCAATGGCAGCTGGGGCAGTCGGCGGAGGCAGCTGTGGCGAGGAGGCGGCAAGGGCCGAGGCGGCGAGGGCCGAGGTTGCCTCGATGAAGGCTGAGGTGGAACAGGTTCGCCGTCGGGAGGCGGACATGGCGAGCTCGTGGAGAACGCCGCGCGCGCGGAGAGTCGTTCTCGTCGGCGGGCTTCTCGGGAATGGTCTCGACGCGGCCGATGTGCTTAACAAGCGCGCCGTCTCGGACGCAATCAAGAGGTCGCCGAGGACTACCCGGATCTGGACAAAGCAAGTATGGGTACGAGGAGACCGAGGATGCCGCCCCGAGACGGCCTATTTTGACGTGCTCGTCCGCGGCTGAAGGAGCTTCCGTCCGCGAGTCTTGCCTCCTCCGTTCTTTTGTCCGCGGAGATGCAGGCGCTTTGTCCGTGGATCGGGATCCCGACCAAGCTCTATTGGCTGATCATGCAAAGGGGTGGGAGGCGGCCGATGCTCAAGCGGCGTCGAGACTCGGTAGTTCCCAAGAGGCCGAGGCCGAGGCTATCCGAGCTTGGAGGGCGAACGTGGACATGGCCGAAGCTTCCGGAGGGGTCAGTTGATCCCTGCATCTTTTTTTTTTTTTTTTTGAATGTAAATGTACAACAATTTTTCGCCTAAGGGCATGTTAATAAAATTACAAGTTTATGTCAAGAAACTTATCTTTTTTTTTTTTTTATTCAGTTGTCTCCTGAAATGTTTGATGCTTCTCCTTGGTTGAATCAAATCAAAGACCTGTCGCGAGCTCTTGAGTTGAAAGAGGTCGAACTCCTCCATATAAAGGCGGCTTGGTCACGCATGTGGAGTCGATGTCAGCGTAGGCGCTCGGGAGGCGTGACGAGCTCCAGGCTCGCCTTTTGGAATTGGAGGAGGCGTTCGAGGTCGCCAAGGAGAAGGCCAAGGTGATAGCCGAGGAGCATGCCGAGTACGAGGAGGTTATCCACCGAAATGGTGGGATGACGATCCCGGAAGTAGAAGCCAAGGTTGTCGAGGCTGCTGCCCGTTGTTCGAGGTATAGGCGCGAATATGGCCGGACCTCTTGGCAATTTACGGAGCAGTACGCTGAATTGAAAAGGCTCGGGAGCATATACAAAACTGTGATCACTCGACAACCACAACTCGACGACATACTTGACGGGATGCGAGGCTCTTCTTCACGGAGCTTCTCGATCTAGAATAAATGAACCACATTATGACGATCCGGAGTGGCGCGCACAAGAGAGGCGTGCTATTGCTCTTGAACGTCGTGGACCCTCCATGCGTCGAGACCGGGCGTCATCAAGTGGTCGAGGCCGAGCTCGCAGAGCTGCATCGTCAAGTGACCGAGGTCGCTCTGGCCGGGCCCGTAATATAGACCGAGGACGAGGTAGAGGTAGGATTAGCATAGATGAGCTCTTGAATTCGATTTTTCTAGGGATTGGCTCGACTTTTCCCGATCCGCTCCGCCCTCGTAAAATGTAAATGTAACTGTACATCTTCTATTTAATAAGAATGGTTTTGTTGACTTTGTATTTGAACAAGAGTAATATGCAAAGTAGTTCGTCCTCGTAGAAATTCCGCTTCAAAAGAAATCGTTCTAAATGCGTAGGGATGGTTCCTTTTTGCCGAGGTCGTCGGGAGGGTGGTCCCCTTGTCTACATAGAGAGAACGCTGAAATAAACGAAGGTAGTCGATCTCGCACGTAGGGATGGTTCTGTTTTTGCCGAGGTCGTCGGGAGGGTGGTCCCTTTGTCTACATAGAGAGACGCTTGGAATGAACGAAGGTAGTCCGATCTCGTATGTAGGAATGGTTCTTTTTTGCCGAGGTCGTCGGGAGGGTGGTCCCTTCGCTCACATAGAGAGAACGCCTTGAATGAGCGAAGGTAGTCCGATCTCGTATGTAGGAATGGTTCCTTTTTGCCGAGGTCATGGGAGGGTGGTCCCTTCGCTACATAGAGAACGCCGGAATGAGCGAAGGTAGTCGATCTCGTATGTAGGAATGGTTCCTGTTTTTGCCGAGGTCGTCGGGAGGGGTGGTCCCCTTTGTCTACATAGAGAGAACGCTTCGGAATGAACGAAGGTAGTCTGATCTCGTATGTAGGAATGGTTCCTGTTTTTTGCCGAGGTCGTCGGGAGGGGTGGTCCCCTTCGTCTACATAGAGAGAACGCTTCGGAATGAACGAAGGTAGTCTGATCTCGTATGTAGGAATGGTTCTGTTTTTGCCGAGGTCATCGGGAGGGGTGGTCCCCTTCGTCTACATAGAGAGAACGCTTCGGAATGAACGAAGGTAGTCTGATCTCGTATGTAGGAATGGTTCCTGTTTTTTGCCGAGGTCATCGGGAGGGGTGGTCCCCTTCATCTACATAGAGAGAACGCTTCGAAATAAACGAAGGTAGTCTGATCTCGTATGTAGGCATGCGCGCGTTTAGATTTACATTCGTATGAAACGAATGTAATCTGACCTCCGTCGAGGGAATTTGTCCTCCGTAGAGGGTAAATAATGCGAAGATTAATTATGCATTAGTGACAAGTAGAACTCGCAAAAATAAAGATTTTTATTGATAAAAGATGACGCGACCACCAAATAAGACAGACTCTAAACAGGACTTTAAAAATATGACCGAACAAGACTCGACCCTTGACACTTATGCATAATATTTCTTCAGATGGATGATGTGCCATGCGTTGGGTAATTGCTCACCGGACAATTGAGCGAGCTTATAGGCCCCTTTGCCGAGGACTTCGTCGACCCGGTAAGGTCCTTCCCATGTGGCTTCCAGCTTGCCGAGCTGCGCGGCTTTGCTGACTTCATTATGTCGGAGTACGAGGTCGCCCACTTGGAATTGTCGGTTTTAACGCTACCGGTTGTAATACCGAGCTACTTGTTGCTTGTACCGAGCTTCCTCGATGTGGCGAGGTCTCTCTTTCTTCGAGTAGGTCTAGATCACCGTAGATTTTCCCCATTTGCTTGGCAGAGAAGTCAATGGTACGAGGACTCGATACTCCGATCTGCGGGGATCATCGCGGTTCCATACACCAAAGCGTATGGTGTTTCTCCGTTCGAGGTCCGAGGCGTTGTTCGGTACGACCATAGGACCTGCGGTAAATTTTCCACCCAGAGGCCTTTAGCTCGGTCGAGACGAGTTTTTAGACCCTTTACGATGGTCCTGTTGGTAACTTCGGTCTGACCATTTGCTTGAGGATGGGCCACCGACGTGAACTTTTGTTGGATCCGAAGCTCTTGACACCAATCTTTGAATGCCTTATCCGTGAATTGTGTTCCGTTATCCGAAAGGAGGATATGGGGATGCCGGCGACACACTATGTTCTTCCATACGAAGTTGAGGGCGTTCTTGCTTGTGATTTTCGCCAAGGGCTCAGCTTCTACCCACTTCGTGAAGTAGTCGATCGCAACAATTAAAAATTGGAGCTGTCCTGGTGCTTTACAAAAGGGGCCCACAATGTCAATCCCCCATTGCATAAACGGCCAAGGGCTCTGTACGGAGGTGAGGTCGGTCTGGGGTAGCCTTGGTACGTTCCCATGGATTTGACACTTGGACACTTTTACGAGGTCCATTGAGTCTTGGAACATTGTTGCCAATAGTATCCCCATCGCATGACTTTCTTTGACAAGGCCCGGTCCGATGTGGCTTCCGCATACGAACCTTCGTATTTCGTGAGAACGTAATTGGCTCGGTTCGGACCCAAGCACCTTAGAGAGGTTGGAGATATGACTTTCAGATAGGACTCCCTGCTCAATTGTATATCGCAGATTTGTTCAGATCCTCCTAGCTTCCGACTTGTCATGGGCGATTCGCCTTCTCCAAGTACTCGCACGGGAGTCATCCAATTGGGTTCTTCATCCGAGACTACGTTGACCTCGGCTCCGTTATCGGCATCGTCTATACCGCTTTGGACTTCTCATTGGCGGGCTCGTTGACGAGGCCAATTTACTTAAGATGTCACCGGCTATTTTGCTCCTTGGGATGCGAACTATCTGAAAGCACGAAAGTCCGTTGCGGGCTTTTTGCTTTTTCAAGATACTTCTTCATTCGCCGCTTTTGCCTCGTATTTTCCCAACATTTGGCTTACGACGACTTGAGAGTCGTTGTGAACTCTGCACGGCTCGTATCTCGAGACTTTGAGCGAGGCGAAGTCCTGCGATCGATGCCTCATACTCCACTTCGTTGTTCGTATTTTGAATGTGAACCGGTGAGTAGGCGATCTCTTGGTCGTCCGGCCTGGGAGTAAGATACCGCTCCGCTATTTGTTTCCGGCCCCATCAACGTAGAGTTGCCAGACTCCTCGGTGTTTCAACCATGGGTTCGGCGGCATCGTCGACACGGACTCGGTGGGCGGTTTTCGGCGAAGTTAGCCTCGGCAAGAAATCCGCTAGGCTTGACCTTTGATGGCTGGCGGGGCGGAAGGATATATCGTGCTCGATCCTAAATTCGTTAGGGAAATAAATGTGAGAAGAACACCAAGGATTTACGTGGTTCGATCGTGAATAAGATCTCGCCCACGGGCAAAGAGAGAGTATGTGTATTGAAAGTATAAGAAGTGATTACAAAGAGAGTGAATGACCTCTGTCGTCTAATCTAGCCTCTATTTATACACAATGTATTGACCTAGATCTCGAATCCGAAGTCTTCTCTAACTAGGATTCGAGATCCTATCCCTTCTTGAATTAGGATTCTTTTAGATATGGCTGAGCTTTCTGCGTTCATACTGGCTTCAGGAGTCTTCATGGGCCGAACTTGTCCAGGCCGAGCTTGATGTCAGGTTTACTTATTGGGCCTGATGCTTGGGCCTGGTAGTTGGGCCGTATCCTATCAGGAACTTTGCTTCGTCGTCAGATTCGAGCAGAGGAAAACTAACATAAACGTCAACATAATTTGCAATATTATACACCAAACATTATAGAAATTGGAAAAAAGAGTATTAATGACAAAAATTTGGCATCCTCAGTCAAGTCCTATTTTGCGACCCAACTATTTCTATATTTTCCTTTTATTATTTAATATGTTACGCATGACTCATTTTCTCGATATGCCTAATGAATTTCTATATTTTAAGTCAAATTGTGTAGCAATAATGATTTCTCAGAACGAATAAAGTGATAGATGTAAGTTTTTATATATCAATTGTATCGTGGGGAATTCACAATAGTCTGCAAACCATACAGGACAAGTAAATCATATTTAGAAAATCAGGTGTGACAGGTTCAAACTCATATAGACGTTTGGTGGGGTTTGAACCTGTGACCTTTCGATCATGAAACTCACTTTAACCATTGGGTAATCTATAGAGACAAGTCTATTGTTTTTCAGATATGGTCGTTGTAATGCGTTACAGAGCCAAATTGAATTGTTGTTGCTGTCTGAAAGCAATATGAAACTCAACTAGCACATAAATGCGTAATGATTTCTATACAGCTAAGATTTAATTTAATTTAATGATTATTAGCACGTAGGTGAATTTTATTGAGTAATATAATAATATCCTTTATAAGTTAAAACGACTTTATTATAGCATAGGTAGCTAGGTGACAAACAAACGTAGAGTGGAATACAAAAATTCATGTGTAGACGTTCAAAATGTCAATTATTATAAAAAAAAATCATTTATATCGAAAAAATATATATTGATGTCTACATATACAGATATAATCACAAGAATCTACCTCATAGTAGGGCTATCAATTTTCGATACGATACGAGAACAAAACACGAACACGCATGAAATTAACGGATTAGTGTTCAGTCTTATCGTATCTGTGTCCTTATCATGTCGACACGATAAGGTCACGATAATTTGGTGTCGTGTTCGTGTCAGATCCGTATCGTGTTCGTGTAACCCGATAATTTTCGTGTTACATTCGTATTCGTGTCGGATCGTGTCGTTTTCATATAATTCGATAATATTTATATATATTTAATATTAATATAATTATATTTCATATATTTTTATTTCTTTTATTAATTTATTTTCTAATTTTGATTTAAATTTATCGTGTCGTGTCGTGTCGTGTCGTTATCGTGTCGTGTCAATACGAAAAAAATCGTGTCATTTGCGTTCGTGTCGTGCTCGTGTTGTGTCCGTGTCGGATAGATCCTTAACGGATCGTGTTCGTGTGTGGCCTTATCGTGTCGTATCGTTATTGGCCTTATCATGTCGACACGATAACGATCCGACACACACGAATTGTCAGCCCTACCTAATAGTGGACTATCTTAAGCAAATTTATCTTTGAGGTGGCTTAAGATATTTGCTAGTTGGCCATTGCAATAGAAAAATCGAAGTCATAGTTTACCAAATTCTTGATCCATTGATTTCTTTTTCTTGTAAACTTTATAAGAAGAAAAATGTCGCAAGTTAGAATTTTTATTCCGATGATTCGATTGCATTTCTCATAAATACGTCGAGCAGCCGTAACAATTTATTAATTTAAATTATGTAATTATACCTATGCCTAGTTGAATCAAACAAGTCAATAATCTAAAGCTCCCATTTGAAATTATAAGAATAAAAAATTGATTTTAGATCACAATATTTGTAACGAATAGCTAGATCTTTCTAAAATACAATATCTTTCTAAAATGCATTTTCAAAACAAGTTGCAGCAATCATTATTTATTCCGGTGCCAATCCAAGCGATTAGAGTTTACATTTTAATTACAAATTATTGTTTTTACGTGAAAATACAGTATGATAGTAGTCCTTGTTACTCCGCCACATTACAAACAGTTGTACGATCACTTTATGATAAATCTGGTTAAGTGAGTGTGCGAGATTTATAAGCGATAAAACAAGCGCTTTACGTGGTTCGATCGTTAATGAGATCTACGTCCACGGAGGAGTGTTTCCTCAATACTTTCACTATAATGCGGTGTGGTTACAAGCTCTTAGTGTTCGATAAGTTGCCAACCCTTCTAATGTCGGTTTTCCTTCTATTTATACATCAATCTGAATCAAGGCGCGCCCGACCTCTCCATTGGTCGTGGCGTGACTCTTCCTCCTGCATGCCTTCCATTGGCCGGGCAGGGACCTTTCGCCTTATGCGCGCCACGTGGAGGTGGCGCGACCTGATTACAGGCGTCTCTCCATTGGCCGAGGGTAGCGTCGGGCTTTGGCTCTGGGACTGTCTTCCATGGCCGAGGTGGAGGTTGGAGGTAGGGTTTGGGCGATGACAGGGCGCGGGGCCATGCGTGGGCCGTACTCGCGTTAAGGCAAAGCTCGTTTGGGCACTGTTAGTGGCCTAGTCGGTTGGCCATATCCCATCACTTTACTTTATATCAACATTATAAGTATTTTATTTGTCTATAGAAATCCGTAGTTTCTACTTTAGATGTGTATTAGTAAATTTATGTGTAATTATCTGTAAATTATATAGGAAAGATGAATATCATACTTGAAAAATTAGATATATGTCATATGACTAATTTAAAGATTCGAGCCTTTGATTCTTAACTTCAAGAATACACCTATGTCCATTGTCCAGTAGGCCTTCCCAAGAGGACAAAATTTAAATAATAGTTAGGAAATTAAAATCAAAATTTGGATAATAAATTATTTCACATGAATGGAACAAATTTAATATTTCCGTCACGTGCTTTATTAATATTTATTAATTATAATCATAAAACTATTCAAAACATCTTCATATTGGATGACTGCAAAAAATACGCATCATCGCCTGAAATTATACACGCTCTCAAAAAAAAACCTCAATTTAAATCATACAATGCACAAGCCAGCACGAGTCGACAGCGTGTAATTAAACATGGATATTAACAAATTATATCTCAATATTTAGACGTGTCACAATATTAATATATTTTTATTAAAATTTCTAAAGTTTCATAATTTTTCATTTAATGCCCCCCTTTAAGCTTCCGACGCTCAAATAATTACATGGCTCGTCAGATAATCGACATCCACAATTCACGTAGATAATAAATAAAAAATAAAAAAAAAGCAATAAAATGGTAGAAGCAAACAGTTCATTAAATCTGCGCGAGATAAATATTAGCGCCGCCAGTGTAAAATATTCAAAGATCCATCATCAAATCCTTTCAGGCATTGAAATTAATAGATTATCTGGGCTAACGAGAAATAGTAGCGCTACAGTGAGGAGAAGAAGCAAGGCGGCGAAGACGAGGTTGCTAGCCTGCTAGGGTCTCGTTTACGTTTAGGAATTGAGAGTTGCGCTTATATGCTGTGATGTTTTACCAAACCAAAACAGACCAAAACCATTCGATTCGACTTTTGGATTCCGATTCGAATATACTCATCCTAACGCAGACATACATTTAAAGGCCCCTATTCAAAGTTACAACCTTTCCTGCGTCGATTCATTATGTACAATATATGCAAATAAATTATAAACCTTCCTGCGTCAGACTAAAGTATACTTCTGACAAGATGATTTTTCATTTTATTTTTTTCAAAATCATGTCCAAGAAAATGCAAGCCAACATCTACATGGAGAAAGAATTAACTAGATTTCTACGAGTATGATCCCAATAATATCAGGGATTGGATAACAATCAATCACACGATTACTGAACACTATATATGCAAAGATTCAGCACTAGCAACAACCTCATTCACACTCCACAAGAAGAAATGAGCATAGTGTAAAGCAGCTCGATCCGATAACTTATGGGGTCAATTCGTATGAAATTAATGAATGAAATGAAGCTCACGTAACTGGACAGTGGTCTAGGAAACATCTTGATGAAAACAAAATCTGCTAATTTTCCCACTTGCCCCCCTCAGGAACTGGGAAAGAAAGTAAAAGGAATGTAGAGTTTTAAAACCGAATCTACTATTTCCTCATTATGTGGAACACAGAACCTGAGGTCCAGAGTCATCGCCTTCTTGAGTGTGTTGTTTGCTGATACTCTCTACCAAATGACGCAGAACAAAACAAAACTGATGTCACGTGGAAATAATGAACATCCACTGATATCACATGGAAATAACTAACATCCATGGATCTCCACCATCCATGGTGACCAAACGAATGATATTTACACAAAGAGACCTGCAAATTTCAGGAAATTAAGTAGGTGCAACAATGTAAGAGCTTGTCACACTGACACAAGAAAAGTAATAGGGACGAACCTTTTTGAGGAATAAATATTGAACAGTGACAGCTGTAACATTAGATCTTTACAACAACAAGGAGCCGGAAAGAATACGGACATTTTGTTATCTGAAAACCAAGCTGCCATTTTGTAATGGTCTCAACCTCTGTATTAGGGATTGGTAGAAGGATTTTAGTGCCTTGAAGTCATTGCCCTATAACAAACACAACGTCAAATCAAATCATCAGGCTGCCTAATACAATTTGGTCTATATTCAAGCGCACACACACACACCCCAAATAAAATTTAGCTTCATAAGTAACCTATAGTTAAGTAATATACTAATTTTGCCATGGACAAGTTACAGTAATACTCTAATCTCATTCGGTTGAATTTCTATCTCTGTGGGCATGGCTAAGATTGCTGAATTAATTAACTGTCTTTTTGAAATCGAGAATTATCTTAAGTATACATGGCTCCATGTAAGTTTAACTAGCATAGGTTTCACTTCCATCAAAGAATTTTTAAATCCAGTCGGATGCTTTAGAGCAGAAACCACAAGCCTTGTAGCATAGTGGTATTCATCCCCTCTATGTGGATGAGAGACTGGATATGAATCCCAATCCCCCATACCAACTCAAAAATAAAACAAAAAACGAAATAAAAGATGATATAGAGCTTATGATGCATATTCAATTATGAAGGACCTGAAAAATAATTCTATTTCAAATTTATTTGGAAGCACAACCAGAAAAATCTTGAAAGCATTAGATGGTACCTGAAGCTTTTGACAATACTGTTCTGCCAAATCTTGAGGGCAATGAATACTTGGAAAGCACTTGGATACAAAATGAAGAAGAAAATCATTGCCAAATTTCTCATACATGACCTTTTGGGCTGTTACTATTTCACCAAACAAGAGGACCTGTCAGAAAAGGCCACAAGAAGAAAAATGAATATGTTTAGGCATGGCAAAGATCAAATAGAAGAAGAAAACACAATGAAAAGCAGAGCATCAAACACCAATAAAGAGAATATATATGGTTTATGCAGTAGGGCATTGAGATTTGAGAAATTAGGCAACATACAAATTCAACTAAGCCTAGTGTTGCCCTACAAACTTAGCATGAGTGCCTACATTTTGGGATCCCATATAAACACTCATTTTAATGTTGATAGAATTCCGAACATCTTTATGGGGATATAGGAAGAAATCTTTTTCAATGAAATGAGAGCTCACATGGCATCATAGCAGTAGGTGCTCGTGGAGGTTATCCTCAGTGTATAGAGTAACAATCCTCTTTATATATATATATCCTTTTATATGCGTCGTATAATGGTAAAAAGTTTTGATAAATCATACATGTGTAAAATAATTTCTGATCTGAAGAATGAGCTTACAGTATTTGCATCACGAAACTCAAAGGATTTATCCAGCACACTGTACAAGCAACAGTTGACTGCAAATGTCTCGATTATGAACCTCTGAAAACCAGGCACCTGAAAATAGACCTACAGTCAGTATTTTGAATAGATTGCAGTGCATAATTCAGAAGTATTCCAAGTATGATACCGTTTCTTTGCCATAAGGACCAGTGCACCAATCTTTGATTAGCCTAATGAATACTTGAACACATGCCTGAAAGATATGCAAAGTTTACTTATCAAACCACATTACACTACATCAGAGCACATTGCACTAAGCTTGTATTGTAAGCAATTCCATGAAATGCAAGGATTAGGTAGCATACCTTTCTAATAAGGATATCCTTATGATTACAACAATTATATAACAGCAACTGCATCATCAAATCCAGGTGTGGACTACTTTTAGGGGATAGGAAGACCAATGAAAGCTCATGTGTAGCAATAACATTCAAAAATATAAAGACAGTTTTCTGAAGCTCTTGCAATTCACGGATTTCCTGAGACAAAATTGCATATAAGATTCAAAAAACAGTTGATTGTGAGCTGAAATGGCGAGATTTGCATTAGAAGGAGACCTCAGCCTAACTGATACATTGACCTTAATGCATATCTAATAAAGCTACAATTGCCACTGAAATGGTGAAATCAGGCAGGCCGTTCAGCCAGCTATTGAATAAGATAAAAGAACCAAAGCAAATTTTGTGAAAAGGCCACAGACATATTTCCACACAAGAAACTGAACGACAAATTCAAACACCTAAAGATAAACCTAAATGGAAGTTATAAGGTTATGCCACAGACATATTTCCACACAAGAAACTGAACAAGCAATTCAAACACCTAAAGACAAACCTAAATGGAAGTTATAAGGTTATGCTCCACGGTTACTTTCCTGGGCACTACGATTAAAGCTGTATTCACAAATTTCAAGCTTCCAGGCAAGATAGGGTATATAATACTCATCAATGTTGTCCAATTGCTTATCTGCTTCGAGATGCTTCAATTTTACCATGTGTTACTTAAGATTAAGCCCATCTTAGATCTTGCTGCACACCCCATGTAATGGTATTTTTCCATCTTATCAACTCAAATAACATCAAGAACTAGTTCACATACCTCACCACAGCTGCCTGGCCCTGACTGAATATCATCCCTTGGGAGAATACTGAATGCCCTACTAGCAATAACAGGGTATACAGCTTCCAAGATGTCGCGGACTTCAGCACCAAATTTGCAGATGAGCTGATTAAGCAGTACAAGAAAACCCACCAATTCCTTTGGCTGCAATCAAGCATTGTAAAGATTGATGTCATCACTTTACAACATAGACAACACAATGGAAAATAGAATATATGGATCATGCATATAACAATACCATAAACATCATCACTATTAACTGAGGTAAGTTTATTTATTAGCCCCAACCTCAAATTAGAAAGAACTTAATGAGGCTGAAGGAAAACATATGACCATATACCCTAGTTGAGAGTATACTCTATATAGTTTTCATAAAATAGAAATGTCTTTGAACCATACAAGCCTGATGATCAAACATGCACTCAGCCCATTCAGCTGAATATGTTGCAAAATCATCAACAACATATAATCATGGAAACATCAGAAAGTCCAAAACACTAAGGCAAAAGGGTACCTTTTATTTCAGAACATATGAACATAGAACTCAGCATAACTTTTATCACTAACTGACCGTTACATCCCCATACGAAGTTCAGTACATATATTAAAAATAGTAAAATAAATATAAGATTTAGAGAAATGATTAAGAGGCAAATCTTTATACCTCACTTTCTATTAGCAACTGGCCCATTGCATTCGGAAGATAAGGAAATATGGAAGGTCCTAGAGTGTCCACCATACGATGAATGAAAGAGGTAACCTAAACACAATGTGTTGTTAGATAGAGCTTCAAATATGGCAATCAAGTGGAGAGATCTGGAGTTCTTACCTTACTTCGCAGGGGTTCTACCTTTGGGAAGACAACAAGAATTTGCAGGAGAATATCCAAAGTCTAGAATAAATAATAAATCATCAGAATGTACACATTAATCGAGACATACTGCAACTAGTAACTTCACACGACCAGAATACAGAAACATTCGTACAATTGTCTGCTTCTAGCTTCAAGAGAAGCATAGAAGTATCTGAACTAAATGACAAGGATGAAGAGAAAATGAGGGAGTAATGGTGAATGAATACATCTGTAACAGCTCTATTATTTACCTATAATCTATTATCTATGTCGTGAGAGAATGAAAGGAGAAAAAAAAAGGGGGAAGGGGGCACTGAGAACAAGGGAGAAAGCCAGCTGATGGTTAATACACATTACACAATACTATGAAAATAGTAACTTGCCATTTCTCCAACAAATTTTAATCTCACCACATGAGAACTAAATCAAGTAAATAAGAAGAATAGGCAATTCATAACTTACTAGTTCACTTGAAATTACCTTTTTGAACATGAGACCAATTCCAGGTCGGGTAGTAGTTACCAGACGCTGACTGAAGCCCTAATAACACAAAAGTCATAAGTTTGTAGTAAATATTTGTATTAAATAGTTAGTACAATCATATCTATGCAGACCTGAAATCAAAAGAATGCAAACAAACTTCCCAGATAGTCACAAAGTATGTTTTATTGTAGCAAATTAAGCAAAAATATATGTTGTCAAGAATGTCACATCCTTGGGCATATTTTATCACCCTAAACTAATTTACTTGAACCAATCCAAATGGAAAAATGAGACAAAGCCTGCACCCTATAATCATGAAAAGAAATAGACTAAAAACACTAGAATGCACAATATGAATTGAGTAACTTGAGATATCGATGAACACCTTGCTAAGAGCATTAATAGCCATAACTATTTGCTGCATGTTTTCAATCTGCAGAAGAGACTCTTCAGGATTTTGAGGATTAGCATTTAAGAGTGCCACCTCAACCTGCAAAAGCATAAAATTGCAATTAGCTTGGTTTTTCCACCAAACTCCAGATCCAGAAAAGGTAAAAAGCCTTCTCCACCAAAGTTCCCTACAAAACCCCATTGTAACTTAAAGAAAGAAAAGATACTATCATATGCCAATTTTGACCTGCCGGCAAAGGGGAGTCAGCAGTGAAGAGAGATAATCATATTGCTTCTCAAGGGGTACATCTTCCATCCCTATTAACAAGCCAATTGCCTAAGAGAACAAAAGATAAAATTAGATAACAGCGTCAACTATCTTGTTGAATCAAAGATCTCTATGTATAAAACTGACCTCAAAAATGTGACTTCCATCTTCAGATACTGAAACATAGTTTGAGACCCTTCCCATTCTTGTAAATTGGGCAACTTTATCCTGTAGGCTCTGATATTTGATGTGCATAAGAGGTGTCAGAGATAGCACAATATAGCAGCATCTTTTAAAGTATATACTGCCCAAACAAATAACAAAGTTAGGAAGTTGAACTGCTACCTGCAAAATTGTCTCAATATAAGGCACAAGCTTTGCTTTTAGCAATTTCACAACCCTCATGAAGAGATAACTCGCCCTCCTGCTGACATTGACATTTGGATGGTGTATACCTCTCTCATCAAGAAAGGCATGCAATGTGATAGGAACATATTGTGTATTCTCTGATACAAACTTCACATATCTTGTTATTGTATCCAAATACACATGTGCAACAAGTCTATTGGAGTGGCAAGGAAATCGCGTTGATAACAGCATAGGTATCAATTCACCAAGTAGACCACTACCGGTCCTCATAGCATCATCGCTTAATGATTCTCCGAGTACATAAAATAAGGAAAGAGAAGCCTCAACTTCTTCAACATTTCTATCTTCTGAGGATGACATAGAATTGCCCAGTGAGTTTTTTATGAATACCTGAGTCAGATCCGGTGCTACACGACCTAGATTTCGGATCAATACAAATAAATCCTTCCGAAACTCCACCATCCTATCTGCTTCTTGCTGCCCAATCTTGTCCAATATGTCCAGATTATTTCGATACATGGGATCAAACTGAATCTGAATTCGGATCACTTCCAATATTTGGCCCAAATGAAGCAGCTGCATGTCTGTCAATGTGGAATGGCTCTTCATTGTGCCAACATAAACTGAGAGAAAGTGCAGAATGCTGAATGCTGAATCAACTTCACCATTCTGGATGATATTGAACACGGATGGCAAAACCTCATTTAGAAGTTCTAATGAAACTTCTTTACCATCCTCTGGCTTCAAATGCTTCGAACATTCCAAAACTTCAGTTGCATACCCAGTGAGCAACGAAGCCACACCAGAAACCAACTCTGAGCCACTATCATCTGTAACCAACCTAAAAACCCTAGATATCTGAAGGCTTTGCAAAAGAGAAAGCTTTGATTTAGCATCCATCCTTTTGACACCACTGCGAGAACAGCACCAGATGCAGCAGCTCGAAGCTGATCTGGTAACCCATCCACCAACATAAGTTCAAAGAGTAACTGAGTGAATGCATCATTGGCTATCAACCTATGTCAATCCACGAAACATACTTCCTCATAGAGTTCAAAACACTAGAACATAGGTCCGGGTCTGAATTCTTATACATCAAAACAATGTCGTACCAGCCTCTAACCATCTGAGGCACACATTGCGCTCTCATTGCATCCTTAATCCTCCCGCGATAGCCACATCATCCCACTACGTGGATAGTCCAAGCTAATTAATTCATCATCCATCAGATTCAAAACCCGACAAAACATATCTATTACAGCAGCTCCTTTACTTAATTTATGCAAGAAATCAACAAAAACAGATGGCCAGATCTCCGGATACTCATAACTGATCAATGCTACAACAACCTGAGCAAGCTTATTCTTTACAAATGACGGGCTCTCAAAAATCATCACTGAATTAGTGTCATTAGCATGGACAGGTTCACCACAAGCCATCGAGAACACAGATTTCGAATCAAATCCTTCTCCTCCGGCGACATTGAAGAGTACCTAACTCGAAGAATCTCATGGAGGCACTGCAAACACCAAAACTTAACCTCCACAAAATTCGAGACACAAAACTTTTCTATACATATGCTACAGATTGACGGTGTGTCTTTAACTTGCTGAATAAAGGCAGCTGCTTGTAATTTTATTAGCGAATTAATCGTACCAGATTCATCAAAGCTTATCAGAATTGCCTTTTCGAGATCATCCATTACTCGCCAAAAACCCTAAACCCCAGAATCAGAACTTCAAAAACTGAAAAACCCACAAATCCCAATCCCGCAACTTAGTTCTAAGTCTCGACAGCGGAAGACTACCAGTAAATTCAATTTCTCATCTCCCTTCTCGAATTGATCGAACGAACAAAACCTCCGTACCTTTGATTAAAGAGATTTTTGATTATAGAGCTTGGGTTTTGAGTAGAGATTCAACAATGAGGTGTACAATCGCCAAGCTTGGGTAATAAGATTCCGAATAGGATTAGGGTTTAACAGCTTCGGATTAATCGGGGCGGTCGATGTACACAAACACGTGCACGGTGCATCTATTAATATACGAATTTATAGAAAGAAGAATACTTAGAAAGAGAAAATATAGGTTGAAGGCGAGGTTTATATAATGGTTGAAGAAGAGAAGAAAAGCTGAGGACGGAGGTTTTTCAAGGGATCCTAATTTATAGCACCCACAATCCCGAATTCTCAGCAACCACTCCCCTTTTTTTCAAATTTCCATAATTATTTATGGGGGCCAAACTTATATGCCACTATTTGTGATATTATATATCATTCATATCCATTTAAAAAATTTACTACACCCTATACCCAATTCATTAAAATAATATATTCTTCTGCAAAAAGTGAATGGATTCTGCAAAAGTGAATGGAATCGATTCTTTAACAAATTAAAGGTGCAAATTAAAGTGCATGCAAATTAAATTGCAAACTCCCAAACTCGATTAAAGTCTCGCAAAATCGCCGATTTCGGGTTGGTGAGTTTGGCTCTAACTATACGTTATAACCTTCTTCACTCATATCTCTCTCACTTCTTTCTTTATACAATTTTCAAAATTTTGAAAGATAAGAGAGATTGAGGTAATTCAAATCTTTCTTAATACAATTTTCAAATATTTGAGAGATAAGAAGAGATTGAGCGTTTGAGCAATTTTCATTCCCATTCTCATGAGCAATTTTGAGCAATTTACATTCCACGAAGAACAACCCGGAATCGATAGTCGAAATATTCACTTCCACGGTAATTTTTCAATATATACATGTTTCTTGTTGTTTCGGTCGCCAATGCCGTCTCCGGTCGAATAAAGCTTGTTTCCGGTCGACGAAAGCTTCTCCGGTCGGCCGGAGAGAAGCCTTCGTCGACGGAACAAGCTTTATTCGACCAGGAAACAACGATTGTTTCAATATATACATACTAATCGTTGTTTCGGTCGAATAAAGCTTGTTTCCGGTCGGCGAAGGCCTCTCCGGTCGATCGGAAGATGCTTCATCGATCGGAAAGATGCTTTATTCGACCGGAAACAACAAATTAATTCAATTTCTTGAATTAATTTGTTGTTTCGGTCGAATAAAGCATCTTTCCGATCGATGAACATCTTCCGATCGACCGGCAGCCTTCTTTCGTCGAACAAGCTTTATTCGACCGAAACAACCAATAATATGTATATATTGGAAAATCAGTGTATAAAGGTCTGCTTTTCGGTCGATATCAATTTAATTTTCTAATAATTAGTTATTAATTGAATTTTGTAATAATTGCAGGCTAAACCATATTTTAGGCCAAAAACGAGTGACAATATGGACTTACCGGTATGTTCTCGTGTATAGTTATGCGATTTTTACAGTATGTATATTTTGGATTTTTACAATATGTTCTCGTGTATAGTTATGCTCTAGTGTATAGTTATGCGATTTTTGGATAAATAACAATATACTTATGCGAGATTGACAATATACTTATGCGATTTCAACAGTATGATATTTTGGATAAATATTGCTAAATGTAATTGATTGAATAATATGATTGAATATGAGTCGGGTTGTTTAATTAGTTTTCATTATTGCTAAATGTGATTGAATAATGTGATTGAATAATGTGATTGAATAATATGATTGAAACAATATAGTCGGGTTTTAGCATATTATGATATGGGTTAGTTAAGATCGAACTAAAATCTCGCTAATTGCATGATCGTTTATATGTCGATTCGGGTAGTGATATTTGTATGATAGGATGTTTATTGATGCGAATTATAGACAAATGAAATAATTATTGTAGTAGTTTGTTGGTTTGTCAGACGTTGTGTAATAT
Source organism: Salvia rosmarinus (assembly GCA_036937905.1). Lineage (NCBI taxonomy): Eukaryota > Viridiplantae > Streptophyta > Magnoliopsida > Lamiales > Lamiaceae > Salvia > Salvia rosmarinus. Next base: position 10,578,344 of record CM072817.1, on the reverse strand, counting down.
GTGGTATTGATATAATTGTAGGTCGATCCTGTTTTCTTGAGGCCTACCACGATAAATGTGAGGCGGATGTAAAGACTTATTATAGGATGATTATTTTAAGTATATTAAGAATGTCTTGATAGATAAGGCGTGAAGAGTTGGTAGATATGTTTAGGGGAGGTTGCTTTGGTCATCTGATTGATTGGACTCCCGGGCCTAAGTCTAGTTTATCTTTGCACCATTTAGTCTCCCGTCAGATAGAGCCTACGCATCCGGAGATGTATTTTTTCATCAATGGAAGATATATATGTTTTCGATTAAAGATTATGCTCTAGTCACCGGCGCAATTTGGGTCATCATCATTTGATCCCACACTGACTACGACTTGAGCGACGTTGAGGTCTATAGTCTTTTTGGGGGCACAGATTACATTACGTAATCTAGTAGATAGATTTTGTAGTAATGGTTTTAGTGATGATGTAGATCTTCGTCACTATTTACGTGTGGCCCACGTTATTACCCTCTATGGGTTCGTATTTGGATACGATACGGGGAAGATAATAGCTGATTGGGTTTGGGCATTGGTTGACGATCTGGGCGTTTTGCCGATTTCGTGGGGCCTACGGTTACGGATCTTGAGATATTATACGACGCATGTCAACCTAATGCTCAATACCACTTTTACGGACGATCTGGGCACTATATGCTTGGTCACCGAGATCATACCGGGCTTGGGAAGTATAGGTGGGACGACATCAATCCCACGTGATCCGGAGAGTGTTGAGGTGGAAGTTCAGTGTAGGATTTCACCGCGACTTCTGATCACTTTTTGAGCAAGAGGTATTGAATTTTATTATAATTTTAAATCATGTATGAGGTATTGTATTTATTAGAATATTAAATAACATCTTTCAATTTATTGTAGGTCGGTTATCATCTCACATCCATCGAGCGGACTCATTCGAGGTTAGCACCGCCATCGGGTGTCATCTCACACCCTCTCCACTCGGTGTGACTTTTGTTATCTGTCAAATCCTTTGAGGAGGGACGACAGTTCCCTTCTCGTGGTGTGTCTCATCCACCTCCGGTGGATGAGCCTCGACGTGACGCCGAGTTCCGGCGAGGGCTCCACGTTTGTTGAGGATCCCGATCTTCGTGGTCTCCATCGAGCGAGCCTCGAGCGCTTCACCTTCGATACCCGCCGGAGGACATCGTCGGTTGGGTTCGTTGAGGTTCCGATTGTTGATGAGCTGCAGCGGCCATCCGTTGAGAGACGGATACGGGAAGATGCACCGGGGCGGCTTCATCGGCGGTGGTGGTCGGCACCTGGCGCCTTAGTTCCGCCGATCGTCTTTGGATTCGTGAATCTATCCGGAATCTGTCCGGGGAGGAGGACGAGCAAAGGCGACGCATGGAGAGGTCTATCAAGACAAATTTATTCCAAAGATAAAAGTGGTTTGAAAACCTCTTAGAGAAGAGTCGATGTGGTTGCACACATAGGGATGATACGGCCCACATGCACCTCATGTCCCACTTCATCCGACGACGACGACGACGAGAGGTGAAGATCGAGAGACCACATCACCGCCCACCCGAGATGTCCCCGAGGCGGTGGACATATTGAGCCGGTGGAGGCAAAGACCGCATCGGCCAGTGATACCCTCCCGCTACTCTCACGGATCCATGGTACCGATCCCGGAACTACATCTCATCATTCCATGATGGGATGGACCTATTTAGTGATCGACGCCTCAGACGTCGTGAGGCGCACTTTCGAGCCCGCAGCAGCAGTTGGAGGAAATGTAACTATTAAGTCTCATATTGGCGGTTTATAATATTTCATTATATTTGTTATGTTTTCATTTCTCTAAATTAAATGTTTGTAGTTCGGGATCCGGAGAGGTGAACGGGCACGAGACCTTCTACCAGAATGAGGTCACCATACGTGAATAGCCCGATGCCACGTCCATTATCCGATGATACATTGGTAAATTACCGTTTCTTGAACACAAATAAGGCAATGGTGGTTGTTCGAGTCTCGATCGACAAGTCCAGTTGCATTTTCGTGAATATCGAAAATCAGAGGCGTTTTGATGTTCGGCACGTTTTATACAATATGCTTCGTTTTTTTAAGTACATCTACTTATATTGATTTGTATCCCTAAAATAATTTTGCAGGTCGTCGATCTATTCATGGTGTATTTGAGGATGAGACTCGATGCCGGGATCGACTTATTGGATGGGGTGGATTATCAAAACACAATCATCCTCGATACTAGCTTTTTTCGTAAGTCTTTAATACAATCAATATATAGTATATATGTGTAGTATCTCTAATTAATTAATTTTCAATGTTGAATAGATGTTTTTGCAAAATTCATGGTCCGAGGTACACGCAATCCTTGCGTCCTACATTCAAGACCCGCGTGAGGCACCATTGATCATGACCCCTGAGAGCATTGCTTCTACATGGCAGCCACCAGCGCATTGGATAGCAGTTGTCCTCGGCATGGCGGGTTATACATCATGGTTACGTGCCACGCAGGTAACCTTATTTAATACAATAAATATTAATTTATCTAAATGGTTACGTGTCCTTGTTTATTTTATCTAAATATTAACTTTTATAGATCATTATCCTTGCGTCATCGAGCGTTTCGTGATAATACGCGTGGATATGCACTCGGTCATTCGTCGTTGTTTGACTCGCGATTTGGAGGATGGACCGGGATCAAGTGGATGCGAGGATGATGGACTTCGTGTGCTGACTAGATTATTGCGGCCGTTTCTTCTCTTCACTAGATGGTTCGAGGCTAACTCCCACCGGATACCACCATGGAATAATGATGCGGTTATTACACGAGCTGCTCTTCGAGGTATTTGACCGGAAGACGATTTGATGATGGTCCATTTGCGTGCATGATTGTGGAACGTCTTATTTCAGTTCACCGAGCATCGAATGGGGTATGTCTAATGTTGTAGCATATAGACATAAAGTAGGTGGAAATATATATGAGATATGTGATCCATATAAGGTTCGGGAGGAAGAGGAAGAGGAAGAGGAAGAGGTAGAAATTAGCATGTACTAGTATATTGGTATGTATTTGTATATTGGTATGTATTGGTATATTGGATGCAAATGGATGTTCATATTATTTATCGAATATTTGATTTTTATCGTGTTAGTGATATTTTGTTTGTATTAGAGGTCGTGACCTCTATGTATATGTTATGGAGGTCGTGACCTCTTTGTATATTGCTTGTTGTTGGCTATTGCTTGTTGTTGGCTATTCTTTGAGCGCAGTTGGCTTATCCATATTTTAGAGGTTATCTTTGCCCGTTTTTTACATGTATATTAACCGAATGTTGTATATTACATGTATAGTTTGTAAGTTTAATAGTTTTGTCGAATTTGCAATTAACCGAATAGGGGATTGAATTGGATTCAATTAACCGAATTTGCAATTAACCGAATTTGATGGATTAGGGGATTGCACGGGCGTGTACGATCGTGCATGGTACGATCGTGCACGACGTGCTGCACGATCGCGTGCGAGTGCGGCACACGCCGCGCGCGATCGTGCACGTCGTGCACGCATCGCAGATCGCGCACGATCGCGCACCGCACACGATCGCGGTGCGGTGCGTGCACGGCGTGCTGCGATCGCGTGCGGGCGCGTGCCACCGCACGCCTGCACCCTGCACGGGTACGCGCCGTGCACGATCGTGCTGCGACCGTGTACCGTGCTGCGATCGTGCACTCCGTGTACCCCGTGCGCACTCCCGTACCCCTGTACCCCGTGAATCCAACATAATCCAACATAATCCAACAAAACCAACATAATCCAACTAAAACCAACAACAATCCAATGAATCCCCTAATTCAACAAAACCAACATAATCCAACAAAACCAACAACAATCCAATGAATCCAACTAAAACCAACAACAATCCAATGAATCCCCTAATTCAACAAAACCAACATAATCCAACAAAACCAACAACAATCCAACTGAATCCCCTAATTCAACAAAACCAACAATATTCAACAAAATCCAACATAATCCAACAAAACTAACAATATTCAACCAAATCCAACATAATTCAACAAAATCCAAAACAACGAAATCTTACAATTTTCCGTCATTGTTTCGCATGTTTTTTCTAGTGTCAATTCAATTCAATTCAATTTGATTAAGTTAAAATAATAATAATGTTAATAATATCTTTACATGAATGTTTTCTTTCATTACAATGTCACTGCGTCTCGGATAAGTAAGGACACTTCCGACGCGTATGAGATTCATTACCACACAAGCTACATGTCCGTAGTGCACGACTTCTACTACTCGATCCCACATTGGCTGGATGACGATATCGACCCACTTTCGGGCCCGACTGACGGACTCTATTAGGAGGCATAAGCGTAATTCCAAAGAACATCGGAGGAGCGGTCCAAGTAGATCGTGGTGAACAGGATTGATCCGACACTGAGTATGCTTCGCTAGCTTTGCGAGAATGGTAGTACTCCCCACATAGTTAGATATATGGTGACCTTTATGACTAAAAATTTATATAATCAATTATATGTAAGTGAAATCAATTTGATCAAAAAATTAACATAATTAAACTTAAATTGCACTACCATATATAGAATAAAGATGAGAACACAGTATCATATCCATGTCCCACTCCAAACACGCACACGATTGCGTATTGAGATTGACTCGAATGTTTTGCTTCCGTGCTTGACTTTGAAAGTGGAGTCCGATGAGGCACTACATCGTATCTGCGTGATAGTTCCATTGATACCATCATCTTACGCGTTGCTTGTGGGTCAATTCACCGCGCACCTCTTTCGCTTCATGTCTCTCATCGAACCATTTTACGTAATGTGACGGATTGCCTCAATCATTGAGCAAATTGGCAATCGTCAGCCCACAATATTCGAGAATTGAATGATTCGGCAATGTTCGATGTCATAAAGCGTAGCGCCTAACGGGCACCGTGATCTAGCCCACTGCACTCCAACCTCCACCAACTTGGTATATGCGCCACTACCATCGGCCTTCACGAGACTTTAACATAGCCATCGCTTTTCAAAGTGTGCATCTTGGCACGCATAAGCGGCTTTCAAATAACTGCGGATGGTTGCCCAAACGGGTGATTTTTCGCAGATGGTAGTAGCATAATCCGTGTGTTGCATCGGGTACACACTTGACGCGTTCATTATCGACATGGGCATCTCAAACAATCAACATCTCCGGATTTGATCCATAAGCGACTTGTAGTCGAGGCGAAACCAAGTCCATGAGACATCATTCTCGATCGGACCAATTCCATAAGCTAATGGAAAAACTTGCTCGTTGCCGTCCTTTGTCACGCAACGAATAATACGCCTTTATTGCGGCCCTTCAGTGCGCATCGTCGACTACAATCACGGGTCGGAGGCACAATGTGTACGCCTAATCTGCATGAACCGAGGGCGACAAAGAGGTGACGGAACCGACCATCCGATCCAATATCCAAGTCACCATCGAACCGGATTGCTCATCCGTAACATATGCGAGATAACTCGGTAGTAGTGAAATGATTCTTCATGTCCACCGTATATCATCTCGATCGCCCTATTACGGGCTCGCATTGCACATTGTATGTAACGTGTACACCGTACTACCGCAAATCGGCCATAATGGACCTCGGCTTTAGCACTTCACCGTCTTCGCGTATTTTTCGTGATATGTATGCCGCAATTACACGGGCATTAACCTTCCTTACTCCGATATTCACTAGGTTACGTGCGCAAGTATGTATAGCATCAAACTTGCGGACAAACCAAAATCCACCTTCACTGCGATGCACGTAGTAGAAAAGGACACCGATTATGATATGACATTTGAATGTAATCCTCGAATTATCGGACCGAGGAATAACAAATTCTACTCGACGCTCCAAATGCCATGCCCACGTATATCTTCGCCACTTGTCGTCGAAGATGGAACCTTCGCCTCACTCATGGGTCTGGAACCGAGTCCAGAGGACGAGCAAAGAGATTAATCAAGCATCATGAGGAATAACGAGGGACTAGCCATTGCTCATCTCCTCAACTTCTTCCGGCTCTCAGCCTCCCACGTGCTCTTGCGTGTTACTCGCATAATCGTAGATGAAGCTTCCCGAATCCACCCTCTCGACGGATCCATCGTCAAACTCTACAAATGAGCCATAGCTCACCAAAGCGCACTCGCGATCTTCTTCCTCTTCATCCGACTGCTTCATCTTCTTCTTCTTCAACGTAGTCGTCGCCATCGCTGTCCTCAACAAGTGTATCACCGGTTGTGGTTGCGGATATGTTGGGAAATGTAATTCTGGATGGATCCATGTGTTGCGGCATATATTGAGATGTATCAAGATCAAACCAATCGATGATGTAAATTGTTGTGTCAACGACGATCGAACGATATGTTTTGGGAAGTGTAGTCATATGTTGACGAGGATGGTATCTCAAACGAAGGTCTATATAGTTCTTGCTGCGATTGGGATGTGTCGGCATCGTGAGTCACATAGACCTCGCTTGGGCATCATGAGCCAATCGAAAAGTTGATCATCAATACTCAAAAGTAATTTGATAATTCTACCACTCCGAGATCTCGATAGATAATGCAGGTTGGTAGGTTGTACTCAACAATTTCCCAACATAATTTGATTAATCATCTCTATGAACTCCCGGATAATTACATTGTCCATTCGAACAAAGGCATTTGATCGATACCCGCCAATGTAACATAAAGAATGATCCCACTGCCCTCCATATCGAACAATAATGTTCTTCCATCCCGACATCTATAACAAATACAAGATTACATTAATAGAAATATACAGTCTTAATATGATTTTTCTAATGTACAAAACAAATATACATTCTAATCAAATATACAAATAAGAAAAAATAGCAATCTAATTAAATAATTAAAGTCTCTTACAATAAATTCATTAAAAGGGACTTATCTAATAAACGAATTATGTCGGACTTATCTAAACGAATTATCCAATAATTATATCCAATTATCTAAACGAATTATGCAATAATTATAAATAGCGAAACAATCGAATTATCTAAACAAATAAGCAAAACAAATGTAAACAAAATTAACAATAATTAATGTAAAAATTAACAATAATTAATCTAAACAAATTTAACAATAATAAATCTAAATAAAACTAACAATAAGAAATCTAATATCATAAACAACAATAATTCGAAGATTATCCTAATTGATTTCATTTAAAATTAATTTCATGGATTATCCTAATTGATTTCATTTAAAATTAAAACAACAACAATAATTATATGTATTTAGTTAGTTATGCAATTAAATTTAAATACATAAAATCAATACACTAATAAAAATAATTATGCAATTAAATTTAAATATAGAAATAATGTTATCATTAATATAAAAGTAAATAAACGCACATTTTATATAAAGTCTCTAAATTTTTTTTATAAATAAATAAATAAACGCACGTTATCCATAAATAATTTATATTTAAACATAATCTACTAAACTTAATGTATATTAAAATTTAATCTATATTATGCAATTAAACGCACGTTATCCATACACTTAATCTAAATTCACCTAAAAAAACCATAAACTTAATCTAAATTCACATGCATCTAAAAAAATCATAAAACCATATAAATACATCTAAGTTCACCTAAACGTAAACATTAATCTAAAATGCATAACTTAATCTAAATTCACCTATAAATTAAAATATACTCATTTAAATATAAATATATAACAGAAATTGTAATAAACTATGCAATCATACAAATACATATTCTATCTCAATTTATCACTATATAGAATATAAATTGAAACAAACAAAGTACTAAACAAGATAATTAAAATTAAATACACAAGATTTAAAATTTAAATTACCTCTAATGTTTAGGGTGATGTTTTCCTCGTGATGTTTTCTCTCTTTGAAACAGATTAAACTTAAATTGCCCTCAATGTATGTTTCTCTCGTGAAATTACAATATTTTCGCCTCGCCCTCGTGATGTTTTCCTCAATGCTTGTTTTCTCATCTTTCGTCCGAAAGACTTATTTATATAGCATGTATGGAAATTAAATCAGGGAAGATAAGTCACGGTAGTAGCTGAAATAGTTTTTTTTGTCGTTTTGTTACCGACAACAATATAAATTTATATTTTTGCATTTATTCATTTCAATATTTTGGAAAATTTCCATTGACTGAGTAACATTAATATTTTTGACTTTAATAAATGATTGCGAAATTATTTTGTTAAATTACTAGAGCAAAGTGTGAGAAAATATGAAAATAATAATTAAATCAACGAATGATGTTTAAAAAACATAAATGAATAAAAATTTAATTATTCACATAAGAATCGCTGATTCGGTCGATAATTGCATGTTTCCGGCCGACGGAAACATGGAATTACCGACGGAATCAACGATTCTTATGTGAATAATTAAATTAAAAATCGCTGATTCCGGTCGGTAATTCACGATTCCTACGACCGAAACATGTTATTACCGACCGGAATCAACGATTTTATGTGAATAAATGATTTAATTATTATTTTTCATATTTTCACATAGAATCGTTGATTCGGTCGGTAATTCCATGTTTCCGATCGACCGAAACATGCAATTACCGACCGAATCGCCGATTCTTATGTGAATAATTAAATTTTTATTCATTTATGTTTTTTTAAACATCATTCAATAATTTAATTATTATTTTTCATATTTTCACATAAGAATCGTATTCGGTCGGTAACTCCATATTTCGGCCGTAGGAAACATGGAATTACCGATCGGAATCAACGATTTTTAGGTGTTAATTAATTTTTGATTCATTTATGTTTTTAGAAAAAACAAAACCCGATTCGATGATTTAATTATTATTTTTCATGATTTTCTCACACTTTTCTCTATAACTATAAAGTAATTTAAAAAATAAATGATTATAATTTCGAAATCATTTATCCGATTATGTTGTTAACAAACAAAATATTACTCGATTCACATGTTGTTGATTCACATGTTGTTAAGGGACAAAATATTCTTGTTTGGTCGGTGAAATGACTTCCACCGCCGAAGCGCACTAGATATATATTAAAAATATAAATGGGTATGTGTTGTATTCATTTTGGAAAATGGATCATCGGTGACACACTTTTACAAATGTGGGTAATGATATATATTTCCCCATTATTTATTTGCTTACTTTATTATTATCCTCAATTTTCAACTAAAAACTTGGGAGGGATATTGCCATTTAAGGGTTTAGCCACACCATATATAAATGAAAATTCTTAGTACTATCTCACTATTTAGTAAACTAGTGTATAACCCGTCGAGTTTCGACGGAAAATCACTTTATATTACGTATATGGTTATAATAAATGAAACACTTCTTAATCAAGACAATACGTTTAAATCGGATATATATGACATGGAATCACTTTACGATATAACTTTTAAGTAAAGATTTGAAAAATAACTTCATATTTGGCTAAAATTTAATCACCCAAAGTAGCGTAGCGGAGCATGATGATGAAGCAAAAAATTGAAGCTATGATTCAGCCACCCAAAATAGTTGATCGTAGCGGAGCACACTAATAAACATAAATGATGAGATTATAATTGAATCACTGTAACCTGTCTAAAATGTATATACTCGTTCCAATCATAAAATTGATTAAAAAGTTATTTAATACCAATTATTATCTCAAATTCGTATAAGTTTTTATAATAATTGATCGTAAATAACACCATGAAGATTCCAAGACATTAATAATGACATAACAAAAGGTTAAAAATGAAGAAAATTTTACGTGAGCATATCAATTAATATTCAAACTCGTTTAGATTTATATCCTCTTACCCATCCCAAATTTTCATAAAAAATAATTTTATTACACATTTTCATCCCATACATGTATACTAATGCGTGTTAATTAACCAAACCTATTTAAATTTATAAAATATCTAAATATTAAATATAAATTATTATTATAATTGGTTATTTGTCTCAATAAGACTTGAATATTATAGAGTAAACGTTAATAATAAATATTATAAAAATATATGCTAATTACGTATTTTTTCACAAACATGTTTAGTAATACCCGCTTATCACTTATAAATAACAAAAGATTTAAAATGAAAAAATTCCACGCAAACATGTCGATAAAGTTCGAACCCATCTAGAATGTATATACCGGTATCCTTTCTAAGTCGATTAATTAAATATATCATTTTATTTAGGCTATGAATGGCTAAAGTCTCATAAAAAATAATGTGTAATACAAAATATATTTTAAAATATCAGTGTAGGATTCAAATATTATTTTATATAGATTTTCATTTGATGAAGTCTAATGAAAAATCAATATAAGATTCAAGTATTTCTTCTTCTTCTTCTTCTTCTTCTTCTTCTTCTTCTTCTTATTATTATTATTATTATTATTATTATTATTATTATTATTATTATTATTATTATTATTATTATTTTGTGAAGGCTCGTGAAAAGTCAATGTGAGATTCAAATTTTTGTTATTTATATTTTGAATTTATGAAGACTCGTAAAAATGGATTTGAGATTTAAATTGTATCATTTTATTTATAATTTAATTAATGAAGTCTCATGAAAAAATCTATGTGAAATTCAACTTTCATTTTAAAAAACTATACCAAATATCTCATTTATGGCTAGATTATATTAATAAATTTATAATTTAGCCCAAAAAATCGGCAAATTAAATTGACGATGTAGTTCAAATAATATTAAGTTCAACCACTCTATCAATTAGAATATGAATTATGGTTGAAAGAATATAAATTTCTTTTCATACAAGTTTTCATTTGGTGAATCTCATAAAAAGTCGACCTAGAATTCATAGGAAGATAAATGTCATTATTGGAATTTTTTTTTAAAAAGATGACAATGTAAATAAATAACGAATTAGATAAATTAAAAGAGAAAATATAATTTTATCACACAAATATATTGACATTTTTGTGTATGTATCATAACGTATGAATAATCACTAAAAATGGTAATCTTAGTTCATTGAATGCGTATTTCACTATAATTATTTTTTGATAGAAATTTCAAAATAAGTACTCCCTCCGTCCCGGCTGGCTTGAGGCACTTCTTTTGGGCACGGGAATTAAGGAGAGAGTGTTTAGTGTTTAAAGTGTATTGGAAATAAAGTGGTTTATGTGTTAGGTATATATATTTCGTTTTTATTTTATTTTACATTTAAATTATTTATTTACATAATAAATTTATTTTAAATTATCCTTAATTTAATTAGCATATTAAAATTAATTTAATTTTTTAGTTAATTTAATTTAATTTTTAAATTAGCATATTAAAATAAATTAATTTAATTTTTAAAATAAATTAATTTTTAATTTAATTTAATTTTTTCATTAAATAAATTAATTTTTAAATAAATAAATAAATAAATTTATTTTAGCTAAAATTAGCAAATTAAATAAATTAATTTTTAATTTAATTTAATTTTTTAATTAAATGAATAAATTAATTTTTAAATAAATTAATTAATTAATTTTTTAGTTAAAATTAGTATATTAAAATAAATTAATTTTTAAATTTAATATAATTTTTTAAATTAAATAAATAAATTAATTTTAAAATAAATTAATTAATTAATTTTTAGTTAAAATACCATATTAAAATAAATTAATTAATTTTTTTAGTTAAAATTAGCATATTAAAATAAATTACTACCTCCGTCTGGGGTGTCTAAACGGTTTCGGTTTCGGTTAGAACCAGGAATCAATCGAAACAAACAAATTCGGTTAACCAAAACCGACAAATTTGGTTATCGGTTCGGTTTGTTCGAGTTGAAAAAAATTCGGTTATTGGTTAACCGATAACCGAAACAGTTCGAACCGAAAAACCGTTTTTTATTTTTAATTATTATTTCAATTTCTAATTAATTAATTAAAATTATGAAAATCAATTTTAATTATTACTTTATTAATTATTGTTAAATATTTTATCTATTTTAATAAGTTTCAGTTTTTAATTATTATTTTAATTATTTTAATTATTATTTTATTTGTTTTATTATTATCTTATTTGTTTTATTATTAATTAATTTTAATTCGGTTTTTGGTTAATCAAAACCGAACCACGGAACCGATCGGTTTTGGTTAATCGAAAATTTAAAACGGTTCGGTTTGCCCACTTTTCGGAGAAATTGGTTCGGTGAACCAAACCGAACTGTTAGACACCCCTACCTCCGCCCACCAAAACGCGCATTTAATTCCTTTTCGATTCATTCCATCAAAATGTGCACTTTCCTTTTTAGAAACACCAACTTTACATTTTTACCCTCAACTTATCCACTTATTTACAAAAACACCTACTACCACCTTTTCACACTCACAATCCATTAATATATTCATTTATTATCCCAATGACACACCTTTTTATACACATTTACTTTACACTCATTACAATTTTCTTAAAACCCGTGCCACCAAAAACGATGCACGTTTTTTTGGACGGAGGGAGTAATTTTTTTAATTTAATTTAATTTTTTAAATTAAATAAATATTTTAATTTTAAAATAAATAAATTAATTAATTTTTAGTTAAAATTATCATATTAAAATAAATTAATTTTTTAATTTAATTTAATTTTTTAAATTAAATAAATAAATTACTTTTTAAATAAATAAATAAATTACTTTTTTAGTTACAATTAGCATATTAAAATAAATTGATTTTTAAAATTAAATTTAATTTTTAAACTAAATAAATAAATAAATAAAATTTTTTAGTTAAAATTAGTATATTATAATAAATTAATTTAATTTAATTAGCCAATAATCAACCCAATTAGTTAACTGTTAATTGCAATTAAAATCCCTTATTTTTTCTTAATTATTTCCATTTATAGAAACGACTCAAGCTAGTTGGGACGGCTTAAAATGATATACGACTCAAGCTAGTTGGGACGGAGGGAGTATTAAAATAAGAAACTATTACTTCCAACTATATTCATGTTATGCGATCTTAACTCTAATGATTATACAATTTATTCTCAACTCACTGATTATTAAATTATCTATCTAAATTTCTATATAATATATTAGAGATACCACATTGATCCTCAATCCTATATGAAATTTTAAGGACTTTTTATTCTAAATTTTCGAGCAAAGTGAACCATACACAAACACAATCTTCAATACTACTTTTATTATAATAATAGCTCATTGTTTAAATAATATCATTGGAAACCTTAATTTCTTTCATTAATTGCAATAAATTACTTGCGTATTATAAGAATTGTAACATCAATACAACTTTTATTATAATGATTTATTTTGTGTTATGAATTATTATTTGGAATTAAAAAGACATAAAATCAATAATTTAGAAAATTAAAAATACAAAGTTCTTATGATGTCACGTAGGATTGCAGATGACGAGGTAATAGGAATTTGTAATGGATTATATAATTAATAGATATTTATGTTTCACATTTTTTATTCAATAGGTCTAGTTTGTCGTATTTAGTTTTTTAAGTGTGATATAAGCTATTACACATGTAAGTGGAGTTTATCCAACGACACCGAAAATAACGACTATGAGTTCTTCATAAATTCAAAAAATAAATTGTTTCACACATGAAAATATTGGATCTTTTATTTAAATTCTATTCTCTTTGCCTTTTTTATGTGGGAAAACAGTCGTTACTATCATTTTTTAGATAAACTTCGTTTATGTATTACCTTCAAACCATACTAATTAGGCAATGATATTGGTAGGTTTTGAATTCGACTTAAAAAACAAGACGTCAATGAAATTCAAATTAATACATTTTATATGTATTTTACTCCCAACTTCCAACATATCTTTAAGATTATTTATAATAAATATTCTATAAAAAGTACATAAAAATCTACGTGATTATTTCATAATTTAATATTACATGCTCTCTCTTTCGCTCGCTCTCTGCGCTGTTAAATACTAGGATACAAGCATATATTTTGCCGGGTAAGAAAAGTCGAAGCTATTTTTGAAGGAATACAATTGTTTTTAATTGGGCTTTAATAATTTTATTGGCTTTTATGTATCAACATTAGTGGGCCATAAAATACTGGTACATTGGATTAAAACCACTGATAGCCCAATTTTTGGCCCAAATTGACTACTTCGAGATTTGAATACACTTCTGTTGGAGCAAAACCCTTATGGCAAAATTTGAGGAATCATGACCTACCCATAGCTAGGTATTTATCTGTGTGATGGGACATGGCCCAACCGCTCCGGCCCATTAGCAGGCCCAAGCGAGCTGGGCCTGACTTAATAACGGTCCACGCGGTTAAGCCCCAGCCTCTAAACCCTAATCCAGACTTGGTCAAAGGCGCCACCCTACAGGCGAGGCGAAGAGTCCCTACGTGGAAGGCGTGGGATCCCTACATGCGAGATGAAGAGTCCCTACATGGAGGGGGCTCAGAGCCCGCCAATGAAGGGATTGGGCACGTCTTTAGGGGTCCTCAGATATGTATAAATAGAGATTAGATCGACGGTAAAAGGGTTGACAACTTATTGAATAGTAAAAGATTTTAGCTGCACTCACTGTAATCAAATCATAGTGAAAGTATTGAGGAATCACTCCTCCGTGGACGTAGATCTTATTCTCGATCGAACCACGTAAAAGCCTTGGTGTTCTTTACTGCTTTACACAAATCTCGTATATTAACATACACTAGATTTATCACTATGCATTGATGATATGATAATATTGTATGTGCCATAGAAAATGATGTAATTCTTATTGATTAAAAGGCAGGTACTTGTAATTGTAATTGTAATTGTAATTGTAATTGGAGTGAGAGTTTATTCAAAGCCCACCACTATTTTGTTGTAATTCTTATTGATTAAGTGAGAGTTTATTCAAAGTGCACCTAAAATAGCGATGGTAGATTTCTTAAGTATTAAAAAATAATATTATGATTGAAATGCTTTAAAAATTTGTAAAAACTGCAATTGTGTATAAAGATTATGGCTTTTCGTTATTTTACCCTAAATATTAATAATTGAGATATCATTCGTCGTTACGAATTTCAATGGGAACATTGTATTGTATCCAAGGTCCATGATTTCAAAAAATCGTTTATTAGAAATTGTGGTATTTTGGAAAATTTATTAGGAAAATTAGGTTTCCATTGTAACTCATCGTCATCCATATGTTTTATCTATCACATGATGGGTAGACCGATAACCCCGCTTTTGTATTGTTTTTCCCGCTTTGATATCTTATTTCACCAAGATTTATACTTGGTCTTATATTTATAGTATAATTTTAGTATTTTATGAAGATATCATGTTTGGGTATTGTTTTGAGTCTTTTATATAGTTTTATGTGTTTTGGAAGTAAAAATAGCATGAAGTGGTTGTTTAGCCTTAGCGCTGACCGGAAAGAAGTCGAAACTGGCACCGAAAATTGGAACTGGGAAGAGTCGGTAAGAAAAGGAAAAGTTAACGCTGGCTCCCCAAAGTCAAAGCTGACACAAGAAGTCAAAGCTGGTAACTGGTGCTAACAAATAAGAGTGAAACTGAAGCCTTCCAATCGTGATAGCAGCTGAGAACCAGTTGTGCTGAAGATTCGTCAGTCAAACTGGTAACAACAACTAATTGGTCAGCCAAACTAGTGACAACAGCATACTGAAGATTTCTCAACCAAACTGAAGAGTCATACTGTCATTAGTATGATTGACCCAACTGATGAGTCAGCGGAAGTCTATCAGAATGAACTGCCAAACTGAAAGAGCTTGTTGATGAACAGTACCATTCCATCATGATGAATAAAGACGGACTCTGAAATTTGGCGAAGTGTTGAGCTATCATAGACCCAACCCATGTTGATGAACAGTAGCCAAAATGCCCAATTGAGAAAACACAGAGTTAACTTATGGATAAGTGTTTGACTTTTAGACCATGTACACTGTTGCAAGCACAAAAAGCAAAGTCGACAAACACCACACGTTGATCCCTCGTTCGTCCGTGCAGAAAATACGTCCAGAATGTCGACTACATACTCATATTTCTCATTGGGTCGTACAGAGTCATCCTAACAAAAGCCAGAACAATGCAGATTCAGTTGGGATCATCGTCCCTCTGAAGCACAAGTCTCTGCACAGTTGTCGGTGGTCCACGCTGATATAAAAGGACAAATATGCCCTTCATGACCGATTTAAAATGTCCTTGACCCTAAGAGCCGCAAAAGACCAGTTTACCCCTCTCTTTTGCCTCCTCTAAATAGTGAAGATGTTCCCTTGTAATAGAGTTCAGTTAGTAGAGTTAACTTCTCTTTCTTTGTCCTAATTTTTAGTTTAGCTTATTTTTAAATTCAGTTTTTATTGTGTTCCTTTACATTATTATTTATTTACATAACATTCAAATTCAAATCAAGTTTTCCTTTAAAGTTCATCTTTACATTTTAGCACATTTACTTTCCTTGTTATTTATGCTTTCATTTGTGTTTTACTTATCTTTTGTTTTCGTATGAGTAGTTAGATCTCTAGTGGTTCTAGGGTTGTATGATACTTGGTTAATGATTATGTGATATTGTGATAGATGTCATGCTATCTTTCATTGCATGTTTATAACTCTTGGTGTTTTATCATGCTAGATTGTTGATCATCTTCTAAACATGTATGATTGTTTTCTTAGATGACCGAAAGGGTTTGAGGGAATAATGAAAAATAAGAGTTCATTATATAAAAAAGTGTTAGATGGCTGAGAGAGTTTAGTAACTTTTGTAGGAATCATAATCTTTTTGACTTTTGGGAGTTAGTGCAATTTCTTGAAGCCTAAGGATAATAAGGTCGTTCTAATCAACACTCATATGATTTATAGAGATATAAGCTATGAGTACATGAGTGATCTTCCACATGTCTTGGATTAAAACTGATAAATGGATCAACACGATATTCACATAATCTGAAGCTGAGTATATATACTTCCCTGAGATCGGTGCCCTTTTATTCTATTTTTTCCCTATGTGTTTATTTTGTTCTTGTTTTATTTGTTTATTTTATTTTCTATTGACTGGAAGGTCAATCTTGTTCATACCAAACCTTTTATTCTATGTTTTTGCCTAACAACAATAAAATGTTTATGTGATATTACCTGCCCTTTTTTGCCACACATAATCCCTGAGGACACGACAACCCCTTTGCAAATACTTACCATTGCCGTACAGACAACCGATCAGAGACCTAACACAAAAAGAGGCAAAATGTTATTCCCCTCATATCTTGTTGAATACAATTATTTATTTTTTATAATCTAAGAAAATATATGATAATTTAAAAAAATAAAACCAAAATTTCATATTTGTGTAGATGTTTTGTTATTTCCAAGACTTGATTTGAATATATATATATATATATATATATATATATATATATATATTTGAATTATAATGAAAAAATTATTTTTTTCGTAAGAATATGAGAATCAATGTATTTTACTTACAAAGTTAATACACTTTAAGTATAAAGTTAATGCATTTTTGAGTTCCGGTAAAAGACAACATTATCATCAATATTTCATAGTACAATAACTCTATACATAAAGTGTATTAATTTTATTTGTAAAGTGCATCGATTCTCAAGTTCTTACTGAAAAACATATTTTTACTTGATACATTCCCTATATATTGTAAAGTCAATGACTTCAACATGCTCTTCATCTAAACATATTTAAATTAGCAAATATGAATATATATACATATATATATATATATATATATATATATATATATATAAAGAGAGAGATAAGTTCAAATAAGAATAATTTTTATCTTAAAACTAAGAACCAAATGAATTTGCTATGAAAATTGATGAATCCGCTGAAAATGTTATTGAATCAAAAAAATCAATTTTTTTTCACTCAGCTTCAAATTCCATTAGGGAAGAAAATTCTATTTTTTGGATTCAGTAACTTTCCCGACGGATTCATCAACTTTTCACATCGAACTTTTCATCCGGGTTCAAATTTCATTAGGGACGAAAATTTGATATTTTTGGATTCAGTAACTTTCCCAACGGATTCATCAATTTTCATAGCGAATTCATCATTTTTTAGTTCTCACGATAAAAATGATTTTTACTTTAACCTTCATATATATATAGGGAGTGGATCAAATGAAAATCACATCTTTTTTACGAACTCTGCGAAATATGCATAAGACGTGTAAAGATGATGCATAGAACGGTATAAGGTTATGCATAACGAAAACTTTCTAAAATTATTTTGTTGTGCAACAATTTTAGATTGTTTTCGTTATGCACAACTTTATAAATTTTATTCATCAACTTTATACGTATGTGCATAGTTCTCGAGTTATAAAAAAAGATGAGTTCTCGCTAAATTCAACCCCTATATATATATATATATATATACACACATGTAACTTCCAATTTAAATTTTCTATTATACTTTGATATAAAATATCGTTTTTCACTTCAATGATAAATACTCTTATAAATGTATGTATATTTGTGATATCACTTAATATAATAACATAAGTCATAGCATCTAACATATATCTTATTAAACACCAAAATGAAACCAAAAATGGCAAACTAAACCAACAAAAAAGTCATATGTGGTGTATGGACATTATGAGATTGACACAAGACGACATAGTTTGTGTTGTGCAGAGAAACATCTCACGTATAAAGACACAGACAGCTCCTATATTTTGGGGCGTCCATTCCTTAGAATTAGGTCGACTACTGTTTGGATTCTCATTTGCCACAATCAACGCACGCCTCTCTAGTCTCTTCTCTTCATTTAATTTCACCTTTAATTATAGGATTTCCTATTACAGCTAATAAGTCACTAACACCATCAAATATCCTATACTCGGTGGATAAATTACTAATTGCATCAAAAATCCAACAGCTAACGAATTCGCATTAAAATATAAAATTTGAGGTTATTTCCATAGGATTTTGTAATGTTACTCTTATTAGATGACAAGTTCGTTTTATAAATGTCAACGCATAACTTGCTAATATTTACATGGAAATGGTATTTTCGAGATGAGATTTGCAGTGCATTTAAATTTATAACTTGGATCATAAAATTATATACACGGAGTATAATTAATTGTTAATGTAGTATTAAATAATTTCGTTGAACTAGTGGTGACATTGTATAATTGAGGTGAATCCCCTTCATTAAATAATGGGGCTATGAATTATAACTAAATAAAATTATATATCGTATTCAATGTTAATAATTAGGACCATGTCGTTATTTTATTAAAAATGTAGTTAAACCATATGTTGTATCTGACAAATTTTATAACAACTCATGGTATAGGAGAAAACAACCAATTGAGTGGTCGTAGGTTGCTTTGATAGCCAAAAAACAAGTGTACGCCGCCGTCACTGACCACCTGTCATTCGCGCCCGCCGCTCGCCCACCACACCCTATTTTGTCCTCTTTTATTTTCTCTCGCTTAAAAGAAAATAAGAAAATTATTTCTATCATTTTTATTTTTATTTTCATAATAGATTCGTGTAAGAGAACCCGGTCATTTTCATTAATTTTTATAAATTTTGGGGATTTTCTTGGAGTAGATGGTGGAGATTCATTGAATTTGACCACTGTTTTAAATTACCAAAATGCCTCTTCGGTCCATTTCAAGTTTGGTTTGTTTGCTCTATCTTTGCAACTATAATTGTTTTTCTCTTTAAAAATGTTAAAACTTTTTTTATCTTCATTTATTTCTCACTCCTCGAAAAGTATGTTAGTATCATACTTATACCAATCGGGAATTTGTTTGTACGGTATTAATTTTAATCGCGTTAATATATACGTTTCACCTTTCTTACATAGTACATACTACATTTCGCATTATTATTATTATTATTATTATTATTTGTAGATTGCATGGTTATTGTATTTTAGGAAAAATGGCCTTATTCAGCGTACTCACAAATTATTATTATTATTATTATTGGTGACATTCTTCTATAATCATCCTCTCATGAAATTTATAGATTGCGATTATACTATTAACTTATTTAAGAGAATTTTCAATTTGATAATTGAAAATTATTAATATAAACATAATTAGACCTACAATATTTTATAAGTATCCACGCCATAGTACGTGTAATAACTGTTAAAAAGACATGAATCCATCTATACTTATGATAATCGACCAACCCTAAAACTTATAGTTGGACCCAATAGTTAATGCCCTATTATATGAGAAATAGCTTCCATTCCCAGAAGTCATTTTTATCTTAATCTTATCTCGTTTCATTTTTATTATAATATCACTGATAATTGTATAAATATATAATATTCGACGTGGGATATTATCCCTATTTTCTTATTGAGATCTACGATATCATATCTTAACATTCGTCCTGTTTTTCCCATTAAAAGGAAAAAGCTTTGGAAATATATTGGTTCCTATTTTTAAAATTTAGATACTGGAAAAGTTGGCCCGGGTTAAATTTGAAAATATGTTGATTTCATTAGTTATAAATTTGTAAACTGTCTTTTATTAAGTTAAATTAGTATATTTGTACTATTAATTATTTTTCATGAATTCTATTATCTAAAATAGAAACATATTAATTAAATTTAATTAATGATTGCTTCAACAAAAATTAATGACTGTTAATAAAACTGACAGGTTTAAATTATTCTTAAATCAAAATAAAATAAAATTATGCGAATATAAAATAAATTCCAATTATAGTCATTTAAAGTTTTTTTTTACTTTACAGTTAAAATTAAGAGTTGAATTTTTAGACAAGTGCCATATTATATATCATACTATCGATTATAAGCTTATTTCATCATTGTATTTTACTGTAGTGTCTTTTTTAGTCATATTTAGTTATCTCTTATGTAGCCGTTGAGGTCTAATTAAATGACAAAATTGAGACACCAAAAAACTCTATTTAATAAAAAGATTTTTGGTGTGAGTCTCACCTAAATGTGGGTTGTGTTTTCATTTTATTTTAAATATATAATTTAGTTTGTACTAGTTTAGTTATTTTTTTATTACTGAGTAAATAATTTGTAATATATTAGTTGGGAAATCATTATATGATATCTAATCTTGTATCTAACAAAAAAAATCATTTATGTCTAACAAAAAATCATTTATATGGTATTATTCAAATAATTAAAATAAATAAATAAATAGAATCTTTATATAGACATTCATATAATTTGAATCATTTTTACTAGTTTATATTGTTTTGCCAAATGACGACCCATTATTCGGGTCTTGCTAGACAATATATATGTACTTTTTATAATTAATATGTAATTAATATGTAAAGAATAGGTGAACTCTTCTCCCAGCCAACCCCTATATGTTGTATTTTACTTGAAAAAATAAGGCCGAAAAACAAAACAATAATTGCAAATGGTCAATAAGAGAAAGCTTCTAATGGTTGACCAATTTTTGTTTTATAAAAATATCCGCAAAGTTGTTGAGCAGAATTTGAAGCGTAGCAATTAGATGAAGAGTTTATCTGTGGAGATGTCAATTGGCCAATCCATTTTATTTTGGGTCAATTATTTAATTTCGAATTACTTTTTATTTAAATTAATTATGCTGATTTTTTAATTATAAATTTTCGTCTTAATCCCAAATCTTCGATTTTCAAGCTAGTTTGTCGGGCTATAAAATTTACGAAAAAATTAACATATATGTTATTTTTGTAATAACCAAATTCTTGTAAACAAAAATAGACTATGTTGTTTCTCGATCAAATCACTTAATCTCATATTAAAACAAAAATGAGAATCATTTCAATGAAAACTTAGATAATAATCAATATAGTAACTTCTGGAGAGGCAATGATTTAACACACCTTTAACTTAAATGATTGACTTTATTTAGTTTTCAAGCTAGAAATTTATTAATTAAGTATTTCAAACATGTTGTCAAGTATTGGGGCATGCCAAAAAACATTGTTAGCGACCGAGACTCACGGTTCACGGGGACTTTCTGGTCAGAACTTTTCAACCTTCTTGGATCGCATCTCAACTTCTCGTCTAGCTATCACCCTCAGACGGATGGCCGCATCGAGAGATTAAACAGATTTGCTTGAGGAATACTTGAGACACTTTGTCAATGCAAACCGAAGAAGCTGGCGAGCATTGCTCGATGTTGACAAATTATGTTTCAACTCTCGAAGAGCTCATCCACCAACAAGAGCCCTTTTGAGATTGGCACAGCCAGCGACCATTGTTTCTCACACAGTGGCGAACACACCTTTAACTTAAATGATTGACTTTATTTAGTTTTCAAGCTATAAATTTATTAATTAAGTGTTGGAGAAAACCAAAACACATTCTAAAAGCATCAATTTTATTATCAAATTCATATACAAAGTAATAATATTTGACAATCAAGTAATTTGAAAAAACTAGGGGGCCAACTCAAAAGTCCAATCGTAATCGGGCTATTTTTGATTCGGGTCGATCGAGTTGATTTTTTTCCAGGATGTAAATTTTCATGCTAGTTCTCATTTTTTTCTCGATCTATTCGGATATGTCGTTGATTTCAAGCTAATTTGATATCCTTAATTTTCAAAACCATTACACAAATCAAACGAAATTAAATGTGAAATCAACTGGGTTTTGAAAATAAATATATACAGGAACTCCATTTGAAGAGCTAAACTTATATTACGGTTAAAATTAGTGTCAAATATATATAGTTTTAATCAAAGTCATATACATATACATATATTTTTCGTTACCGAAAAATGTTCGAAACATGTTAAGTTGTTGGTGTATGTCTTTAATCAAGTATAATGAATTGATTTGTGACAATTTTAGTCATAAGTGAATTTTGAACGTTGAAAAGCATAATTTACATCGAAAATAACATGTAGCCTGTAAGTCATTTCCAATGACGTTTCTGCATTGTGCTTTCTATATGTCATTTCATGTACCAATTGTGTTTTTTAGTGAAAAAAATCACTTAAACTAAAATTGTTACAAAATTAATTCATTAGATTTGATTGAGATATTATTAATTCATTATACAAAAATTATCACAAAATCATTATTAAGTTAAAATTGTGTATTTTTTCATTTAATTAACATAAAAATGGAAAAGCTTTTGAAGGGCAATTTTTAAAATATGTTATTCATCTAACTCGATCAAACCGCCTTCTTTTGTATTTCATCCAATTTCCATAGTCCTCCTCTCTCCTCAAATATTTCAATGAACACACACCACATACCTATTAATCTATACCGCTTTAACTATAGCCGTCGCTGCTAAAGCCGTCATGAATCTGCACCTGTTCTGGAGGTCTTACGACGATGTTGCCAATGGTAAAGGAGCGTCCCGTTATAACCTTGAAATATGTGTAATGAGTCGGGGTAGAAAAAAAAATCTAAAAATCGAATATCCAATTTGAATCAAACATAAATTTAAAATTCGGTTCGATTTTTTGAATTTTCGGATCAGATTTAATTTTTTCAAGATTTCGGATTTTCGGATCGGATCGGATCAGATTGAATTTTTAAAATCCAAAAAAAATCCCAACTATATATAATTTATATATAAAAATAATATTTTATTTAAATATTTTTAATTTCAATCTAAATATATATAAGAATTAACAAAAATTGGTTTCAGATTTTCGGATTTTTCAGTTCGGTTCGGATCGAATTTTTCTCTCACTCAAAATTCAAATTTTCAGATCGGTTCGGATTAGACAAAAATCCGAACCGAAATTCAAATGCTCACCCCTGGTCATGAGCCTCAAATCCACCAATTTATGTTGATATTAATTTCATTTTGGTGATAACAGGAGCAAGATTGACTACAGGGACAGTGGTAGAATGACAGCTATCGTCGGGTTTGAATGAAATCGGCTAATTTTGGGAGGAGGTCGGTTCAATGGTGATTAGTAGAGGTGGCAAAAGTAGTGGGCCGGGCCAAAAAAAATTGGCTACTAAGTATGAAGCCCAGCCCAACCATGGACGGACTTTCAGACGGGCGGGCTAAGCCCACTCAAATTTATTTTACCTATAAATTTACATATTTAATTGTAAAAAAATAAATAAATTCATAAAATAACAATTAAAGCTATAAACTAGTAATTTAACATCAATGAGAATAAAATTTTAAATTATATGTTAATACAAAAAAATAGATTGAAGCACTCGAGTCATAATTTAAAATAACTAGAGACATAATTGGACGACAATTGAACATGATGATTGGGAAGTTGTTGCAGCGGCGAGGATGGATGCAGAGAATAGGTTGGAAAACGATGGGGGAGGTGAGAGTGGTGTACATGAAGGGGGGATGTTGGCCATCAAAAAATAGGGCGAAGACGGTGAGTGAACTAAATCTATATAAGCTTATTTGTACAGATACACTACTGCATACAACTATATGTGAGTGTATAATTTGAATACACATGCAACTAACATGTTCTATCAATAGATTTCAAATAGAGATCAAAATCGTGCTTTGTTTGGTCAGGTAAGGCGAATGAAGACGGATGAAGCAGCAGAGGCACGAGAGTGATTTGGGAACTCATGGTGGTAGGGATGCAATGAAGTTGTGTGAGTGTTAGTGGATGCCAAAATCAAATTTATAAGCATAAAATAGTATAGAAATATCAACGATATTATATTATAATTAATTTATTGCCATGAATTATGCTATTGTAATGTCTACATGAATTGATTGATAGTTATTAGGAATAAAATTTAGAATAAAATAGAGAATTTAGAAAAATCAAACTAAATAAATTCTTAAAATTTCACACAGGATCAAGGATAATTGCGGTGATATGAATAGGAATACATATGAATTTTAAAGAATATAATATAGTTTTGATCAATTACCGTAACTTATGCAATTAGCATAAATTAATGGTCCATCTATTCTATCTATTTTATATTTAAAGTAACAATTTAAAATCAACAATCAATTAAAATTCTTAGTTATATAAAACATAATGCATATATGATACAATATATATGAAATGTTATATAGAATATATTGATCATAATATATATATATATATATATATATAGGGTATACAATTATAAATTATTTATGATAAAAAAATTTGAAAATATTTCGTATTAATTGTATATATTCAACAGTCAATATTACTAAAAATCTATTTCAATAAATGGAATAACAAAAATAGGGAAAAGTTTTATCTTACTATATACGGAATCCGGTGTTGATATTATATAATATATAGATAAATAAGCTAAAATAAAATAATAAACAACTTAAAAAAAGAGAATTAAAGAGAAATATATAAATAAAAACAAATAAATAAAGAGAAACAAATAATCAGTAGGTAATAAAAATATATATTTATCGTGTGGGCTTTTTAGCTCGGAAACCCAGAGCTTTTTTAGCCTGAAGCTCAGTGTGCCCGGAGTTTTTGCGGGCAAACTTTTTAGAACATATTTTTTTTCGGATCTCTTATTTTGAAGCCCAACCTAACCTATCCCAACCCGACCCATCGGATCTACCAGCTCTAGTGATTAGCAAGAATGAGAGGAGAGATATATATAGAGATAAATTTTTTAATTTTGACTTTTTTTTTGCATTCAAGTATCAAAAAACAACTATGTAGTTTGATTTAGTTGAGATATATATAGAGATAAATTTTTTAATTTTGACTTTTTTTTTGCATTCAAGTATCAAAAAACAACTATGTAGTTTGATTTAGTTGGGAAAAAATTCATGTATAATTCACATAAAAATCCAGCAAAGTGGCTCATCATCCCATTGCCTAAAAGATAAAAGTCGATTTTTATATTAAAAAAAAAGCTGTAAACATTTTTTGAAAAATTTAAGAAGTTAGAAATATAGGGAATGATTACTGTAAAAATTATTCTTAATCTATAAACTACGAATTTCTGAAATCATTTCGTCGTATAAGGGTATGAATTTAGAAAAATAAAAATTCGTCAATCATGAAATTCGAACACAGATGAATTGATTAAGTAAAATGATATATTCACAATAATAAATCTTCATAAATCAATGACTGAAAATAAATCATATTTTATACTTTAAAATTAATTTATATTGATTTCGAAATATAAAACATAATTAACTCTTAAAATAATTCTCATGTCTAGAGATGGCAATGGATCCCGGACCCGGTCCGGATCCGTGGATCCAAATCCATTTTTTAGGATTTGGATCATAAAAAATTTGGACCCGATGGATCTGGATCGGATCTGGATCATACCTCTATATTTCGGATCTGGATCTGAGATTTAATTTTTGAGACCCAGATCCGGTCCAGATCCGGCCCACGGATCTATTATTTTTTTATTTATATATATTTATATATATATATATATTATTTTTATTATAATTTAATACATAACCCCAACTTAAAACTCTTTAATTTTCTTTTTTCAAATTCTCTCAAAACAAATATGTTCCCAATTTCATTTCAAATTCTCCAATTATGTATCAATCGACATTCACGGCGGATCGTATCACTTAAACCACAGGCGATCGAGCTGTTTGTTGTTTCCTACCTTATAGTATATTTGTAACTAACGTCTTCCAATATAGTGATAATTATAAAAATTCTAAATAATTGTTATAATATTATTGTATATTTAGATTATTATGGTGTTATTGTGAATTATAGATGATTTAGAATTTATTTTAGAAACGAAAACTTATGGATCCGGGTCTAGACCTTGGACCCTGCGGATCTTATGGATCTGGATCTGGATCTAATTTTTTTGAACCCAATGGATCCTGACCGGATTCGAGTCAAGAAAAATATCGAATCTGATCCGACTCCACCTGCATCCGGTCCGATCCCATCCATTGCCATTCCTACTCATGTCACACCGACAAGAGATTCCATTCTTATCCAAACAAAGATTATTTTGCTTAATTTAATCTCAAATACTACGTCACGCCTCAAATCAAACTGGTTTGGTGCAATAATGATGCTAAAATACTAGTATTAAGAAATCCATGTAGGCCCAAGACAACTAATAAATTTACTTTATAATCCAATCTATGTTTCTATATTACGAGTCCTTTCATTAGAATTTACATATCTAATGCATATGTTTATTTTAGAGTATTACTAACTATTAATTTATAACGTGATGCATGTAGTGAGTGCACGATCATCCTAACAAATCCACGTATATAGTTTGAGATTATTTTTAGGATAATGCACCATAAGTCATAACACTAAATAAAATAAAATATTTGGTATGCAATATCCTCTCATATATGAAAATCTAAAAAATATTGGTATATTCACATGTAATTGCTCTGAATCTAAATACTTAAAAATATTGTAGAAAAGCAAGGGTTTTATGATAAGAAAATTTTAAGAAATATACAAACATACAACAATAAGAAATATACAAACATACAACAATAAGTGAACCCAAAATCGGACCAACCATCAGTTCATTAAATACATTAATAATTTTGTCAAATATCACATACATTTATATATAAATAAGTATTTGATAAAATATAAGAAATTGATATTTATATTTCTTGATTCTCTATCTCTTATGATATTCATTTGAGCGTGTACGAATTAAACACACAAGATTCTCAAGTGTGCGATTTTCAGCACTTCGGTGGGCTATATTGGTCTTTACCCGTCTTCAAGAGTAGCAGATTCACAGAACAGAAGCCACGAAAAGAGGAAAGAAATATCAGAGTAGAAGAATATAGAACAAAGTAACAAACCCTAACTAAACTCTCTCTCTCATATTGTTTCAGTTCGTCGTCTCAAACCTCACCTTCTTGACTCTCTCATTTCCAATTCTCAATCAATAACCATAAATTCTCTCTCCCATCCATATATATATATACTTGTTTTACAGATTCTTTCTATTTAGTCCAAAAATTCCAAAAATTACCCTCCTTTCTTTTTCCCGCGAATTGCATAATTAAGCCTGGATCAGAAAGTTTTGCCCTTGAATTTGCTGTAATTGTTCGGATTACCTGTTTCTCGGGTGCTCAATTTTCTGTGAGAAGCTAGAAATCAAATTTATGGCGGTTTCGACCATAGCGCTCTACTCGAGCCCGCCGAGTAGCGTATGCTCCGCCTCGCACCAAATCAGCTCCCACGCGTCGTACGATTTGGATGTTAACAGCCGGTCAACGTCGTCGGCGTCGGCATCGCCGTCGCAGAAGCCATTGATTGGTGGCCTGTCGTGCCTGTTTGCGTCGCCCGCGATCAAATCGGCGAGTTATTCATCTGGAGCGGAGGATTTGGGTGCTCTGTGGCACGATAGGACCGAGGAATTAGGTACCTCGTTTCGGTACTCGTCGTTGAAGCGGGATCAGGCCCACCAGAGTCCAGTTTCCGTGCTTCAAGGCCTAGATAACTCGATTGGGTCGGGTTCTCGGAGTCCACCCATGAGAATTAGCGCGGATTTCAGCTCAGTTAGGTCAGGGAATGGGGGGATGTTCAAAGGATTCGTGAGGCACGCGTTGGGCTCGTGTGCGCCTTTAGATTTGGGTGTGAAAGACTTTGATTTGTCAACGTCGTCGAATGCTTTGTCTGCGGATGAGCTTCCTTTTAACATGGACGAGAATTTCATGGCGATGGATTTGCCGGCCTATGCGAGAGGCTTTCTATCTGATGCGCAGTCGACAAATTCGATTTTTATGAATGATTTCGTCGTTAAGGCATTTTATGAAGCTGAGAAGGCTCATAGAGGCCAGGTATTTAGCTTACTTTTCTTAGAAATGTTTTTCGATTTTATGAAAGAATGAGATGGTTGCAGAATTAACTATTCTGATGCTTTTTCTGTGCAGAAACGAGCAAGTGGACATCCTTATCTGCAGCATTGCGTCGAAACGGCAGCTCTGCTGGCGAACATAGGCGCCAGTTCTACAGTTGTTGCTGCAGGGCTTTTGCACGATGCGGTTGATGATTCTTTTCTCACTTTCGATCATATATCTAGGTCTTTCGGAGCCGAAGTTGGTGATTTAGTAGAGGGGTAAGAAAATTGTGATCTCTACTTTCTTAGATTTCGATATGAAGTTTTAATTTTGGTATTAGATTAATTTAGCTATGTGGTTATTGTCCACGACTTGTCTGAGTTCATGTGTAGAGATGTAGGTGATGAAAGGATGTTGACATGTAGATCTGTTAATGTGAATGATTGTGAATTATGTGGATTGGGTTTTAGAACGTTGAAATGTTATTTTGATTGCTCTTTTGGGTTTGGAGGAGGAATTTTCCATTAGAATCAAGAAGTATTTGCCAAAACCTGCCTCTTCGAACTCAAAATTGTATATGTTGGAGACATATTGAACTAGGTTTTCTGTGTCAGGTATCTAAGCTGAGCCAACTGAGTAAGCTTGCACGGAGAACAACACTGCCTGCAAAACTGTTGAGGCAGATCGATTGCATACAATGTTCCTTGCGATGGCAGATGCAAGGGCTGTTTTGATAAAGCTTGCAGATCGATTGCACAATATGTTGACCTTGGATGCATTGCCATTGATCAAACAGCAAAGATTTGCTAAGGAAACTTTGAAATATTTGTCCCTCTTGCCAATAGATTAGGTATCTCGACTTGAAAGAGCAGTTAGAAAATCTCTGTTTCACATATCTTTATCCAGACCATCATCAAGAGTTGTCCTCCAAGCTTCTGAAGTCCTTTGACGAGGCTGCCATTACTTCTTCTTTGGAGAAGTTGGAGGAAGCACTGAAGGATGCGGGATTTCATACCACTGTGCATCAGGCCGGCATAAGAGCTTGTACAGCATCTATTCCAAAATGTCAAGTATGTACTATTCCTCTTTCTCTCATTTCCTACTATAATATCTAGATGTGTATATAATACAAATATTAACATTATGACCTTAAGATGCAAGTTTCTATTCATATACTTTGTTGATAACATGCCTAGCAACCAGAGATCAAACAATTACATTGTGTGTTTTGACTACTCGATGGTGTTTTTATATAACTTTGTTGGTTTAGTTATTGACTTATTGTCATGACTTAATGGAATTCTTCCTCTTATAGGAAGAAGCTGAATATGGATGAAATCCATGACATACATGGATTAAGGCTAATTGTTGAAACTGAAGAAGACTGCTATAAAGCTCTAGGAGTTGTCCAGCAGCTATGGCATGAAGTACCTGGAAGGTTCAAAGACTACATTATTCGTCCCAAGTGTAACGGGTATGCAACAACTCTAAAAGTAGAAAATGTTGTTCCATTGGGTCGTGTTTATCATATGCTTAATTTTATATTACACATTGCAGGTACCAATCTCTACATACAGTAGTAACGGGCAAGGATATGGTGCCACTTGAAGTTCAGATTCGAACAAAAGAGATGCATTTGCAAGCTGAGTATGGGTTAGCTGCTCATTGGAGATACAAAGAAGGAGATTCTCAATATTCTTCCTTTGTCCTTCAGATGGTTGAATGGGCACGTTGGGTGATGACCTGGCAGTGCGAGGCAATAAGCAAAGACAGGTCATCTGTTGGTTTTGCCGACTCCAATGAGCTGCCTTGCACCTTTCCTACCCATTCTAAAGATTGCACTTTTTCGTGCAAACCCCATTGTGGCGCTGATGGTCCCATCTTTGTTATCATGATTGAGAATGATAAGGTTTGTTCTTGATAATGTAGTTCCCCTGGTTTTGTAACATAGAATAATCTTTCGAAACTCTTAGTTCATCGAGTTTAATGTCTAACATCATATTTCCAACCTGCAGATGTCTGTTCACGAGTTTCCAGCAAACTCATCACTAATGGATCTGTTGGAGACAGCCGGTCGAGGCAGTTCTAGGTGGACGTCGTACAGA
The DNA here is from genome assembly GCA_036937905.1 of Salvia rosmarinus. Taxonomy (NCBI): domain Eukaryota; kingdom Viridiplantae; phylum Streptophyta; class Magnoliopsida; order Lamiales; family Lamiaceae; genus Salvia; species Salvia rosmarinus. Next base: position 10,547,447 of record CM072817.1, on the reverse strand, counting down.
TTTCCAGTTAAGGAGGAACTTAGGCCACGACTGAACCATAAGCCCGTCACCGATCCTACCTGCAAGCTGAAAATGGGCGATGTCGTGGAATTAACTCCAGCCATACCGGACAAGTCGCTGACAGAGTACCGGGAAGAAATCCAGCGAATGTACAACAGAGGCGCGACGCCTTTGACAGCTGGTTCCATGGCTAGCTTCAGAAGCTGACCCCTCATCCGAATTCATTCTTTGCTAGTCTTTCATTTGATAACATAAAAAAGTAGGTATTCTTGTACATACGCATTTGTGAGAAACAGTTCATGTTGTTGTGTTATGAATGGAATTAATTTATTCAATCAGTGTTGAATATTTTTATAGTGTATAGAGCCTAAACAAATCTCACAAAATAGGAATCTTGAATTTATTGATCTAATACTTACCAAAATTGATGATTTTTGAAAATTTATTTGAATAATTTAAGTAGAACATATTGTCATATTGAGTTCTTTCTGGAATCCATTTTTTAGTAGTTTATGATTAGGTTTCGACTCATTTACACATCTAAATAAGAGAGTATTGAGGAATATGTTTTGGGGTCAATTAATGCATAAATTTTTAAAACTGCATTAATGCGATTCAAACTTGAGACCTTTGGCTTGGATATTAACCATCGTACCATTAGGTTAAGTTATGCACACCCAGAATTAAGGAATATTGACATGATGGGACAGCTTGTGATAAGGAATCTTTGTAATCAATTGTTCTCAATCGGGCCAAACTTGGATATTACAAAACCAGAATTATCTTTATTTTCTTCTCGAGAAGCAAACAACTACTTTAACAGATTGTAATAATTAAGGAACATTTACATTGCAAAGAATGGCCTGAAATTGGAGCAAAGGACCATATTCAGACACAAGAACAAATTGCAGGTCCTATAATTGTTGACGGAAGCGAAAAGTCCCCATCAAAGTTTTTATCTGAGCGTGGCGAATCACTGAAATTTCATCAGTTTGGATCTTTAGTTCCGAGTGAGAAAGATACACGCTGAGGAGCATCTTGTGGAAGATCGCTCTGATCATGATTTTGACTGGGATTCGATCCAGCAGGCTCTTCGTCATCCTCAGTTTCTTCGCTTTGCCTCTTAGGCACAGCAAGTTGATAATTGGGGTGGATCAAGATATCTTGCTCCGGAGGAGGGGATCCCAGGCCCCGATAGTGACTTTGGCAATGGGGCTTTGTTTCTGCTCCGAGCCAACTCCAAGAGCACCTAGTGAGAAGCAATGCCATGTATTTTAGGGTGCCCTCAAATTGAATTGATACAACGTGCACTATGCAATGGAAGAGAAAAGGGGCAAATGGAAAGATACTAGTGTTTAGGAGAGAACATAATGGAACTGAAGTGTAAAATATATTTCAGCAAATCCCATTACTTTCTATAAAAGGATCATCATTAATGTGTTGAGAAATATCATAATAATCCGAAATCAAAGTTAAAAATTAAAACAAGAGCTGTTTAACAGATTGTAGGCATAAGGAGCGAGATTACCTCACGTGGAGGAGGCTGCGAGAAACTAAAATTGACTTTAGACTGAATTGCAAGCTTAATATCATCAGAGTCAATCACAGACTTCTCAGCATGTTCTGAATACATTTGTGCATCCTTCAACACATCTGCAACATACTGATACCATAGCTCCAAGAACTGGTGCACGACTTGAGGTTCATAATCTTCAATCTTCATTGATCTCAGCAACTCCTTCACAATCTTTCCATCCCTCGGCATATCCTCTTCTCCACCCTCAGCCATTTTCCAAATACTAACGTGCAACCAACTGATTTCACTTCTTATCTTAATGATATCTATACCAAAGCAATGAGATCCATCTAGCTGATTAGTACAAATTTGATGAGAGAAATATGAACCCCCAAAAAAAAGGATCATCCAAGAGGAGGAAAAAGAGAACAAATGCCAAACCGTAATCCACAAATCCAAACCACAGATGGTGAATTCCACTTAAGTCTGTTAGAATCAAACAATTTCTACTGGAGCAACAATGCTTGGTGAAGTTGGTATCATCTGCTTTTTACATGTTTTCTAATCTCTTATGAGCATGCCATATGTATATTACGTTATACACGTGATAAGCACTTATAACACGAAACAAGAGTTTGATACACAAATACAATATATGGAACGGAAGTGCCTTGCTTGATTCAGATATTCAAAGAACAAATTTATTCAACCCCAGAAAAGATATGTCCAGAAATTTATCTCGTACTACATATCCAATATGCTAATTTTCAAGTTTATGGATGTGTATAAATCTCAACGTGATGAAAACAACAAAAGTTCATACAGCAACTCAGCAACTCCAATCACTTATTTCATCAAACAAAGTAAAATTCACACCTCTAAATTCATCTTAAGAAATCAAAACACCATTAGCATCCCTACCAGTTGGAAACAATAAATTCAAAATGATTCTCCATTCTAACAGCTATATCTAAACCTTGCACCTGAAAATCTTAGATAAAAGGCAACACATGTAATTTGAATGACGGTTTAATCTACAAGCTCGGGCGGTTAGAAAGAGTATCGTAAAAGTTGATCATCTTCAACACTATGCGACATTTTCAGGGCAATCTTGGAGCTTCACATCATAAAAAGCCAGTCGAATTGATCATTCTTAATTCTAATGAAATAAGATTTTAATACTTCTTCACATCAATCCTTCAATCATTTCATAAAGCCATAGATTTAATGAAATTCATACTTTGCAGGTAATAAATCGACCACTCAACGTAACCGGTCATCACTAATCACGTAATAGAATCAAAAGCTACAAATGTATAAATATATACGCATATATATATATTGCTAAATTTCTTACTTCCACCAGAAATCCGCGATGTGAGCTGCCTCGAGCCGCCGCAAAATGCTGCCAATCGCCGTCAGCCACCAGATTAAATTTGAGCAGAAACGATTGCAAGTTTTTACATACACTTGTAGATATGTGTGTGATTGTGGCTACGGAATTTTTTGTTTCAAATGGAATGAGTGTGGGCCCATTAAATTTCAGCTCAAGTCCATTATTTTCGGCCCATTTTGAAACCTATCGGGCCCTAGAAAAAGGATTATATGTTGTTTATTGAATTATTGACTTAATTGTCCTACAATTAAAAAAAGAAAATAGAGAAAGGTGGCTTATTTGCATAGTGACAAGTCTGAATCTTTTGGAATAACACGATAATCTTTATCATCTGAAAAGTTATTAGTTGAAACTTCATTTTAAAAATTCCAAGAGAGGATTTATTTGAATGTGATTAGATTATAGAAAGTCGGAACAGATTTAAAACTGAATGGTGCATGTTTAGGGATGGTAATGACTCGACTATCCATCAATTACTTTCAAATTTAAATCTCTTTAAAATCTATTCATATCCGCCAAACTTATTAGATATATTAGTTTTTTTTTTGTCAATTAATACAACTATTTTAAAGATCTGCGCACACGGTGAATTTCGAGCAAGAGACCTTTTACTTCAGGCAAGATTAACCACTCTACCACTAGCCAACACACACACACAAGATATATTAGTTTTATTACCCATATACGTCCTTATAGTATTACTCGCTAATTGTTCACTCGACCCATTCAATTTATACAATATCTAATCAATTAAATATGATTGTTATATTAATTAGATTTGTCTTCCTAATAAAAAGTCAAACACTACAAAGCATAATAATAAATAGTAGAAATAATGAATGATTAAAAATTAAATTTTAAGTATAAAATTAGAAATTATACAATTTAACATCAATATATTGTATATCCAAAAAATATTCTAAAGCTTTAAATCTTAAATCAACATTCTCATATAATTCTTCATGATTACATTAAAGACATTATAATAAATTTACATATAAGTATAAATAGAAAATATTAAAAATTATATTATTGTAAGTCTAGAAAAACATATGATTTTTCAAATCCATTTCAGACATTACTAGCTTCATTATCCAAACTAGTTCTAAACCCCTTTTAATATTTACCCAAATCCATACTATTAGGACTTGGTCCACGAATACCCTATGCATATTACGTGAGATTCGAATTCAAAAAAATCGCATTCTGCCATAAATTTCTAAAACAAAATAAAACTAAACACATCATAATTCATTAGTTCAAATAAAATTACGTTTTTACAATGACGAGTTACTAAGTTCTGCAATTATGCAAAACAACATAATTGTCAGATAAGCATCCATCGAATGAGTCAAATATTTTGATAATTTTATGCTGACTTATAATATTTAGATTCAAATCAAATCAGTATCTGTCTAACCATCATGATCCGTCATACATAAAAGCTAAAACTCCGTTCATTTATTATTAAACTACTACAAATGTATAATTCTAAAATAAAACATAACTAAATACACCATAATTCATGAACTGACTATTATTTAATTTTTCATCTCCAGAAAAACTGTTGCACAGATGACTGCCATGAAAGCACAAAGAAGAGCACGATCAAAATTCCAGCCAGTCCAAAACTCGAGCTCCCAATTCCGAAAGCAGCATCACAATCTGCAGAATATTCAAATCCACCACCCCTTTTCGGCACCGCATTCTTTAAAGTGGTGGTTTTGATGGCGACAATCAGCCCCACCACCACCGCCGGCAGCACCAAGCCGCTCGAGCTCCACCGGGACTCGAGGCGGCTCTCGCTCTTCCCGCGATCCACGTACAACGGCGAGAGAACGATCGCCGACACGAGGGCCAGCACCATTGCCACTGCTCTCGGTGAAGAATTCACGTGTGAGTAACGCGCGCAAGATTCCATTGCTACTGCTCTAAACCTAGTTTTCTTGCTATTATGGAGATGGGGTTTGGTATGAGTGTGTGTGTGTGAGAGAGGGAGATTTATAGGGGGGAGAGAGAGAGAGAGAGATGAGGTGGGAAGGAATGTGTGTGGAAAGATTGAAATTTGATGTAGGAAAAGTGAGTTGGGAGCCGTCCAAAAGTTGAGAGAGAGATAGATTCATATATAATTGAAGCATGTCCATGGAAGGGGGAAAAAAGGAATGAAAAGTGATCATGTGGTTTGAAAGAAAGGTATAATTGTTGCTTTTTGTGGTTGTGTGCGTAGATTTTAAATTTTCATGCTTAGTTTAATAAAATAAAAATTCCAACCTTTCCTTTTTAGTATCAATATAAATGTCCTACTTTAATCAGTTTAACTGTTTTTTGAAGAGGTCGACATTGGTCTCACAGGGGCCTTATCCTAAAGGGTTGAGTAGCTATTTTTTTAAAGAGTTGCCGAAGAATGAAGGTTTGGTACTTAACTACAAGTCGAACATTTGAATTACTTGTTAGACTTAGATCGAGATATCTTGCAATATGCAACTATTAGGAGAATGAAGAAATATAAAAGCCAATGAAAAAATTAACACTCAAACTTTTACAGTATTAACTAGAAGGAACTTGCTTAGTTAATTCTAATTAAGTTCTAACAATGTTTGGATTATAACTTTCTATCAAAACGAGGGGTGATTCATTGGTTCTTTAGGCCCTTTGTGCATTTGAGTTTGCACTTTACCTGCTAATCATGTAGTTTCAAGAGATTGGGATTTAAATGTATAATGATGTAATCAATAAACAGGCTGTGAAACTGTGGAATATTTTTGGCAATATCTTAAATATACTTATTCAACATCAAAATATTTTGCATGTAGCTGCCAACAAATTGAAGTCATAGTTGGTTTATGATATATATATAGACCAATAATCATCTTCTTCTTCTTCTTCTTCACCAACTAAATGAGCATTATACAATCCAAAATGAAGTATGAGGTTATTAAGCAAAAAATAAAAATAAAAAATCAAATTCCATTTAAATTGTTTGAGTTATGAAAAAGAATAAAATACACATGCATGACGAAAATATGTCTACTGATAAAATATCAGAGTATGTATTGAATAAGTTTGTAAATCAAACAAGTCAAAACTCAAAATTTATAATATTCGAACTTGATTCGATCACACCCTATCTTTCAGTATTAATTGTTAGGGCTTTCGGTCTGAATTATGACCAGAAACAACTAACTGGATGTTGAATTATTGGCCCTCGTTGTCGTTGATAGAGATGGGATTCAAATTTTCAATAGTGGTAGCTTAGTAACAAAAGGAATTTATGCCTTCCAATTTGGCTACAAGATTGGGTAGATTTAATTAAAGATCAATATAGAAAAAAAGAAAGAAAGTATAATGATGTAATTTCTTGAACATAGGTCGACCATTTCAATTATTTGTACCCCAAAACGGTCTTTAGTTAATTTATTTCAAGCTCAAATTTGCTAAAACTCCTTTCTTTAATAGTTCTTGGTAAATAAGGATTTATGATTTTCCACTAAAATAATACTCCATCCGTCCCATCCAAAGACGATTCATTCTTTTCGACACGATTATTTGGAGAATGGTATAAAGTGAATAAAGTGATAAAAAATAGGAGAGCCCCACAACTTTTGAAAGATAATTATTTTCTAAAAAGAAAATAGACCATCTTGGATGGGACAGTTCAAAAAAGAATATGAACCATCTTAGATGGGACGAAGGAAATAGAATATTGTGAAGCCATGCACGTTACATTAGTTGAATCCACCGATAAAATTAAGAGGTGTTTGGTTGAACATGTTTCCAAAACAAATTTATAAACTGCTTTTTAAGTTAAAAACGATTATAAATTATTTTAACTTATAAGATCAGCCAAACACCTCTAAAATCATTAAACAAAACACGTCATTTAAAAAGGTCAAATAATGACGTGTAAACTACAGTATTTTACATATAAACCACAAAATAAATTAAATTGAGCCAAAAGTTAAAAGGATTTCGCGGGACCCAGACACTAAAGCCCTCCGAATAAGCCTAAATTCCGGGGCCCATATTTCATTAAAAAGAAAAAGACAATTTCAAGAAATTTTAAAAATAAGGGCCCTCGCTCAATCCAAAATCATCACCACTTACACATTTCATTTCCCAAACCCAATTTTCTCTGAAGCTCCAGCACCTTCATCAATGGAGACTATGCGCCTCTTCCTCCACCACCTCATCTCCTTCCACATAACCCTCGCCGCCACCATCTCCCACTACCTCTTCTCCCCCTTCTCCAAAATACGCCGCTTCCCAATCTTCACTCCCGTCTTCGAGTGGATCCTCTTCGTCTACTTCAAATTTGCATGCAACCTGATCCAATGCACCGTTGATTTGGACGATCAGACAACCATGCATTTCCTCGCCCCCTCCCACCGTAGATTCAACAAGCCCAATCTCTTGATGATCCATGGCTACGGCGGCAACTCTAAGTGGCAATTCGTCTACCAGGTTCGCTGCATTGATTTCGTCGTTAATTTGTATTATTGGTTTAGACAGTTCAAATCGAGCACGATCGAGTTTCCAAATCTTTTGACATAAAGTGTAGATTCAAGTAGAAATCCAGTCGACTGGAAACGCCGTCCGATTTCCGTCTGATTTTAGCTGAATTGTAGCGAAATTATTTGAGAATTTTGATTTAGGCTGTATCTATGTAGGCGGCCTCACTGGCAGAATCCTTCAATGTCTACATACCGGACCTCCTCTTCTTCGGGAAATCCTACACGAATCGCACGAACCGCACCGAGGCATTTCAGGCAGAGTGCGTGACGGCGGGGTTGAGGAGATTGGGCGTGGAGAGGTGTTCAGTTTACGCAATCAGCTACGGCGGGTTTGTGTGCTATCGGATGGCTGAGATGCACCCGGAGCTGGTGGAGAAGGCGGTGATCGTGAGCAGTGGGGTCGGGTGCACGCAAAGCCAGAAAGGGGAGCAGCTGAAGAGCGTGGGGGTTGATGTATTGGATCTGCTCCTTCCCCGCAGCCCGGCTGGGATGAAGCAGCTCGTGGAGCTCTCTGTCTACAAGTCAAATCCGCTGAGGTGGGCCCCGGAATTCGTGCTCGAGGAGTTCATTGATGTGAGTGCTCTAAATTTATAATTCAATGTTGTGTAGCGCTATTGATGGGCGTTTCTTCTTCAGTTTGACAGTGTGTTGGTTCTTTTAATGTTTGATATTACTGTTGCATTGCTAGTCTATGATGATTTATGTTAGGCTGTTAATGAGGCTTAAGTTAGTTGTGGGGTGATTGAGATGTTGAGTCTGCTTATCTTTAGATGCTTTCACATTGATGATAAGGTGACACGTCGGATGAATCGTTGATCTGTGTAGGTAGGTTGGGTGTGAATGTGTGATTTGTGGCTATATCATGTTCAACAATTGGCTGCTCTTTTAATAGCTGTCCTTGTTGCAGTCTTTTTGTCTTCGTAGACTATGTGATGATGAATTGATGTTGCAACTTGCAAGTTGATATTTGTTGCAGCTTGCAAGCTGATATTTGTTGCAAATTGAAAGCCAATGACTTTTTGATATCAGTGGTTGGTGATAGATTATAGAATTATCGATGCATAAATACACTTAACTTTGAGTCTATTTTGGTTTTTTTCAAGAACTTTAAAAATTATCACAAAATACATAAACTTAATCACTTTAGTGATTTTACCACAATTCAAATTCAAGTCAAATTAAATCTGACTTGACATCTTAAAATTTTACCATAGATGCGACCAGTGATATAAACGACATCATAGAGAGATGATATCAATTGTTTTGATCTCAACTAGAACCAGACGATCAAAGAAACGAGAATACCTTATTTTTGTAATGAGGGTTGACGCAATGAATCCTAGAAATAAAAAAATCTGATTTATTTCGATGGAACTTCGATGTTTTATGTCTTCTCTCTACGATGTCGTTTCTATCCCTAACAGTTTTGTCTATAATAAATTTTCGAGATGTCAATTCAGATTTAATTTGACATGAATTTGAAATCGTGGTAAAAAACTAAAGTGATTAAGTTTATGTATTTTATAATAATTTTTAAAGTTCGTAGGAAAAACAAAAATGAGCTCAAAATTGATGTATTTATGTACCAATAACCCTAGATATATAACTTTTTTGGATATGCTCCTTGCTTTCGTTTTCTTGATCGGGTTGGTTAACTTACACATTGTTAGAAGTAATATGTATTTTATCATCAAGGTCTCACGCATGAAAGTGGTAACTTAGAAGTCATATGTTGCTATACTATTAAGCAAGAGTTCTCATTTATCCAATAATTATGATCTTAATCTAAACATGTTGTAGTCGGTACTTTTATCAGGAATCATATTGAAATTGCTAAAAGACTGGTTCAATGTGAACATATATGTGGATTACGTGTCAGCTTAGATGATATTTTTTGTATAAGTTTGAGTTGAATGTCAAAATCAACATTTTTTGTAGTAACCAGAGTTTCTGCCAAGTTGTGAACAACTTGCATATTTCCTATCTAGATAGACAGCGGGGGCTGTCCCTTTTAGACTAATATCTGATTTCATTCTGAAAGTATGGTGGAAAAATGATTTGTTGAGAATTCTATAAGCTGGAAACGAGCTTTCGTACTTTGCATATGGTTTGGTGATTGACTCTACAATGAAATCCAGCTGTTTTCTAGCCGGTGTTGGTTATTTAGAGCTTTATTTCTTTCTTTCAATTTATTTTGTTCAATAAAAAGTATGCATTAGTGAAGTATACAGTACGATTTTTCTGAATGATCATGTTAGAATTTCAACGAGCACAAAATGTGAACTCCTTCATTCTGACATGCCACATTCTTTGGATAGACAATGTGTAACACTAACAGGAAGGAGAAACAAGAGTTGGTAGAACATCTCTGGGCCAATAGTGAAGAATGCAAGATTCAACCACTCAGTCAGGTGAGTTCACATTTCATCTCGTGTGTGGTACATAATGAGCTATCACAGAATAGGACGTATTGCTTTGGAAAAAAATAAAATCATGACATCCTGCTGTTAAATATTTCTTCTCTTGTTACCTTTGATTGAAGGAAATACTGCTTGTTTGGGGTGACAAGGATAAGATCTTCCCTTTAAGCTTCGCCTATCAGTTGCAAAGGTACATAATTTTCACCTTAAATTAAAATCTCCATGCTTTAGTTCTAGTAACACCAACATAAATCGTATATTCATCTGTGCTAACGCAGAAACTTGGGCCCGAAAGCTGGTCTGGAAATTCTCCGGGATACAGGGCATGCAGTAAACTTTGACTCTCCCTATTCCTTGAACGATCTGATAAAAGGATTCATCTTAGAGTGAAATCCCAAGCAGGTTATCCACCTTACTCATAATTCTAGCTGCATTGGTTCGTAACATCAAGACCGTGTCACATGGTGGAAGATATTTACTAGTTATCTTTCGACATGATTTTACCTTCAGTATCCAGTATGGTATCAAATACGCTTTAAAATGTTCTCCAGAAGGCGTTTTTGCTCGGTTCGAGATTCCAGGATTCCCTCGGATCTGTAGGCATAGTATACAAGCTCTGTGTGTGTATCTTTGAGTCTCAAATGCAGCTGTAGTGTTGTCTGTAAGGCTGTTGCTTGTTTTCCTGGTTCGAAAATGGCTTGTAACATTTGTATAATAGTTGTATTGCAAGATTTTGTTGCTTCATTTCTTCACAATGTGAAACATTGTGAAAACTAGAAGCTAATATGAATTCTGAAACTATATCATAGCAAATTCGTTATATTTTTCATTTGTAACTAATATGAGTTTTTATTGCATTCTCTTTGTAATTTTAAAGGGCCCAAGATTCCCTATAGGCCATTTAAAGCTGCACGGACGGAATAACATGTTACTGATTGTGTTTTATTTCTAGTCTCGCATTAACACCTATTTCCTGAATAAATCAAAATTTGAGGGTACCCTTTGTAGTAAGTATAAAAAATAAATAAATGATCAAAATTGGCGAAATTTTTCCCTCAAAAAAAAGAAAAGAAAAAAAGAAAAAGAAAATAATATAGTTTTTTTAGGCATTAACCATAAAAGTAGCACAAAATAAATTTATGAAGTTTTCTAAAATGTTTCTCTTAATATTTTAATTAGTTTATATATTTATACCATATGAAAATTATGATAATTAGATAGAATACTACTTCTATCTCTTACAGCACTCATGTGAAAATTATGATAATTAGATAGAATACTACTATTTAGATAGAATACTACTTCTATCTCTTACAGCACTCATGTGAAAATTATGATAATTAGATAGAATACTACTATTTCAGCACGCATCTTGCATGCCGTTGCCAGCTTCTTATATATGAAGTTGTCTTACAATCACTTAGAGCACTCACACGACGAATCTTGATAAGTTATATGAGATTCTTTATTGAATTAGTCTTTTTTCTCTTTGCATGTGAAGTGTATATACAATGAATGGAAGGGTGTCTTTGGATGGACTGCTGATCTGCGCAACATGATTTCTGGATCCTTGAAAGAGCATGAGACATCGTCTACGAGAGTGGTAATTTGTTATATTTTCAATAAGCATGAAATCTTAACACTTGATTTAAACTTGTGATATCTGCTTTCATTTGCTTGCTGCTGTGGTATCAAGTTATGAGTGCAAGACATGATATTTTCTGTATTATTTTCCCTTGCTTGTTGCTGCACTTTTTAGTAGTTCAGAATTATTAGACAAATCATTTAGCTGCCGTCCGTTTTCTAAATGCACCGGTCTTCTCTCTCTTCCCATCTGCTTTGATTTTCTGTAGATCAACAGGCATTAGTTGCTCTCGCCGTACTAAGCTTCTAATTAATCAGATTACCGATTTTGCAATGTTCTGAAAAAATGGATTATGTGGCTTGTTCATTAGCACATGATGCATAGAGGACTAACAGCTAATTATGTTCTGCTTCCTCTTGGATTGACTTGTTTTATTTTGAAAGAGGTTTATATTTATAGCTTCATTCTAGTATCTGGACACTAAATCAATCACAGAGAATAATTTTCTGTTTCTTCAACAATATTATTGAGGTTGGTCTCCAGTGACATATGCATTGGATTTTTCCCCCAGGTTCCTTTTATTCTTGTTGAAGGCGCGAAATGGCCGCAATCTGATTATCTTGTTGTCAACATGGAAGGATCAAATCACCCGCTGCCTCTAACAACAGTTTATCAGCACTTGCAGTCTATTAATGCAACTCCTTATACTTTCCTTCAGGCGATTTGTGGTCTTGAATATCCTGTGAGTTTTTTGTGGTACAATTTGCTTTATGCTGTTCTTTATTGCTTCATACTTAAAAGAAGAATATTTTCCCCTCAGGTTGGAATGCTCTATGAAGAGAAAATTCTCCTTCTTGGGAAGGATATAACTGCTGTTGGAATTTGCAGTAAATAAAACGGTGCTTTTGAGATAAAATCCTGCAAGGATCTTCCTTATTTCCTGTATGTGGATTTTCTTTTGTAATATTCATTTGTTTATGTGTTAGGCTGCAAGATTACTTTTACATTACAATGATATGGTCACACTTTCTTGTGGAAGTTCATGATCTGTCCATTTTGTCATCGTGTGACTAAATCTACCACCATGTTTGTGTGTGTGTTTGTCTAGTTTCCACACTCATCTTTTGGCCTGTGTGTGTGTGTGTTGTGGGGGTATTCCTATGTCTGACTTATGTGCACTTTCTGCAGCATAATAAATTTAGATACTGAAAGCTAGTATGTATATATGCGAGGTAAGAATTTTAGATACGCATGGTTTCTAGTAGTTTCAAAAATTTGTAACTTTTGACAATATTGAAACAACCTTTCTAGACATTCTGCCCGCTGGCTATTTAAGAATTTTTTGAGTGTTTAAGAAGACTTCTTTGTTGTTTCTTACTGGAATTAAAACTAATTCTTTATATTGGCAAAGTATTATCAGGAAAGCTCAGCAGCATGTAATTCTAAATTAAGTGTACTCTCTAGTTTTAATTCTTCCTCCTCAACTAGAGATATTCTAGAAAGCTTATCAATTTGGGGCTCTGTCTGTAGGTCTGCTTTGACTAAAGATCAACTTGTGGCAGATCTTTCCTTCAAGACAGAAGTGTTAATGTGGAGTGGACTTGTTTTTGGTACCATTGCTATAGGTGTCCTGGGCTATTCTGTTGCAAGGTAGTTTCTCCAACCATGCGTCTTGACTTTTACTCAGATTCGGTTTTAATCTACTGATGACATAATAGAAACACTTCCGGATGTAACTAGGCAAATTTCTTTTAATTTTCTTTTTTTGCATAGAAAATTTCTCTTCTTTGAGAAAAGTTATTTTCCTACTCACATGGTTGATCAGAATACTGCTTCTCATTTTCCAGAACTTTGATGTCGAATTATGCATGTTTTATGTACAGAAAAGCACTAGCAAATACATACTAGAAACTAGAGGAATATTTATTTTGATGTGAAATATTATTTGGGGGAGTTGTGTCTTCCATTTTTCATGTGGATTCATCATTTGTTTCTTTTTTCGTCTTAGACATTGCCGTGGGATCTGAATTTGCATTCTTAGAATTACAACTGGTTTTTCACATTTTCCAACTGCCCACCTTTTATCAGAATGATTTTCATCCTTAGCTTATCTGATCTTTACTAGGTCTGCAGAATCTTTAGGACCTTTCTCTCTGGTAAAACTCCAATAAATTCAACCTCTCTTTGTTTCTATTTCATCTGAACTACATCATATTTTTACTTCTAGCTTTCGGAGGACGTATATTTAGCATATTGTTATTCATGTCTTCATATTGACTTTGTGTAGGAACTGGAGTAAGTATAAACAGTGGAGAAGCCAGCAGCGAACTCAGCAGCTAAATAACTCTACTAGCACTGGCTTGAAGAAGTGGTGGATGACGAAGCTGAAGAAATTCGTGATGGCGAACTATGTGTCATTTGCCTCTTGAGAAGGCGGCACTCTGCCTTTGTCCCCTGCGGACAGTTAGTCTGCTGCCAGCGCTGCGCCCTCTCCGTGGAGCGTGAGATAACTCCAAAATGTCCTCTATGCAGACAGACAATCCGGAGCGCCATGAGAATTTATGATTCATGAGAGCATTCAAGATGCCTGCAGATTTAGCATCTAGATGAACTACATCTGTGTGATACTTCCTTGTACTAACCGTAGATTTCATTAGAGAAGTATTGAGAATGTGACAAAACATTTGTATATATATTAAATTTTGTGATAGATTCATCTTCTCCTTCATTCTTGTTTCTTGTTTCTTTTCTGTTTCCTTTATTTAGATGTTTTGCAAGAGATCAGAGGTAACAGGACTACAAAAAAGATTGAAATGCATTCCAAAAAAAACAGAGGGTAAAAACCTTATCTTTCACAACTATGTCAAACACTCCTTCACTCTCAGATCCATCTTCCACAATGAGCAGAACGACACCGGCTGCCCCTTCCACCACAGCCCGACACAGCCTTCTTTCTCGTCTGCCCGAATCTCCCAGTTGCTGTCGTACTTCCTCAGCAATGCCCTGGCTCCATCGATGGTCTCCTCTCCCAACACTTCTCCTTTAAATCCTGCATTTTTCATTCTTTCACACCATTTTTCTTTCCTCTCATTCATCTCCGCCACATTCACCAGCACCTTAGCTGCTTCTGCTTCGATCATCCGCCTCTCATCGCTCTCGCGCCCTTTATACGCGATGCTGGTCGAGTCTAAGAACCTCCATAGGTAATCCACCCTCCTCGAGAAGGCTGTTGTGAAATCTCCACAGCTATTGCAGCTGCAGTCTGTGTTGTTCTCACTCAAGATCACTCCTTTTGGTTGCAGGCTTCTAAGCACTCTTAGGAACTCTGTTCTGTCATCGGGGGCGCTGTGGCTGAGGTTGTGCAGCCGGAACTGTGCGCAGACAACTAACGTTTCGTCTGCGGTGGAGTTGATGACTTGTGCGTTGAGATTTTGGAGGTGGAAGTTGTCCATTTTGTTGATCTGCAGGTTCACATTCATGTCCTTAGCGAAGGCGAGGAGTTTGGAGGCGAAGTCGTAGTTTTCAGGGCCATGAGCGAAGGGGGTGGCGTTTCTTGACTCGTCGTCAGTGGCGGGCGGAGGGACCACCGTGAGGCGGACTAACGGGGGCGGCCCGCCTGCGCGACGAGTCAGCTCTTCGAGGAGGGTAGGCCATTGAAGGCCATGTGAGACTCCAATGTCAAGAATATGGAGATTGGTAGGGTGTTGCTGCTCGCCAAGAATTTGAAGGATTGAGGTGTTTGCAACATTGTTTGGGATTCGAAACCATGGGTTGATGTCATTGAATTTGATTAGAGAGTTGCTGAAGAATCTTGGATTGCTGGATGCGAAAGTGTTGCCGGACGACGAGGAGAAAGTGCCGGAGCCGGCGGCGCCGGAGAGGTGGTGCGTGATCGCCCGGAGGCCGTGGTGCGCCAGCCGGTGGTTGGCGTCGCCGTTGAGGAGGCCAGGTCGTGCAGCACGTACAAGAAGTGCTGCACGCGGGATGGATTCCGGTTAGTGATGGCGGCGGCGCACGGGTTGAGCAGCTGCTCCGCCCATCTCCCTTCCTTGTTGTTGCCGTTGTTTCCATTGCCGTTCCCTGCCGACTTGCTCCCTTTCTTGTTTCCTGCCTGTTTTCTCGGGGCGGCGACCGCCTCTGCGGCCGCGGCGTCGGCCTCGTGCCCTCGCCGGCCGGTGTTCTTGCGGGCCTTGGGACTCGAGTCGTCGGGTAACTTCCTCTTCTTGCTCAAATCGAGTGAGAGTGACTGGTCGGATACTATTGAGTCGGCCGGAGTCGGGGCGGCGCTAGTGGTAGTGGCGGCCGCGGCGGGAGTGTTGAAAGAGCTGAAGCTGCTGTTGATAAGCTGTTCAAGACTCTGGCTGTGATCCCACCATGAATCGCCGCTGAAGTCTCCAGCCTCATAGGGATCGTCAAAGATCGTCGGAAAGTACTCCTCGATCCATCCGACGATGTGATCGGGTGGAGGGCCGGTCTCCGATCCATCGATAGTCATGATTATTTAGCAATTAATTATTTATGAAATAGGAGAGAGCAGATCACAAAATGTGTTTGATCATTTGGTGAGAAAGAGGCCTAAGAGAGGAATCATAACATCGGGCGGTGTGTGGTTACGTTATTCCATGTGTTATAATATACATCGAGAACTAGTCTATTTGGGAAAGAGACAAATCGAGGAATATTCAAATTTAGGGTGTGCTGTTATTTTGGAAGTTGTGATGTTTTATTAAGCTTTTCTTGATCGTGATTAGTGATATTAAGTAAAAGGGTATTAGTATATTAATGATATTCGCGATAACGTCATAGTTGTTGGGACAAAGAGGCAAGAGTCGTAGACATTGGGGGAATTTGAAATTCTTGGGGAAATTGATGCGTTTGAATTTTTCATCAGACGGCATACTCTTTGAGACTTTTGATTTAAACTATGAAGATAATGTCTGAAACTTTGTTTCTTTATTATGGAGATTTGTTCTTATTTGAGGATGTAATTGACTTGCAAACAACTCAATTGTCAGCTAATTAGAATAATTCAAATTTCAAATATCTAAAACTCTAGTCAGCAGTGGTTAAACGGTGTCAAATGTGTGGAAAGTGAATATTTTCAAAACGTCTGACTAACTCTATATGTAATGAAATATCGGTAGGCTCGAACCCATCAGACCAGCACATGGAATCCCATTGGTTTGGGTTTGCATCTTTTCGGACTCATGTAGTCTTTTTAAAACTAGTTGTTCACAGATTTAAGTTGATGATGAGGATGTCAATTTAGTTTGAAATTTATGGATTGATCCGAATAGAACAAACAAAAAAGTGGGTTATGATTGAAATTTTTTATTCCAAAACTGTTTCAACCAGAATCGAAAAGCTTGATAATTCGATAGAATTGGCCTAAAAATTAAGTAGGTTGACCCGATAATTGAATTTTTCTTGTTATGTGGTTTTCAAACTCAATTACTTTGCTTTTGAAAGTTAGTATAATAATTAAGATTTAAGATTTTTCAGAGCTTATTGTATGTGTTTTGCTTTAACTCATCATTTCTCTTCTTTGTCTTTTTACCTCAATGTTAATATAACATATTTTGACATGATAATTTTACAAAAAATAATTTAAAAAAAATATCTGTCAAATCCTTCTCTCTCAAAAGTTACTTATTAGCTATTATATAGGTTGATTTCAAAATGAAATATATATAGGTTGATTTCAAAATGAAACTAACTTTTGTGTGTTACAGATCAAGCATCATTAAGAGAATAGTCTTATGTTAAAAAATGTTCTTAAACTTTTTTAGCCTGACAGATTAGCCTGAAACTTGAAAGTTTAAGATTAAGATAAAAAATATCCAATCTGAAAAAATTTCAACCTGAATGACCCGTAACTGAATAATCAACTATCCGATAGGATTGGCGAGTATCAACTTATACAATAACTATCTTAAAATAACTCCTTTAAGAAGAAGAAAAAAACTATCTTAAAGTAACTATAGACATTTCTTAGCTTAATGATTAGTTACCTCCTTCAGCTAGCTAGCGACTTCGTTGTTGTTAGTCCACATAATCTAATAGGTCCTGAAAAGTTTATATTTAAAGTTTGGTACTAGTTACATATAATCGATACACTTATGCTCTTAAAATTTTGGGTAAGTAATTCGATCAAATTAGCCATTAATTAACTTGGTCCAGTTAAATTAGCCAATCAAGTGAGGTTGCATGAAAATGAAAAGAATCCCCACCTGATTTCATAGAATATAACTAAAATTTAATGCGCGACTCTGGCAAGACAACCCAAAATTGCAATCCCGAAATTTTGTTATATTTGAAACTCTGATCGAAGTCAGGATGTTTCATGAATATTTAAAATCAAGTTATTATAGGATTTTTTTTCAATCTTTAATGAACAAAGTTTTTTTTTGGTAAGAATGTAATGGAAACCACGTATATCCCAATTGGACATGATTTCATGTATCCATGATGACTATGAGGACGTCCTGGATATCCTTATAAGAGACCACCTCATAAAAATAAATGAAATAGTTATTTTTTTAATTGGATTAGAAATAACAGATGCAAACAAATTTAGGGACACAAGAAGAATGAGGCAAACATCATCATTGATATGAATCTGATATGTTTCTCAATCGACGGTGTGAATGCCGCCATTTCTGATCATTTCTTCACCGCTTGCATGATGCACAGTGAAATCCATAACATAGGCAGCGGCGTTTTGTGGTGAGAAGTTCATAGGTTGTGAAAGTGTTGCTTCGCCTAAACACACAACTGTTATGTAAACTGTTATCCACACACAGAGTAAAACAGCGGAATTAAAAACTTGAAGAACACCGAAGAAACTTTTTCTACAGATTAAAATTATAATCTGTAGATGCCAATATGGCAAAATGATTCACTATAAAATTTACAGCTAACGTTACAAAAACTCACTACTTTACCACAAGATAAAGTCGGAAAGTTGAGTACTAAAACTATCTATCGAGATCTATGAAAAAGCTAAGAAGCTATCTCTCAAGATATATGAAAATACTAAATATTTCCTCACAACACTCGTGTACTAAAAAGGACAACCTTCTAACATCATTAGAAGTTAAAACACTTCGTGTGATATTGGAAATGTTACGAAAACAGACTCAACAACATAAACAGATCTTCAGTTGATACTTCAAGAGTTGCGCACTTTTGCAGATGCTTTGGCTCTCCTTTTATAGACGTTGAGAGGCCTTCAGCTGCATGTGTTGGACCACGATCTGGCCCACTAAGGATGTGACTAAGTCGTGGTAGATGGTTGCATAACTTGCTCCTGGAAAATAGGAACTGACGTGACTTAGTCCACCTGATCTCTAGCGATCTGTTTCTGTGTTCTTCAGTGTGTTACCATCGCATCCCGCGAAACATGTCGTCACCTGCACACTAAGGAGAAGAAACGGCAAAACAATATACAATAACTAACTCCTTGAAATCAGGAGAGTTAGTCCGAGTTAACCAACTCTAACAGGTTGATCACATATTCCTCCCCCATTTAGATGTTTCTATAGTAACCGGATGTAGTTTCAAAGCACCAGGGATGGCAGGATAGATCGCAGTGGCGGCAGTGATACCTCCAACTTTTTTAGATTCATTTCTCTTTCACGTTCATCGCAGTAGAAATCGGCCGGATGGTTGAGAATGGCGTCGTACGTCAGCGGCAGCGGGTGCTGCTTGTCCCGTCTGCGGCGCCGGAAGCTGCACAGCGCATCTAACATCCAACAAGAACTCACAGCTATCGCACACATAACAATCAACCAGCAGCACATGACAAGCACAGCATATCACTAATTCGCTCTTTGCTGACGAGGTTGAGGGGATTTTGTGGGTGCTCAGAAGCGCACTTGACGTCTGCTTCAAGCGTAGAACAGCCCATTCTACTCGAGATAACAGACACTGCATCTTTGATCCTCAAACGGTTTAAGTTTTTCACAGGATTGGTGGAGAGGGGAGGTGAGGTGGCAAGTGGTAGCTCGCCATGTGGAGATTGTATTTGTATTCACTGCTATAATTCATGTAAGAAGATGAAGATGAAAATATAGGAGTGATGCACCCGCCTCATATTAATTCTTCTTCTTCTTCTTCTTCTTGATTTTGATCATGATGAGATGATGATGATGAAATTTAATTGAGTTGATGTTTGTGACCAAGGAACTTATATTTCACATTCACTACCATCTCATCATGGGGGATGATAGATGATATTGCTTTTGCTCCTCCTCCTCTCATCCAAAATGTCTAATTAGTTCCTCACTCGCCTCATTTGTTGGAAGATGGATATATTTGTGTATATGTATGAGATGGATCAAATAGAAACCCTATAAGTCTCTAGTTCGTGGATCTTGATTAATAAATGATCAAGATTGATTTTTCCGAATGAGATATGTTTTTTATGCATAAGATAATGTTTTCTCTATGACTAATAAATTCGTATAAATTCTCTATGAAAGTTGATGACTTCAACAAAAATGGATTTTTCCCTCTTATGGGATTCAGGTGTACGAATTCATCAAGATGCAAAGTGATGAATTAATTTTAGATCTTTACGATTGGATAATAACATGTAGATACACGAACTTTGAATGTTTTCTGATTTTGTACATGAACTTTTTTTTTGAATTCGAATACACCAACTTTCAATTTGTTAGGATTTTTCCACGCAACTGAATTGTCCCTAAATCAATTATGATGTTGCAAAATCGGAAGTGACTTGTATATTAAAACGACGTCGTTTTGATTATTTAAAATTTTAAAAACAAATAAAAAGTAAAAAAGCAAGCCACTTCACCCTCGCCTGCACATTCTTCATCTGCATCCCCCTCCCCTGGTTTTATTTTCCAGAAAATTCAACTGGTGGCCACCCCATCATGGTCGTCGTCAGTTCCGACCAACGAAATAAAGTTTTCATCTTTTGTACTTTTGCTATTTGTGGACCTCAGTTTTTTTTCCCCTCCATGTAAAGGGTTCGATAACTGCATTTACGAAATCTGAGATGTGATTATGACGTGTGACTTGAGTTCCTGTGAGTGATAGATTAAGTTGGAATCTTGGGCTGATAAGAGAGAAGGGTTTTGCAGGGGGGAGAGTGTGGAGGCTACTGCATATTAATAAATCTCAAGAACCCACCCAAAAGCTTTATCTGCTTCAGCATCCTTCTTCATAAACGTCATCCAAGTAGGACCTATCCCTTACAAGCATTATTTCCCACAATTACAGGGATTGAAGCCACACAAAAATGATAAGCTCACCCATTGGATCAACAAAAGTTTGACCACCTTAATGGTTTGGTTTCAATGACTTGGTGCTCGAGTCACTACAACCTATTCATTAGAATGAACCCTGTATAATAGAGAGTGCAGGTTTTGACTTCTACTCTTTATAGTTTTCGAGCACCAAAAAAATAATTCAAAATCATTTTTAGAGCTTTCCCATATCACTCGACTGATATCTTTAATATTTACTTGACAATCGGTAGTCGATGTTGAGCGTGGCTTCTTATGAGAATCCACTACTCGAGCCTAAATATTCTTTGTGCACATCTACATGTACATATTGAAGAATATTATTCTACACACCTACTACAAATACCATATTTTTCGATGTTGAGAGAGAGAGAGAGGGATTTAGAACACCAGGACAAGTGTGCAAGGAGCTACACCACCAGCCACCAGTCCAACCCAGCTCGTTCAGGCCCGGAAACAGTACCACAAATGCTGGTTTGTCATGTTCCCATCCGGGCGGTGAAGCCCGCCTCACAGGATTCCTGCACAGCAGCATTACAGGTGAAAACAAGGAAGGCCTGAGAGAAAGATTGATATCACCATTGTCCCTTGCAACACCCACATTGATCATCATATTTTAAATTGCTTTCTATAGAATGTATGGCACTTTGTTCCTCAATGGCAGCTGCAACACTCGAGTATTTCAATGTGCAAAGAGGGCCATTAGCTCTTTAAGAGAAGAAGAATGGACCTCACCGCTTCGAGTCTATTCAATAAGGAAAGGACAAAAATATTATTTTCCGGCCAAGCACACAATGCACAGACTGATCACACGAAATAAATAGAAGTTAAAGGAATAAAAGTATAAGTCGAAATAAGCATGGAATTAAAATCATTGATCTCCAGTCAATGTCACAATACATTCTTAAATCAGTAGATTCATGTCTAACAAATGTTTTGAGTATTAAGACGTCACCAGTCCTTAATGAACAAAATGGTAGCTAATGCAGCAGAATGTCTTCTTTGTTGCCATTCTAGATGTAGAAAATCCTAATTTTGGTTGTTAAATAGGGATGATCAATAATCATTAAATAAAATACAAGTACCAGCTACAGTTATATCAATATCTAGCATGGGACCAGAGTCAGAAACCAAAAAATCTTAAGGATTCTGCTGGAAAAGTGAGGAGAAAAAGTTAATGCACACAAAAGTGGATACCAAGAGCCTGATGCGAAAACAGATCAAACAAGAAGTAGCCAAGTGTTAAAGAATATCCACAAACACTAAGAAGGGAAAGTATATAAAAACAAACAATTATATAAGCAATGAGCCAGCTCAACTCATTTAGTTAGCAGTCATTCAAACATTGCAGAACTAGTCCATCATCTTCATCATCGTCAGAAAATAAAAGACTTGGTCCTGATGTGTTCACATTAGAAACTATGTACAAAATTATAGCAGAATGAAGTTGATGTAACTTAAATCACATAATTAAACTTATTAAGAACAGAGAAAAAATAGGTGAAAAAGAGCCTAGATAAAATACACTCCATGATGATTACAAAACTCCATTTGAACTCATTTTGCCATCGTATGTTTCTTATAGAATTCAGCTATTATATTTGTCAGCAATCTGAAATATATTCTTCAGTAGATCTAATAAAAAGAAAATGTTTTGATGACAAGTCATCAGTCTGCCATCACCTCCCAAAAGAAAAGAAAAGAAAAGAAAAGAAAAGAAAAGGAAAAGAAAAAGACTTATACCTAAAGAATTGTGTACAGCAGCCTCCAAGTTAGAGCTGACATTAGTGAAATAGAACGGGCATAGAATATAGACTAGTTGTGAGTGACATTCACAAAAACTCGTTATAAAGAATTTTCTTGTAACTATGAGTATGCATTCTTAGAAAAATCTATCAAAAATATAAATTTCGCAATTCAAAAATAGCTTGAATACTAGATGCCAATATGAAATTGAATGTTTCGTAATCTGCAGTACAGAATTAGTAATGGTTTTTAGCCATGAGATGTTCTGAAATATTCAAAGTAGGAAATGCAAGATTTCTATAGATAATTTTGTAATATAAAAATCCTCACAAGTAAATTGATTGGTGGTGTTTTGTTCAACTAGAAATTTGCAGTTCAATGAATCACAGCTTTTGTAAGTTTACAGACAACAGATGCCAGCGATCCAAATTAAGCTCAAAAGCTGATTTAAAATTCACTAGTTACAATTTACAAACACATTATTCTTTATTATTCAGATTTTGTTCACCTTTTCACAAACTATGGTTACAGATTTTCCAACTAAACAGCTACTAATTGATATTGTTCTTCATCAAAATTGAGTAGGTTCCACCGAACAAATTTCACATGAGACATTAACATATTTATGCGTTTCAGTCATAATATGAATGGAAAGGTTTTACCCAGTGCGCACCTAAGGTAGCGGCTGCGGGTTCCCATGATATCAAAAAAAAAAAAAAGGTAATATACACAGTCAACAGATAGTAAAGGAAACAAAAAACAAATATTCTGCTCTAATTATATAAAATCAATGAAAACCCAACAAAAAGCAATTAAAATTTACCAAGTTAAAAGTTCTGCTAACTGGAGGCAGCGCCATTCATTCTCAGCAACATCTCTCCCTCACTTCAGCTTCAAGACTCAAGCCAAAAATCTCAATATAGCAATCTCCATCGATAAAAAAGAAAAAGAAAAAAGAAAAATAATTAGATAAAAGTATTTGGATTTGGGAAAGGAACTGTTCAATTTCTCTGATAGCCATTTTGAGCCTTCAAGAGCTGTCTTCTGCTGATCAGCAAGAACACTGAAATGCAAACTTGCAAAAGTGAAGCAACTCCAACAAACATCAACCCGATTTTCTTCCCCTTATCCGTCTTCCCCTTTAGTGTTGGTGGGCTCAAATGTCTATTCAATTTATGGGCTGGGGGTTTCCTCGGAGGCGGAGGCGGAGGTGGATGGTAGTGAGGGGACGGCGACGGCCATAGCGGCGATACAAGAGACGGCGGCGGCGGAGATGGTGATGCCGGCGGCTGGCGATAGGGGATTCGTTGCGATTTGACAGTGAATGCAACAAGAAGAGCGATGACTAGAGTCAAAACCGGTGAATCCATACAAATCAAAACTTTCGAATTAACTGCTTTTATTGAGCAAACTTGCATCTGGGTTGGCTTCAAATTCCTCTACGCGATTGAATCAACCACAAAAATAAGGGCAAAAAATCAATCATTAGTTGAAATTTGGGAATGAACCAAGCAGGGTGTCGAATTTTTGCAGAACCAAGGAAAAAATCCAAAGAATTTTGAATGTTCATGAAATTGAGAGCGTAGGGTTTATGAGACGGAGAGAGTTGGGATTTGGGAATGAAAATGGATTCTTGAATCTAGGCACACAGCAGGCGAGCGACATCAAAGTATAATATTGATAGGTTTTGTGAAGGAATTTTGTGCTGTATTTTATTCATAGATTATTCCTATTTCTTGCCTTCGTGATTCTATAACCTTATAGATGGAGAATTATTGAGACGGAGTGGGAGATGGAGCGTAAGTCAACGTTGACTGTCTCATGACTCGTTGACTTAGATTTTTTAAGGATTTCATTTTACCGCCAGCAATAGAAAATTGGCAAGGAAAATGTTGATTCGTGCATGATTATTTTATTTGGAAACTTTCATCCAACTACTTTGCAAAAGGCAAAACTCATCGCTGTAAACTAAAGTAGATGATATTTTTTAAGAATGGTAAGTGTACGTTGGCGCGGTTACCGGCTGAAGATGTTCGCCAACCATCATTTTTCATAGCATGGCAAAAATCAACGAACATTCACTTCATGTCTTATTGGCTCACCTCTGCGGAATGCTCAGCGTCATCGTAAGGTCTGAAGATAGATCTCGTCTTGACGACCAAAGATAAAAATAAGGCCCAGGACGAAATAATAAAAATGGGTTTTCTATCGATAATTCAAAAGATGTAATATGATATTCAAAAAACATTTATTAATCATAAAAAATGTCTTTTTTTCTAGTATTTTTACTTGCAAAATTATTTATAATATCATTTATTTCAATACACAAAATTGCTAGACCATTTAATCTTTATTGTGACATCGACGATTTTAAATATGTTTTTAAAACTTTAACTTTGAGAAACTTCTCTCAGCCGATGCTACAATAACATGCATAGTCAATAAGATCATATAAGCAATTGCAATATTTGGATAACAATCTGCACGTATCATAAATTCAAGAATTTCAATAGCTGACATTATCTTATTTGTCAAAGTCCTTTGTAAGATTTTTTAATTCCATATATAAATCATCTAAGCAAACATCAGACAAATTATCATGTGTAAGAGTGAATTTAAGATTAATATAATATTTTCTTAATTCATCATAAGTTAATGATTTTAGAATTTTCGAAACAAACAAAAAACTAAATATATTTTCAATTGATTTCATTTGTTCAAATCTATATTTTAAAGAAGTAATTGTCATATCCACAACAACTACAAAATACTCAATTCTAAATGACTATTTGGGTGATAATGTAACTTCATCACTTTCTCCCTTATCAAATTTTTCTTTCTTTCTAGTAATACGACGTTTTGTTGGAAATATTGGTTCTATATTCATATTAGATGCAAGACTTTTTGCAATATTCACACTTATATCAAAACCATCATTTCTGTACTTTTCGAAAAATGAAATTAGACTTTCTAATTGTTTCGTGATAGACACCATATTTATAGCAAATAAAATATCATGCCAAGTAAAAATTCAAAACTTTCTATTGATGTAACCAAACTTTCAGCTTCACTTTTTGATTTTGCATCATCACAAATATTACCTAATTCTAGTAAAGCGTCTCTCAATATAACAGATTGAAATCTAAATGCTTGAACACTTTTAATAAGACTTTCCAAATGTGTATTCGACAAATATTTCATAGTTAATCATTTGACATGATCAAGCAAAATCCTCCACCTTTTAGGAGAACTTGAAAACAATCATATATACGTTGTACTATTCCAAAAAAAAACGCTTTAACACAAGAATGTGTCATATCACTAAGAGTTAAATTAAGACTATGACAAGTACATGACATGTATAATGTTCTCGGATTAATTTCAAGCAATCTCTTTTGAACTCGTTGGTGTTTTTCTTTCATATTAGAACCTTTATCATAACCTTGACCTCTAACATCTTCAATATTAAAATCAAGCAATTTTAACACATTTTGTAATACATTAAAAAGTCACAAACCAGATGTATCATTCACTTTCAAAAATACTAAAAAATATTCTTCTATTTTCACATTGTTATATGATATATCAATACATCGTATTATCAAAGTCATTTTTCTTGATGACTTATATCTAATGTACAATCAAGAATTACTGAAAATATTTTGCTTCCTTAATTTTCTTAATGATAACACTTCTAACATTATCAGCCAAGAGAGAAATCAAATCATTTTGAATTTTATGACCGAGACAATGATGATGAATTTCATTATTTTGTATACTTCTAATATGATCTTGCATCACAAGATCAAATTCTCCAACCATTTCGATCAGTCCCAAAAAATTACCATTGTTATCTTGATAAAGTTTTTCATTAGATCCACGAAAAACGAAATAATGTATAGAAATATATTTTATAGTTGGTATTATTCTAGTTAAAACTTTTCTCCAACGATCTTTTTCTTGAGAGATTTCTCGTTGTAAGTCTTTGCCAATTGTTTGATTCTTATGTAATCTCATCTTCAATTAATACCAAGAGTTCATATTAGTTATATGTTCTTTAGAATTATCATGTTCTTGAAGTCGTTCACTAAGATGTTTCCAATCTCTATATATCCATCATTTGCTAAACAACTTTTATTATTTTTATTTTAAATTAATTTACAAAAAAACAATACACTTTATCAACATTTTTACTATATACTGACCACTTTCAATCTTGCAAGTCACTATTATTTAATTTTTTAGTGTAATAAGTATAAGAAAAATGCCTAAATATATTATGCAATGGAAATACAAGATTCATTTCTCTAATAGGCCCATTTTCAACTAAAATATCGCGTGCTTTATTATCAATATTATCCCAATTTATTGGATCATATATATTAAATGGAGAAGTAAATTTTCCATCCTTGTCGCTATTAGGGGTGAGCATTCGGACGGTTTGGTCCAAAATCGAACTGAACCCGAAAACCGAATTATTTTTAAAATGTAACTGAACCGTACTGTATTGTATGTCCAAACCGAACCGAAACTGAACCGAACCGAAATATTGGTTCGATTCGGTTTTGTTTGGATATAACCAATTTTAAATTATTAATAATATAAATATTACATTTATATATAATATAATATAAAAAAAATTTCGGGCGGTTCGGTTTGAAAACCAATTTTTTTTCTCAACCCGAAATCGAACAGAATAAATTTCGATTTCAAAATTTAAAATCGAATCGCACCGTTTTACCGTACAAACCGAACCAAACCGCTAATTTCGGTTCGGTTCGGTTCGGTTCGGTTCGGTTTTTCGGGTTTGGGCTCACCCCTAGTCTCTATATTCCTCATTTGACATATTATTAGTATTTTCATGCTCACTCGGGTTATCTATGTTTTCACTAATAGCTTGAATTTTAATAGGCACATCAATACTACTTATATTTGAATTTTCAATTTTTTACTTGAATTTGTACGTTTAACAAAAAACTTATTAATGTCACCTATTTGTGATTTAGTGAGTTCTTCTAATCTTTTTCTTAGAAAGATTTTTTTGGAAATCATGTTTAGTATTTAAACCACAACAATTATAAACACCACAAAAAATAATATAATCAAGATCAATGAGTTAATAAAAGAATAATAGCACATGGATGAAATAAAGATTGAGATGTGCATTGTATCCCAAATAATATAGTTGTCCTTTGGACAAACTGCATTGATCAAAACCACAACACTTCATAAAACAACTAATTATACAATATCAGACACTAACTATAAGCTTGCTAAACAATTGAAAAGTACTTTTCACTTATGTCTGAATCCGGATAACTAAATTTGTTACACAGAATTCGAATCCAACATTGAGTGGTTTGATTTCCCCATGTTTAATTAATAGATTTTTAGCCTATCAATTTGTAATTAATTTAGTTGTATTTTTATTAACCTAATTATTAGACAGTAGCAATTAAAAGTTGTATTTGTATTAACCTAATTATTAGACAGTAGCAATTAAATTTGGGATGAATGAATAATGAACTATCTTTTATTTTTTGGAATGATGTATCACAGAGAAAAAATTGATAGAATAATGAGCTATCTTTTAAATTAGGGACGAAACGAATGAATAATGAGCATGAACTATCTTTTATTTTTTGGAATAATAGCACTTAATCTCAATTTCTGAAAATCGATATAAAGGAAAAAAATATGTCACAGTTGCTCAAATCTACAAACAATAGAAAAGAAAATATATCACACTTGCTCAAAATCTACAGACTACAGAGAAAAAAACATATCACAGTTCATAGTTGCTCAAAATTGATAATAAATTTGGGATAATGAAATTGTACCTTGCAAGATAATTCGAATTGATTGTACCCCGACCTCGTACGAACGAAATTTGAAAGAATTGATAATATAGAAATTGACAGATTGCTCCACACTTAAACTGTGAAAATTGTATTGAAGATGATGAACAAAAGAAATCTGATTTCGTCCATTTATATTCATGATTTCTACTTTCTAACGGTATATTATGTTTTGGAAATTGATTCTTTGGGTTTGCAGAGATGGGCGGTTGAATTTACGGAGACTAAAGATGAAGAAAAAATAAGAAAAGGAAACGTCTTTAGCTTCAGGAAATCAGTGTGGTTAACGCGGCTATGTTAAATTAAATAAAAATATCTATGCTGGGGGTTCCATATAGAATGAAGAAAGAACTTAACCACTGTACCATAGAACATTCATTAGTTACTTTCATAACATATATATATTATTTTTTTACAAAATGGGCCCCCTAAATTTTGGGGTATGGACCATCTGCTTCAGGCCCATCCGCCCTCTCAGGGCGGACGGGCCTGGCTCGTCTTTCATCAATCTTGAGAATGCCCTGACCATCCCAAGACTGTGCTGCTCTGGCAGAAGCCTTCCTCGATCTATTGGGGTCATCACGAGTCGGTCCTCCAACGATCATATTGATTTGTCCCTTCTTCTTGTGCAACGACTTTTCAGTTATGTGCCCTTCTTTCAAAGCCTTTCATCTTCCTTCGTCATCCTTGTGCTTATTTTTGCTCCTCTTATTTTCTTTTGTAACAAATTCCAAAAGTTGCCCGTTCTAGATAATTTTTCGGTAGCATCCTTCAGACGTCGATATTCATTGGTGGTGCGGTCATAGTCGTTGTGGTATTTGTAGAGCTTGTCAGATCAGGGGTTCTGTGGCCCTTCTTTTTAATTCCTCGAAACCTGAATCCTGGCTTCATGGCCGCAATCTCCAGCAACTCTTTGTGTGGGTTCCCTCGTCAGAGAAGTATATGATTCAAATATGTCTGAGATCTTTTATGCCATCATGACCCCTTTTTCTCCCATCATGGCATTATTTTCTAATCATATCTCTTTTGGCTTTCTTCTTTTTCTTAGAGGAGTTAGGTTCTAGCTTGTGGGTAGTTATGGTCTCCTCTAATTTGACAAACTTTGTTGTTATGACCAACAAATCCTCGAAGTCTGAAGTTTGCCTCTTGACCAGTGATTCAAAAAATAGCTTGTTTTTCAAGCCTTGTGTGAAAGCGTGAATCTTGATCTACAGGGTTATGCTCGGTTGCTATAGAAAAATTATATATATAGTATATGTTTCGGTTTTTCGGTCTGACCAAAATTGATCGATTATTTCGGTTCGATTTTTGATCGGTTCAAAATTATAAATTGGTTCGGTTCAAAAAAATACGTTCGGTTCGGTTTTTGGTTTGAAGAATTTTGGTCATGCACAGCCCTAGGCAGCAGCGATGAGCTGCTTCGCTGGCACGAGAACGACTGCGATGGCACATAAGGGAGAAAATGAGACTGAGGCAGCGGTAGTGGTTGTAGATTGGTGTGTTTCACCAGAAATTTTGAGAAGAAAAAAATAAGAAGAGAGATTGAGAATTGGGGCTGCGTAGAACTGGGTAGGTCACGACAAATAATGGGCGCAGGCGAAATAAAAAAATACCATTTTTCATTATAAATCAATTAAATATATCCAAAAAGATGCATAATATATCATTTATAAAAGAATTGTTCTTTTTACAAAATTTGGGCCCCAAAAGTTTATAACAACATATTGGGACATTGAATATTTATTTTTTGAAGGAATATTTATATTAATATAAAAGGATATATAAAATTTTGGGCCCCTTAAAATGATGGGCCCTGGACGGTCGCCCATGTTCGTCCGCCCTCAGGGACGGCCCTGCATAGAACTAGAAAGAGAGAGAGAGAGAAAAGAGTGGGAGATGGGAAATAATGGGGCTGAACGGCACTAGGGAAGTGGGAAGAAATAATAGGGTTAAAAATATATTGTAAATTAATCGGGTATACTCGATATCCAAAAATAGAGTTTCTACATTTGGGTAAATTAATAGAGTTTCTACATTTAGGGCTGGATTGTTTACTATCTGTGTTGGTGCTTTCTTGGGGATTGATAGTTTAGTCGAACTTATCACCTACATTCTGAGGGTTTTTTCTAGTCAAACCTATAGTGCGACAATATCTAAGCTTGACACATAAACAGATAGAGAAACATAAGGCATAACTCTCAACAACCTAGCCTCTTTTTAGAGGTGCAAGGCCAGATCACTCAGATATGGTGTTTCTCATTTTCATGTCATAAAGTCAAGGAAGTGTAATAATTTCAAAACATGCAATCACAAATCAAATATGCTTTTCGAGTGCTTCGATGTATGTCCATTTATCGGAATTACTTCAGTGCTTTAAATCGGAATTAGAGCATTAATATGCGTGGAATCATTCATTCAATCAAAGTCATTATGTGGCATGTTCGAGAATCGCTATCTGGACTGTATAGCAAATCATCTTCAACTATTGTATCATAGAGCTTAAATGAGCATAATCATGCATTATAATCATAATGCATAAAAGAAAATCATAATCACGATAGCAGTTCTATGCGTCTTTAATTCATCTCAACCAGATAAATCATGTAGGATATGCATGCATGATCGTTTTCACGTTAGAGTTAAGACGGATTTTGGCAAAATCAAGGGAAAAAATCAACGTCTTAGCTCGAAGTTTCTTACATTGTTAGATCTGGATTGAAGATCTAGCAAGAAATGAAGGGATCTACCTTGAATCAGATGAAATGAAGATATGTTTGCTCGGAGTGGATGCTACTGATCGGAACACCTTTGGTATTAACACAGCAAGCTCGATCGTCGCGAGAACAACAAATAAGAGTTGAAGGGATTCTCTGGGGAGATACTTTGACATTCAAGTCAGATTTTGATCGAATAAAATGAATTTCAAAGTATAAAATATTAAGAGCAAATAGCATATACCTCTTTGCCAGTCAAGAAGTGGGTATTTATAGGATATCATATACATAGATAGTATATTAGACTTATTAGCTTGAATAGAAGGATAAACATGTCTTTTTGTAGGAGGACATATTCTCAAGGGCACAAGCTAGGGTCCATAAATGCACAACATTGCCTACAAGTTTGTTAGAAAATTCGTAGAGATAGTGTTGAGATGACACGATTATACTTGTGCATATCATATAGTTACAAGTATGATGAGTTAATAAGTTATGCCTTATAGATACTTGTTGGTAGAGTGAACATATACATCTCATTTACTTGAAGGACTCATTTGCAATATGAGATTGAATCGGAGGGACTTAGTTGCAAGTTATATATTTCTGGTTTTGGAAAAGATCTTATCGTTGATCTCTCCACTTAGATCCGTGGATGAGTAGTATATGTAGGTGGTTATGTGAGCTGTTTTATCAAGAAAGAAATCTAACATCGAGAGGAAACGCAGAGAGAGAGAGAATGGGAAGATAAAATAGCTTGAAATAGGATTTTCGGGCGAGGAGTTTTATCTTTAATTCTTGAATCTTGTAGCTCGATTCTCGAGCATGTTCGATGATTAATAACAGTTGATAGCCTCCTTCTTCCGTGGATGTAGCCTATTCGGTGAACCACGTAAAATGCTCGTGTGATTTCGTTTGATCTTCATAAGTTGCATGCTTAGGGTTCTTGCTGTGTAATGTGTTTCTTGTTTGGTTTTGCTTTTGGTTTCATTATTAATTCAACAATTGGCGTCGTCGCGGAATCGGATTCACGACCGGATGGCGGCGATGAAGTATGAAACGAAAATTCACGGAAAGAACGACTTTGGACTATGGAGAATCAAGATGCGAGCTATCTTGATCCAGCAGGATTTAGTGGATGCGATTGAACCAGCAAAATCGAGTGCGGAGGACGAGGATAAAGCTAAGATAGCTGAGACACAAAGGAAGGCACATAGCACAATTATCCTATGCCTAGGGATAAGGTTCTTCGTGAAGTTGCAAAGGAGAAGGATGCTGCTTCAGTTTGGAGTAAACTGGAGTCGTCAGATATGACTAAGTCACTTGCAAACCGTCGTACATGAAGCAAATACTGTACGCTTACAAATTGACTGAAGATAGAAGTATGGAGGATCAGCTGGAGGAGTTCAACAAGGCAATTGATGACTTGGAGAACATAGATGTCACCATCAAAGATGAGGACAAAGCTATAATGTTGCTGAATGCTCTTCCTAAATCTCTGGAAAATCTTAAAGATGCCATGTTGTTTGGAAGAGAAGATACTATATCTTTGGAAGAGGTACAGTCTGCTTTGAGGGCCAAGGAACTACAAAGAAAGAATGATGAGAAGACAGATCATGCAGGAGAAGGTTTGAATGTGAGAGGAAGTTCCGAGAAAGGAAGCAGATTCAAGAAGGCGAGATAACAATGGCAAGAAACCGTTCGGATGAAGAGAAAGAAAGTGATGAAAAGGAAGCGAGAAAATGTCATCACTGCAAGAAACCAGGTCATCTAAAGAAGGACGCTTCATATGGAAGAAAAGTAGGCGCCAAGAATCGAAACAAGATACTGCTGAGGTTCTTTGAAGATCCGGAGAGAGTGAGATGCTTAATGTGGTCAATTATCACATTGGAGACGAATGGGTCCTTGACTCAGGATGTTCTTTCCACATGTGTCCAAACAAGAGTTGGTTTCACAATCTTGAAGAAATTGAAATTGGATCAGTAATTCTTGGGAATGATGACATGTGTGAGGTAAAAGGCATAGGGCGATCAGATTCAAGATGCTGATGGATCTCGAGAAGGTCTTAACAGATGTGAGGTACATTCCATAGTTAAAGAGAAATTTAATATCTCTGGGAACTCTCGAGTTGAAGGGATTCAACTGGTTTTCCGATAATGGGAAGTTATCTGTTATGAAAAATGGCAAGATGATTTTGCAAGGAAGTAGGGTCAGAAGCTTGTACTATCTGGATGCAAAAACCATAGTTGGAAATGTTGATATAGCCGCAGAGGATAAATCCATGATTTGGCATAGAAGACTTGGACATGTGGGTGAGAAGGGTCTCAAAGAGCTGCAGAAACAAGATATTCTCAATAACCCCACATTGTTCAAGGTGGAGACATGTGATCAATGTATCCTTGGAAAGAGCCAGAGGCAGTCATATGGAAGGAGCAAGTTTAATGCTAAAAAACCCCTTGAATATATTCATGCATATTTATGGGGACCTTCAAGAACTCAGTCCATGGGTGGTGGAAGATTTTTCTTAAGCATCATTGATGATTACAGTAGAAAGGTATGGATTTATGTATTGAAAGGGAAGGATGATGCTTTTATGAAGTTTAAGTACTGGTGTAATGAGGTGGAACTTGAGAAAGAATCCTTGGTTAAGTGCTTGAGAACAGATAATGGATTGGAGTTCATCTCAGGAGAGTTCAACAAATTTTGTGCAGAAAAGGGAATTAAAAGACACAAAACCGTGCCTGGAAATCCTCAACAAAATGGCATTGTTGAGAGGATGAATAGAACCCTCCTTGAGAGAGTTAGATGTATGCTATGTGGCGCAGGAATGGCAAGAAAATTTTAGGGAGAAGCCATGTCAACAGCCGCTTATCTGATTAACAAATGTCCATCATCAGCTAAGAACTTCAAGTCTCCAGATGAGTTATGGAGTGGGAAGAAACCTGAATATTCACATCTCAAGGTATTTGGATGTCAAGCCTTTGCACATGTGAGGCAAGACAAGTTGCAACCCAGAGCAGTAAAGTGTGTTATGTTGGGATACCCAACAGGAGTTAAAGGCTATAAGCTCTGGTGCTATGAAACTGATAAAGTTGTTATTAGTCGTGATGTGATATTCAGAGAAGATGTAATGCCCCTTTTGAAATCTGGAAGCAGTTCTAGGAACCTAAAGTCAGATGTTACTGAGTTTGAGGTGGAGCATGCTGACAGGGGAAATGGTTCTGGACAGAATGATGAAGCTGCAGTTGATCTTCAAGACAATGATGATGATGATGATGATGAAGATTGAGAAAGATATGATGGATATTGGCTAACCAGGGACAGGTCTAGAAGGCAAGCTAAAATCCCATTGAGATACAGCCATCTTGACTGGGTATCCTATGCTCTCACAATAGCTGAAGAAATTGAATATCAAGAACCAAAGACATATAAAGAAGCTATGAGGAGCAGAGAAAGAGCTGAATGGATAGTTGCTATGCAAGAAGAGATTGAATCTCTGATAAAGAACAAGACATGGAAAATTGTTGATAAACCTAAGAAATGTAAGCTAGTTGGTAGCAAATGGATATACAAGAGAAAACTAGAGATCAGTGCAGATGGGGTGGAAGTGGTCAGGTTTAAAGCCAGGCTTGTTGCCAAGGGTTTTACACAGAGAGAAGGTGTAGATTTCAATGAGGTCTTCTCTCCAGTAGTAAAGCATTGCTCTATAAGAATCTTATTGGCTATGGTGGCTAAGTATGGTATGATTCTGGAGCAGCTTGATGTGAAGACTGCTTTTCTGCATGGTGAGCTGGAGGAGACCATTTATATGGCTCAACCAGAGGGTTTTATTCTACCTGGTGATGAAGATAAGGTATGTTTGCTTACTAAAAGCTTATATGGTCTGAAGCAAGCCTCAAGACAATGGTATAAGAAGTTCGATGAGCACATGATGCGTATTGGATATACTAGATGCAAGTATGATAGCTGTGTGTATATGAAATTGGTCGATGGAGTTCCAGTTTCCTATCTTTTACTATATGTGGATGACATGCTTGTGGCTAGCAAAAGTAAGGAGGAGATCAGAATTTTGAAAGAAAATCTGAAATCTAAATTTGAGATGAAGGAGATGGGAACAGCCAGAAGGATCTTAGGAATGGATATTCATAGAATGAAGGATGAGTTGTGGTTGCAGCAAAATGATTATATTCAGAAGGTATTGCAGAGATATCACTTGCATGAATCTAAGGCTGTGAGTGTTCCTTTGGGTCAGCAGTTCAGACTGTCTGATGAGTAGAAGCCTAAGAATGATCATGAAAGGGCTGAGATGAGTAAGATACCATATGCTAGTGTGGTAGGTAGCATCATGTATACCATGGTCTGTACCAGACCAGATATCTCTCATGCTATTAGTGTAGCTAGCAAGTATATGGGAGATCCTGGATTGAGACATTGGGAGGCATTAAAATGGATTCTGAGGTATTTGAAGGGAACCTCAAATTTGGGAATAAAATTTGAAGCTGATACAGATTCTGGGAGTGATGTTTTAAAAGGATTTGTGGACTCAGATTTTGGTGCAAATCTGGACAACAGAAGATCTCAAACAGAATATGTCTTTACACTGTTTGGATCTGCAGTCAGTTGGAGGTCAGGATTGCAACATGTTGTTGCATTATCCATAACGGAAGTTGAATATATGGCTATGGCTGAGGCAGTGAAGGAGTCAGTGTGGTTAAGAGGTATTCTTGGCGAGTTTGGGATCAAGCAAGACTCTGTGAAGATTCTGTGTGACAATCAGAGTGCTTTGCACTTGGCTAAGCATCAAGTATTCCATGAGAGATCAAAGCATATTGACATAAGATTGCATTTTATAAGGGATCTTGTAGAGAAGGGTGTTGTGGAGCTGGTTAAGGTGCATACAGATGATAATGCCTCTGATATGTTGACTAAAACGTTGCCAACATCAAAGTTCAAACATTGCTGTGATTTGGTAAATGTGTTATCCCTGAACAGGGATAACTAAGAGTTCTTGGTGAAGAATGTTAAATGGAGGAGGAGTCTGTTGAGTGTTATTGATTGCTGATGGATGTCTATATTCAAGGTGGAGATTTGTTGGTAGAGTGAACATATACATCTCATTTACTTGAAGGACTCATTTGCAATATGAGATTGAATCGGAGGGACTTAGTTGCAAGTTATATATTTCTGGTTTTGGAAAAGATCTTATGCGTTGATCTCTCCAGCTTAGATCTGTGGATGAGTAGTATATTAGGTGGTTATGTGAGCTGCTTTTATCAAGAAAAAGAAATCTAACATCAGAGAGGAAACGCAGCAGAGAGAGAGAGAATTGGGAAGATAAAATAGCTTGAAATAGGATTTTCTGGGCAGGGAGTTTTATCTTTAATTCTTGAATCTTGTAGCTCGATTCTCAGAGCATGTTCAGTGATTAATAGCAGTTGATAGCCTCCTTCTTCCGTGGATGTAGCCTATTCTGGGTGAACCACGTAAAATGCTCGTGTGATTTCAGTTTTGATCTTCATAAGTTGCATGCTTAGGGTTCTTGCTGTGTATTGTGTTTCTTGTTTGGTTTTGCTTCTGGTTTCATTATTAATTCAACAATACTTCTGGTGTATGACGACATAACTGTTGGCTTTGAGGGTTGAGGTGTGAGATCTGTCTTAACTATTTAGGAGGACAGGTCTGTCCCCATAGAGCAATGTTGAGTCTCCTCCGATAATGAGTTATGTCAATGAGTTTTGTATAGCAGGCTTCATTCTGTGTTTCTTATAGGCCTTAGCTCGTTTATTTCAACATCAGACCACTTGAGCAATAGGTCCTAAATGAGTTTGTGTATATTTGTTGCATATCATGGATTTATGTTCATTAACAATGCTCTTTTTGTATAGGTATAGACAAATATATAGATTCAATAGGGGATCAACGAGAGAATGCATCCCCATGCCAACTAACAAGCATCTAAATTTAGATATAATATGAGGTGCTCTAATTATATAGCAACTGCCTATATCTGCAACATAATTATTTACTTTTTATCTTGCAGTAACAATGTGTAAATAGCTAGTATATAGATATAACATCAATAATCGCGTTGACTTGCTGTTAGCTGTTCATACATATCATTCGTCATTCATGTCGTAAATTCTCTGTTAAAATAGTGCAAATGAAGTTGTTTATATGAAAGTTGATTGTGATTTGCAAGCAACAAGGCTAAAAAATATTTAAGAACTCAAATGCAGACAAAAGTTACTCCTTTTTCTTTTCCCCAGCACCATTCAATTCAATTGCCAACAAAATAAAAAACACTGCAAAATGAATCAGTCACTCGTGACCCAGCTCCTCACTATGAGATAACTTGGAAAATCCAAAATATGTAGGGAAAATATAAATACAGATAATGACATGCACATTAAATTTACTTCAACTATAAATTAATTAAGGGAATAAAAGTATAATGTTATTCTAAATTAAAGTGGTTAAGTTGTACCATTTTAATCTCCTATAAATTTTAAGTTAACTATGATGGATCCCGGAATTGGGAACCAGCTCTATCCCAACTCTCTATGTTCCATATTCGTATCTCATTATTATTTTTATTATTTTGATAATATTTATTATAAAATTAAATTATGAGTATTTAATAAATCCTAATTGACATTTATTATAAAAAATAAAATTTTAGTCAACCCAGATAATTACTTTTAACTAGAAAATACATATTAAATATAAAAAGTAATTAATTATAAACCTTAATTAAAAATATAAGATCTAATTAATAATTATAAAATTAAACTAAATTACAACATATTGAAATCGAAGAAAGTGACGGATGCAGCATTCTTAAAATCATTTAAACTTGTCCCGAGAGTTGAGAATCTTTTCACAAAGATATGCCTCACGAGTCCTTCCAATTCTGAAAAGTCAACTGTATAGGGATTAATTCATTAATTTATTCCTTCTTTGTTTCTGGGGATAATAAATAAATAACGTATTTCTGGTGGATCGGTGCGGGAAAAAGCAAAAGCTTCATTGAAGTTCAATAGCTTTATGAGATGCTAAAGTTCAAAACTGGAAAATAGACCATTCAGCAAATTATAAATTCTAAATTCTAAATTAAAGTGGTTGAGCTGTGCTATTTTAATTTCATGCAAATTGAAAACAAAATTTACAACCAACATGGTGGACATAGTAAAGATTATATTAAAGAGAAACAAGTTAATTGGTTTTTTCCTGAAAATATTTCTATATATAGATGAATAACATGCAACAATTAACACAGTAGAAATTAGTCAATTATACATTATGGAGTTTAGCATTCCATCACTGATAGCTCTACTTTCCTTTTTCCTATTCCTCTTCATGTTTCTGAAATTGCGACCAATCTCACAATCTGCAAGCATTTACTCACACATCCCAGGTCCCAAACCACTCTCTGTCATCGGAAACCTCCACCTCATGCTACGCGCCACCGTGGCCCACCGCATGTTCAGAGATCTCGCCGCCAGATACGGGCCCTTGATGCATCTGCAGTTGGGCGAACTCCACTTCATCATCATCTCCTCCGTCGAACTCGCAAAACAAGTAATGACAACTCACGACGTCAACTTTTCGAACCGGCCTCCGGGGCTGGTGCCGGAGACGTTGGCCTACAACCACACCGACGTCGTGTTCTCTCCCTACGGCGACTACTGGTGACAGCTGCGGAAGATCTGCACGCTGGAGCTCCTGAGCACGCGGCGCGTGCAGTCCTTCCGCCACTTGAGAGAGGAGGAGAATATGAATTTGTGCAAATGGATCGCTTCTCGCGAAGGATCGGTGGCCAATCTGTCGGAGAAGCTTTACTTGTCGTCGTACGATGTGGTTACGAGAGCTTCGGTCGGGGCGAAAACCAAAGAGCGTGAGATGGTGATTTCGCTATTGACAGAATCTACAAAGATAGGGTCAGGGTTCATGATAGCCGATCTCTATCCTTCCATCAAATCACTGCCGTTGATCACCGGAGCTCGGTTCAGGATCCGACGGATACATGGAAAATTAGACAGGCTGTTCCATAGTATCATCGAGCAGCATCGATCAGCCATTGCCGTTGATGAAAATGCGTCTGGAGATTTTGTAGATGTTCTGCTCAAGAGTCAAAAAGATGGGAAACTAACTACCGACAATATCAAAGCAGTGCTCGTGGTATGTGCTTCTTCATTCTTACACCGGATCTAAAAATCGAACCATAAAATATAATTAAAATTTTACTATACTCAATTAGTGTATATAATATATTTATTTTACAATTTTAAGTTAATCATACACTATTAAGGTTGATTACTAAATTAGGATTACTAATAACTTTTAGGGGAGTTTACTTTTGAGAATTAGTCTAGATAGATAAAAATAATATGCATTAATCAATAGTTTATTTTGATGGATTGTAATCTTGGAATATCTCAATGGCCTTAATAAATACTACTCCCTCCGTCCCGTTTAAAACGTTCATTTTCTTTTGGACACGGTTATTTAGGAGAAAGGTATAAAGTAGTTAAAGTGTTAAAAAGTGGATAGAGTCCGTACTTTTTGAAGGGATAATTACTTCCTAAAATGGAATGAGACATTTGTAATGGGACAACCCAGAAAGGAAAGTGAGACATTTTAAATAGGACAGAGTGAGTATCATTTAAGTTAATTTAGCTTGATGTGTATCCCATTAAAAAGTAGGATTGTAAAACTTAATGAGAATAAAAATACTCAACCATGTGTTCTATTAATCATGGCAAGTAAATGTCCTCATAGTCAATAAATGTTAATTATAGGTGAGTATATTATAATTAGTTTTTATTGTATAATACTTTCCTCGTCTATTTAAAACTAAAATTGTTTTTGGTATATTATAACACGAGTTTTAATAAATTGTAAAGTGAGTAAATATAATAAAAGAATAAATTAATGGATAATGGAATTAAGAGGTGGGCTATTTAAATAGTAAATGAATATATTAATAATAGTAGAAGTATAAATATGGATTACATACGATTTTTTTTTTAAATAAATAAATAGATTAATGGTAAAAATTATGAAATTGATATTTCTAAAAATAAAAAATATAAATTTTTGGTGGACTGTAACATCTATACTAAAATTGAGGGCGAAACTATTATGTGACTACAACTTTTGTATTTCAGGATATGTTCTTAGGTGGAACGGACACATCAGCCACTGCCGTGGAATGGGCAATGTCAGAGATGATAAGAAACCCTAGCAAACTGAACAAGGTACAAGAAGAAGTAAGAAAGGTTTTTGACAAGGAGGGATACATTGACGAAGACAAGTTTGAGGAGCTAAAATACTTGAAATTGATCATCAAAGAGACACTGAGATTGCACCCGCCATTGCCGCTTCTGATCCCCAGAATGAGCAGCCAAAGATGTGAAATTAATGGATACGAAATCCCAGCAAAAACCAGAGTGATAGTGAATGGATGGGCACTGGGAAGAGACCCCGAGTATTGGAAGGACGCAGAGAAGTTTATACCAGAAAGATTTGAGGAAAGCCCACATGATTTCCAAGGGAACAATCTAGAATACATACCATTTGGTGCAGGAAGGAGAATGTGTCCTGGCATGACGTTCGGCCTCGCCAACGTCGAGTTTCCGCTTGCTATGCTTCTCTATCATTTTGATTGGAAAATGCCGGATGGGATGAAATATCAAAATCTGGATATGACAGAGGCCTTCGGCTCCACTGTTAATAGGAAACACCCTTTGCGTTTGATTCCCATTGTCAGGCGACCTTTCCGTACACCTGCTTCACTCACTTAGTAATACCTTAAATACAAGGCCTTTTTCATTTTTTATGAATTTAAGCATTTCTTTGACTTTTGGTTTAAGTAATCCCACTCGAGTCCAATTAACATCTCATTGTGAACTGGAGCTCCGGATCTATGTTTAAGTGCAAAACACTGAAGCTGGTCTAAAATAAATACATGTATATATTTCGGAAATACAAATATTATCCTTCAATTATATCCATTCTCTTCTTCAGTGGGGATCCAGGAGAGAATGCATCTCCCTGCCAACTTGGGGGCTACCTACATTCTCATGTGGATGTCCACATGTTTAATTATCACAATTAAGGTTTAGTTAAATTTTAATTATAGATTAATGAAATTTAATTAAAATCTTAACTAACCCCCTAATTATCTTTTAATCACAATGATTGCGGATGTTAGCACATAAATTTTTGTCCCAACTCGGTAAGCATCTTTCATTGACGGGTGCTCTAATAAAATACTCCTTCGTGGAATGGGCAATGTCATATGTCACGTGGTTAGTGGTCTGTTAAAATATGTAAGAAGTTGCGTTGGGTAAAGATCCAAAACTCGCCTACAAAACTATCTTAATTTATCAATGGAATAAAAACCATAATTAATTACCGAGGGATTACCGAGGGACTACAGACCGATTTGATTAGTACAGACGGGCCCTTCATTTGATAATAATTGAAAACTATTTATTCAATTATTTTATAATTGAATAACTAATTTATCGACAGAACACTAATATCTTGAAGACTTCAATAGTGGGTTTGACGTAGGCTGATTTCAATTGATATAGAAGGAATGATAGGAACCCAGTTAACGAATCTCTCGCCTTATATCGCCAGTGTGCTTTGGTGGAATCAATTTCGAGGTTTTGATAACTAACGATAGTAAAAGCAGATAATAAAATATAATTTTAATTACGAAGGTAACATAAGAGTAGCAATACCCAACTAATTATAACTCTAACAGATAATAAAATATAATTTTAATAATAATTGAAAATTAATAATAATTTAAATAATAGCATAATATTATGGTTGATACTATTTTTTATTATGTTTTAATATCTTGCAAAATAAAAAAAATAAGATTTACTTATAAATAACTAAACAATCAATCAATAATAGCTAAAAAAATTAAAATAATAAGGAAGTTATAAGTGTTGATATTGTAAATGGTACTTCCTCCGTCCACCAAGAGTATGTCACTTCTCATTTGGTAGACGTTACGAGTTTTAATAAAATATTGGATAGAATTATTTGAGTGGAGAAATAATCTCACCATGTCAAAAATGAGTGGTTGATGTTGAATTATAAAAATTAAGTGTGGGCCCATGGTGGTGTTTTGGTAAATAATGACTGATTGTGAGGTTAAATTATAAATAATAAATGTTTCAAAAAGGAAAACGGCACTCTTTATGGACATCGAATAAGATAATTGTGACACACTTTGGATGAACAAAATATTATCTTACAAGACTCAAATCTTGATTTCTTGTATCCATTACAAATCAACAATGAAATCTATAATTGATTCACATATAGAGCTTATGAGTTATGAGAATAAGTTTAAATAAATATTACTTATGATTGTTTAATAAATTTATCAGAATCTTTATAAAAATTGAATTGATCTTACTAAATTACATATAAAAATTTATTATTTGTATTTATTTTTTATTTATCAACACAAAAAATTATAGAAGAAAAAAGAAAAATGAAAGAAAGTGAACAAAATAGAAAAATAAAAAAGAAAAAGAAAATAAAGAGCACAAAGTATATAAATAATAAAAATAAAAAGAGAATAATAAGCTGGATTCGAACGCAGAACACTGGATAGAGAGAGAGACTCCCAAGTCCCAACCAACTTCAGTGCAATTCGTATTGAACCTTAAATGAGTATATAATACAAATAATGTAAAAAAGTTGTGGGGGCCGTGGACCCCATATAGCTCCGTCACTGCATGAGAGCATATGGCTGATTCCTCAGTAATTTTTACTGGGACTAGTGTGAGGACTCTGGAGATGGGCTTCTATCCTTCTACGAATCTCAAGTTTATCCAGATTTGGGCCGCCATCTGAAGATTTTATAATGGGAGTTGGTAGGTTTATGAGCATACTTTGCAGTACAATTATTATATTTTGCTGGCATTTTGGAGTTGTTGGCAGAGGAAGTGGAGGTCGAGCAAGAAATAATGGATGTTGATAAGTTGGTGGCCCCTTCCAACCTTTTGCTTTCTTTCTACAGATGTATAACCCATGGGCGAACATAGTTATATAGGCAATAATCCAAGGCCCAAAATATTAGAGGATTCAAAAGTACATATTTTTATATTAATTAGATTCAAAATTTAAATTCAGTCTATAACTTTTTTATACAACTGGTCTCAAATTCGGTCCAATCTATAAATGTAAGGGTCATTTTCTATGATTGATAGATTTTGTTTTTTGTTTTGATATCATGGGAACCCGCAGCCGCTACCTCTTGGTCAAGACCCAGAACCCAGTGGTCATGTCTGCAATAAGCGCAAACCACATGAGACAGATGTGAAACCACACTTGAAACCCAGGTGTGTGAGCCAAACCCATAGGCGTTTGGTGGGATTGAACATGACCTCTCGACCATGCGAACCCACCTTAACCATCGTTTGTCACTATTGTTTATACTTATAGATGGTAGAGAAAGGGTCATTTTATTGTTTGGTCTAGAGTCCTTTTATTTGGATCTACTCTAACGATATATCAAAAAATTTGAATAATAGGCCTTAGTAAAATTTTCAATATACCGACTGATGGATGGTCTTGTATCTCGATCCCTCTCACGTGGCTCTCTCTCTTTCATCCAACTTTTTTGAAGCTGATAATAGCAATTCTAAAGATGTTATAATACAAAGCTCCAGCTCAACCTCCAGCTTCGGGTCCGATTCCATAAAAGAAGGAGAATCATTCAAAGATCCACTTTTTGTGATTATTTTTGTATAAAATATTGCATTAAACTCTAAACTATATCTGTTTTATTAAAAATCTCTCTAACTTTCATAAATATTTATTTAAATCAATAAATATCAATTTTGTATTAAAAATATTATGCGTTCATTTTTTGGCACTCGAAAATTTGACGTGGCTTGCCAGATACCACATAGAGAAGATAAAAGTAAAATAACATAATGTCACGTGGAATAACGTAATATTTTCATGTGATATCTGGCCAATCATGTCATGATTTTGGGGCCGGAAAAAGGACGCTTGACATTTTTTTATACAATATTGATAGTTGAAAATTTAAATAAAAAAAAAGTATGGTTCAAAATAATTTTGATAAAAAGATATAGTTTGAGGTTTATAACGATATTTATCCATATTTCTTTAAATAACTATAATTGAACTATAATTGAAAAATTAGGGGTATATATAAAATCATTAAAATAGTAGTCTAGAAATAAGTTGTTGGCCCATCATTGATGCTTTGTATTCGTAACTTAAAGGAAAAGCTGTGGGTTCCCGTCTATCTTCTTGTCTGAGGCCCATCTACGCCCATTCTAATTACTTTTTCTATTTTACTTTATTCTAATTACTTTTATAATATCCTCAAACAAATTACTTTTTTAATATCCTAAGAAACATTACTTTTTAAGAGTAATTACTAACTCTTCCCCCTTCTCCCTTTATTTTGAACAACTAATGAAGAAAATGTTGAGTAC
This sequence comes from Salvia rosmarinus, assembly GCA_036937905.1. Classification (NCBI taxonomy): domain Eukaryota; kingdom Viridiplantae; phylum Streptophyta; class Magnoliopsida; order Lamiales; family Lamiaceae; genus Salvia; species Salvia rosmarinus. Next base: position 10,502,921 of record CM072817.1, on the reverse strand, counting down.
TTGGGTTCAATTTATTATTTATTTATTTCATTTTTCATGAGAAAAATCTTTCATTTCTTACGATTTGGAGATAAATATGTATTTATTATTACTAATTTAGACCATTAACACAATATACTCCATTTATATTATTTCAGTATTTTACATATTTGTAAACTTATTTCGAGCCCACTTGTATTTCGCATTTTTATCATATTGAAATCGTCCAACATGACTTGATATGAACTTCTACGACTTGCATAAAGTAACAAAAAGACTATTCATCTTTTTATTTTCAAAAATCTAATCGAAATTGTATTTCGACCGGTGAATTGCTGGGAAATGGGGGAGAAATTAAAGGTGGCAAATTGCAAAAAGGAAGTCAAAGCAACACCAAAAATAAAGAAATTTCCATAGAACATATAGATGTACTACATCCTCTCTATATGATAATACTTATTAATATAAATTAAATTAATAAAATATTATCGTGTGAGAGAGGATGACGATATGTATATTCTATAAATTTCCCACAAAAATAACTAATTGGCCATTGTGGAGCAAGGAGTCAAAGATGACTGGTTGGCAGCAGAAATTTCAAAATTTTGGGCAACAGAGAAAGAGATGGAAAAGCATTGTTGGAACTTGGAATTGCAGAGACAAGGAGGAAAGTTAACTTAGGGGATGGGCCATGGAGATATGCACATGCCCAAGCAAGTTGATATAATTTAATTTCATGTGTTTTCGTTATTTATTGGAAGGTTATGGATAATATGATCTTGAAAGTTTTGATAATATCTAATTTTATTATTTAAGAAAAAAATTTCAAAAGTTTCACAATATATAAATGTAATACTTTGGTTTCTTACTTTTAAACATTGTCAACATTGATAAAAATAAAAAGGACAAATATTCAAATTCCATTAATATTTATATGAATTTGAATTTGTAACCTTTGGTTTTATATTTCTCATAAAATTAATAATATTTATATGGATTCAGATCCAAATTTTAAAAGAATAGTCCGGATCCGATCCAGATCGATCCGATTCAATTTTTTAAAGATTTAGATCCTAAAAAATGAATATGGATCCCATCGAGAATCAACTGTCATCTCTAATGTGCTCCATTAATTAATTTGAGTATTTATCTCCTTCGGTGATGTTCTATCATTGACCCTGTCACATCAATAGTTTATTACTTAAGTATAATTTTCGATATAATCTAAAGTACCCTTCTTACTATTACATCAAGTGATCATTTATGACACTTACACAAATTATTACCACATTAATACTATCGCTTTATACATTTATAATACGTACATTTATTATATATGTTGCGATGTTGTTAGTTTAACTCTAAACGAGTCTTCTCATATTATTGAGTTAGTTATTTTAGGGTTTTGTCTGTTCTTCACTTTGGTGTGTGTAAGATATCAGGTCGTAGAGATAAGGATGAATGAGTCAACCAAATCTGTTCCGATATTTTAGGAACTGATTGAAGCTGTTAACTACCCCGACCAATTCAGTCTTATGAGCCTAGACGTAGTCCAAGACGTGAAAATAAATGTCTCTCATATTCTATATAAGAGAGGTAGAACTGCAGAAGTCAGACGCGTATTCTTGAAATGTGTTAGTCTTGTTTTAGTAACATTGTCTATAACATTCGTGTTTTAACTTCTAATTATTTTAGAAGTGTATCAGTCTTGTTCATGAGTGTTATGAGAAAAGTTTTATTCTGTTATTTTGTTGATAATAATATGCACAACAGTTGGGTAGGCGGAGCAACGCTTCATATTGATGATACAAACAAACGTTTGTTGCAAATGTATATATGAAGAACGGTACGTGTGTATAGATTATCATGATCACTTTTTTGAAGTGGATACATAAAATAGTCGTTCTCTTTTGGTCATATGAGTTTTACTATGAAATAGAAAAATGGAAAGAAAAGGCCATTTCTGCTGCTGACTAATGCGCAAAAAAATTATGAATTGAAAAAAGAAATCATATCCAGATTCAAAATAAAAATTTCAGAATCTCTCTTTACATTTTCTTTACCTTTTTAGGCTTCAAATTGTGTGCAAAAGCTGACTTCTCTGTTTTTCGGGAGGCGTATTTCTACTACTATCTACTATTCTTACAATTAGTGATGGAGCCAGAAATATTTCACTGGAGGTTAAATAATTAATATTTTAAAAAATAATAAGTGTATTTTCAAAAATAAAATTAGATACTAATTATAGCAATTTCAATAATAGTTTAATATTATTTTGATTATATGATAACGTTAAAAAAAAATTAAAAACACGATCATCTCATAACGTGGATCATAAGAGTAAATCCAACGCATAACGTTATTTTGATATGGATTTTGCATCGAAACTATGCACTTTCGCACTCGTAAGAAATTTGGTATAACTGAATAGTTTTACTTAAAATATGTATGATTGAAATAAAATATGATGAAACTACATAACATTTAGAATTTTAGTGTAGTTTAAAAATTGGACTAAAACGATACATATTCGATATAAAGTTGGATACAGAATGGTAAATTTTATTCTTAGACTTTCCTAAAAAAAAGAACTTGTGATAATAAAGATGTGATCAATACTTATATCTCTAAAATAATTCTCATATATTCGATTTATATTTTGATTGCTCTATCATCAACAACATCTTTAGGGTTTAAAATGAGAATTCAAATGATTTGTATGTCTTCAGTTGTTGTTGTTAGAATAAGTTTATCATATTTAAAAAAAAAATATTGATCATATTAATCCAGATATAAAGTTTTATTATTTGCATACATATTTTATTTTATCTATATAATACAAATTAAAGGAAAAAAGAAGAACACAAAGTAAGGAGAGATTTTGAAACTTGAACAAATTAAAGAAAATAAATATATTTTATTTTATCTATATAATCTAAACTAAAGAAAAAAAGAAAAGCACAAATTAAGAAAAATTAAAGAAAAAAAGAAAAATTGAAGTAACAAAAATAATTGTAGCAGCGCCAAGAAGAATCGAACTCGTGCCTCTCACTTGAGAGAGAAACTCTCAATCATCTAGTCTAAGTCATATGTATTGTTATAAATGGATTACCTATATACTAGTACTTATTTTTGAAAAAACGAGGGTGCCCAAACCCCCATGTGGCTCCGCCCCTGCTTACAACCTACTTAAAAATCATACTTTTTGCTTTAGGTTAGGAATATTTGTCATAATTAACTTTTATATTTCACTATATACTTTCATTATCATTTGGTTAGGGATATAAAATATCACTAATATATTATAAGTAAATTAGATAATTTAGTAAATGTGTTATATTGTAAATAGAAGATACTAATACACTCCCTCCATTTACCAGTAGATGTCATTAGGGATGTCAACGGGCGGGCTTTATCCGGACCAGCACCAATAAATTAGTATTGGTTCTGGTTCTGAAATCGGCCCAGTAAACATCGGATTCGGACCGGATCATCAAGTTATGGTTCCGGATCGGATATTACCCGTTGCTAACTGGTTACCCGTTGGGCCGTTACACCCAAATCCCAAAATTTTCAATTTCATATTTCAAATTTAAACAAAGGAAAAATCTTTATTGGACTAAAATATAAAATATATTATAAATAAATATAAACGTATTTTGAACATAGTCGTATAATGATTTTTGAAAAATTAACATATTTTCGTCCTCGTATCGTATCGTATTTCGTCCCCGTCTTCTTAGCTTATGTGTGTGGATTGAAAAACTTAATCGATATACAATGATTTGTAAATCAGTTATATATAATACATGATATTAGTGAATATGTGATCAAATTTATGGTGTTTCTTAACTAATGTAGAGTTTGGAATATTTGTAAATGTATGATTTTCGTCCCAAATCAAGCAAAATCGCTGTACATTTTTAAGCTATTTTAGAATTCGTTGTATCTATGTGATTTATCCGTCAGATGTGGTTTGTAGGTTATTGAACATGAATGTAGTTTACCCAATACATACCGAATGTAAAGATCACTATTCATCGAGAATTAAAATAAATAAATTTGCATCAATGTATATAGTATGCATTAATATTTACTCACGACTTATTCATGTTGTTCTTTTACCCACAATCCTGATAATTTAATGGTACTCAAAATTTCAATTCTTATCAGATTGTTTGAAAAAATAAAAAAATCAAACTCGGATAAATTTTCTACTTTGTTAGATAAGTTAAAATTTGTTCAACTATTCATGGTTTCTGTAATTAAGTGAAGTTGGCAAAAAAAAAAAAGTTAATGGCTAATGCGTTACATGATATTGGTTTTTAGCAAAAAATAATTCAAATCTATCATGTTTTATTATGATTTGTGTATGAGATCTGAAGTTTTTTTTTAAAAAAAAAAACAAAAAAATGACCGGGTCGGACCGGAACCGGACAAAACGGGCCGGGTCTTGACCGGTCCGGGTCCAAGCGGTTCTGGAACCAGGACCGGAACAGGAACCATTGTTTTAAAATTTAATGGGTTTTGAACGGTTCCGGATAGGTTCGAGTAAAAACCACCCGTTGACATCCCTAGATGTCATATTCTGGAAATGGTTATGTTTCTGAATTCTATTTTAGGTTTCTTCTTACAAATGATGTCAAAATTATAAAATTTATACTTGTTCAATTTTGTAATATTACTTGAATTTTGCATTTTTTCGGTATTTTTACAATATCTTAAAGTGAAGGAGTGCATTTTTTTATTTGATTGGTTTACATTCTTTGCGATTGAAATATTAATTCGAGAACTGGGTAATTAAAGCCTAAGGATAGGCATAACAATGATTGTTAGACCATAATAAGAGCATCTCCAGTGGGAGGAGGTAGTGGGGATGCATTTTCAAAATGAGCCATTGGGGTGAGAGGAGGGGAGGTAGGGGGAGGTGGTTTGGAGAGAGAAAAGGCACAAGTACCTCCCGGGTGGTACCAAAATTATGGGGGCCATTTTTATTTTTTATTGTTTTTTATTTTATTTATCTTTTTCTTTTTTCCCATCTATTTAGAAAGTACCATTGGGGCTCATGCTTGACTGTGTTTAGTTTAGCTCTTAAACAGCTGTGTTTGGTTGTGTTTAGTTTAGTTCTTAAACAACCGTGATTGGTTATGTTTAATTTTATTATAATTATGATTTATAAATAATTTATTTATTTTATATTATTTAAAATTATCAAATTAATTATTACAAAATTAGAAATAGTAAATTTAAAATTTAAATGTGGGAATGTATAAAATAATGAATGTGTTGAAAGTGAATGGAAAGTAGGGTCCATAATGATGTCAGCAAAAACCTGAGTTTTGGGAGGTATTGTTGGGGTGAAAATAAGAGTGCGAAATATAGTGATGTGTCTGTGATGATGTTAGCAAAAACCTGAATTTGGGAAGGTATGATTGGAGGTGGTCGAAGTCGTCTTATTTTCTTTAACAATTATCAAAGTCAGACAAGAAAGAATGATGGCGTTCTGACTGTAGGAATGTGGTTATGTGGTTAGGGTTTATGACCAGTTGGCACACAAATTAAGGCGCCCTCCTCTCTCTGTCACACGCACATTAGGGTTGATTATATAAATTGATATAGATATTCTGATATTCGTGACACAAGAATTTTCCGATTTTTTATTTATTAATGATTTGTGCACGTGAAAGATAGTCAGTATAACATTTTCTTATATCTTGTTCCAAATTTTCTTATATCGTTTAAGTCATAATTATTTAAAGCATATTCATAAATAAAATTACGAGGTTAGAAAAAGGATTAGAAAAACATATTTTATCTCTGGTATAATTAAGATCTTATGGTTTCATCTCTGGTAACTAAGATCTTATGGCAGAGTTGCAAAATATATTGTAATTATATTTTTTGTCCATTCCATTTGAAATGGTCCATTTTTTTCGACAAACTGATATATAATAAATGTATAAAATAATAAAAAATATAAAAAATACATATACCTCACATTTTTTTAAATAAATAATTATTTCTTAAAATAAACTAAATCAAGTATAATGAAACACCTCTAAAAAGAAGGTTAAATGAGACAGGAGGTATTTTTTTTTTTTGAAAAACAAGAACGACTTTATTGAGAACACGAACATGATGAGTGGAGAAGACCCGCCACATAAGTTGGGGGTTCGTTCCAAACATGCGGTGTATCAGAATTAAAAGCGGCTTTCGCTAAACAATGAGCAATAATGTTAAAATCTCTTTTAATGTGAACAACTTGGTAATCTCCCTCCTTTTCCATCTCCTTCCTGCATTGGTACGCTAACATTGGATATTTTAGTGTAATTGGATTGACTTGTTTGATCGGTGTCGTCGTAATAATACTTTATATAAGTTGGGTGGTGCGAGTGCACGCTATATGAATTTATTATGTCGGTGGGGGTTCGGGGCAACGCCCGCAATCAGGTGGCGGCCAGCTCATGGGTCCAGGCGGCGCCACTGACGGGTCCAGGCGCGCGCTGGGTCAAGGCGGCCGGTCGGCTTGGAAATTTTTATTTCGGTCGATTACTTTACGAAATTTCATCGAAATTTAATTTACGAATTACGAGGACTATTTTGCAATTATAATATGATTGCAAAAGCTAAAACCGTTTATTCAAAACCGATATCGTCGGTTTGATGAAAGGAAAACGTTCTGATCATTGAAGAGAATTTTCGAAACTCAAAGAACATACAAAACGTTCGAACTTTGAATTGTATCCGATCGAATAATTCGATAGTACCTTCGAATTGATTTGATCTGAAAGTGTTTACGGGACTTTCAGAGTATCCAGATTTGTTCGATTTTCTATTTCGTATAAAATTCAACAAAGATCAAATCAATTTTCTGAAAATGGCGAACAAGGAATCTGTGAAGGACATGACAAGGAGTTTCGAGAAGTTGGACAAGTTTGTCAAGGTGATTTGATCGCGCGAAGAAGATGCACTTTATGTTGACGAATCTCACGGTTGTGTACGTTCTGAGTACTCCCATGCCCGAGGTTGTGGAAGACGAAACCCTAGAGGAAACGAGGAAACGCCTACTGAAGTGGGAGAACGATGACTACATATGTCGTGGCCACATCTTAAGCGGTATGTCGATTCCTCTTCGATGTGTATCAAAATGTAGAGTCGCAAAGGAATTATGGGATTCACTCGAAGCCAAATACATGGCGAAGATGCCTCAAGCAAGAAGTTTCTTGTTGGTAATTTTATAAATTATAAAATGGTAGATTCGAGGCTGTCATGGAGCTATATAATGAATTGCTTAGGATATTGGGACAACCGCCCAATATGATATGAAAATGGATGAATGCATTTGCTTTCTAGTATCATTGATAAGTTGCCATCCTCCGGAAGGATTATAAAATAATCAAACATAAGAAGGAGGAAATGACTTTGGTCGAACTTGAAGTCATTTGCAAATTGAACAATCCATCGTGATATGGAAAAGTTTCAATTGGTGATGCTAAGACGTTGGTGGTCCATCCGTTAATATGATGGAAGAGGTGAATCTTGAAGGTGGTTTCATAGGCGGTAAAGGAAACGAAAGTTTCGAGGAACAAGAACTACGGTAAGGCTCCTTTAAAGAAGCTAAGTTGGTGCATTGGAAGTGTGGTAAACCGGACACTTTAAGAAGGACCGTAGTGCGGAAAGAATGGAGGAAAAGGAAAACGAAGCCGGTTCAAGTGGATCCAAGGATCCGGAATGAAATCAGGTTTGTTTTTGGTACCCTATGATCAATCTGTTGAGAATTATGTGTCCATAATCTCTGAAGCATTTTATATGCAGGATGATGATGTCTCTTGGTGGGTTGATTACGTGCAACATGTCATGTATGTAAAGATCTTCAATGGTTTAAGGACTTGAGCCAATTGAAGGTGAATCTTTATTGAAGATGGGAAATGTTGCTACCGAACCAATCAAAGGACTAGGATCTGTTTGTCTAGTATTTACTTCTGGAAACTCTTTGTTGTTAAGTAATGTTTTGTATGTACCTGGTATTCGTAAGAACTTAGTATCTGGTATTGTATTAAATACTTGTGGTTATAAGCAAGTGTTTGAAAGTGACAAGTATATCTTGTCGAGACATGGTTCCTTTGTAGGATTTGGTTATCTTAATGGTATGTTTAAGTTAAATTTGGATGTTTCTTTGTTAAGAATTACATTTGCATGGCTTCTACTAGTTCTAGTAATTCTTTTGGCATAGCAGTATTATGGCATGCTAGACTTGGACATGTGAATTATAAAAGATTGAAAGATATGTCGAAAATGTGTTTAATTCCGACTTTTGAGTTAAATGCGATAAGTGTAATACTTGCATGCAAACTAAGATTTGTAGACGACCTTTCTCTAAGCATGTGGATAGAGATACTTTATTAGAACTCGTTCATAGTGATTTGTGTGATTTTCATTCTACACCGTCACTTGGTAATAAGAAGTATGTTGTTACTTTCATTGATGATGCTACTAGATATTGCTATGTCTATTTGTGTCATTCGAAAGACGAAGCTCTTGATAAATTTAAAATCTATAAAGAGGAAGTAGAGCTTCGTCATGGTGTGAAGATTAAAACTCTTCGCACTGATAGGGGAGGTGAATACTATGATCCAGTATATTTTCAATCTACTGGTATAGTACATCAGACAACAGCTCCATATACACCACAACAGAATGGTGTAGCTGAAAGAAAGAATAGAACATTGAAAGAAATGATTAATTCAATGTTGTGCTATTCTGGTCTAAGTGAAGGTTTTTGGGGTGAAGCTATGTTGTGACTTGTTATTTATTGAATCAAGTTCTAATAAAAGGAACAAGATTACACCTTATGAACTTTGGTTTAAGAAACCACCAAAATTGAGTTATCTCGAGTTTGGGGTTGTAGAGTGTGGTGAGATTAATCGACCCTAAAATGAAAACCATAGGCAAAGAGGTATAGATTGTGTTTTCATTGGCTATCCCGAAAATTCAGTTTGTTATAGGTTCTATGTTATAGAACCAAATGACTATGTATGTGCACTCTATTATTGAGTCGAGGATGCTGATTTTGGGAATGAGAATAGATTTAATTTCTACCTAAACACGGAGACATGATTGCAAGCTCTAGTAATTCGGTAAAAGAAAGAGTGGATAATACTCTTCCGAGCTAGAAAGAGTATTAGAGCACGGAAAGCTAAAACATTTGGTGATGATTTCCAAATGTATTTAGTGGAAGGATCAAGGATTGAGATTGATTTTCGTATCAATATTGTTACAATATTGAGAATGATCCAGACATACGTTGAAGCTATGTCTTCTAGGGATATGCATTCGGAAAGAAGCGATCCAAGATGAGATGGATTGATAAGACAAAGTAAAACTTTGAGATTGGTGATTTACCACCGGTTTATACCATTGGGTTGTAAATGGATCTTCATAAGAAAGATGAAGATAGATGGAAGCATAGACGGTATAAAGCTAGATTGGTTATCGAGGCTTTAGACAAAGGAAGGTATTGATTTCTTTGATACCTATGCTCCGTGGCTCGGATTTCCACCATTAGATTATTGTTAGCACTTGCACTATACATAATCTAATAATTCACCAAATGGATGTTAAGACGGCATTCTTGAATGGTGAATTGGATGAAGAGATTTACATGAAACAACCGAAGGTTTTGTCATTCACGGTAGTGAACATAAAGTTTACAAGTTGGAGAAATCTCTTTACGGACTAAAGCAAGCCCCAAGCAATGGCATCGAAATTTGATGAGGTCGTGTTGTCTAATGGTTTTGTATTTAACCAAGCGGACAAGTGTGTATATAGCAAGTTTGATGCTTCGGTAAAGGAGTAATCATTTGCTTATATGTGGATGACATGTTGATCTTTAGTGTGACCAAGATCAAGTTGATAAAACAAAGGAATTCTTGTCATCTAAGTTTGAAATGAAAGATATGGGGAGGCGATGTGATACTTGGAATTAAGATCATACGTGGAGAACATGGTATTTCTATTTCTCAATCCCATTATATTGAGAAGGTGTTGGAAAAGTTTAATTTCAAAGATTGTTCTCCAACAGAACTCCTTTTGATCCTAGTGTGAAACTCGTGCCTAATAAAGGAGTTCTTCGTGAATCGACGAATATTCAAAGGCTATTGGTTCCCTCATGTATGCTATGATTAGCACCGGACACGATATAGCCTTTCTTTGTAGGAAATTGAGTAGATACACTCATAATCCAAGTTTAATTCATTGGCAAGCAATTAATCGAGTATTTAAATACTTGAAAGGAACTATGGATTATGGTTTGACTTATCTCGGATTTCCTTACATTATTGAAGGTTATTCGATGCAAGTTGGATTACCAATTTAGAAGATCATTCTTCTACAAGTGGTTGGACATTCCTTCTTGGAGGTGGTGCTATATGTTGGGCATCAAAGAAACAAACATGTATCACTCATTCAACAATGGAATCGAGTTTGTGGCTTTAGCGGCGGTGGTAAAGAGGTGAATGGCTAAGAAATTTGATTTATGAAATTCCATTGTGGCGAAACCGTTATCACCAATATCTATCGGATGTGAAAGTTCCGCTACCTTGGCTAAGGCATATAGTCAAGTGTACAATGGGAAGTCTGACACTTAGGTGTTAGACATAGCATGATCACGGAACTTATTACAAATGGTGTGATATCCGTGGAGTTTGTGAGAACTCAACACAATTTAGCCGATCATTTAACCAAAGGGTTAAGTAGAGATCTTGTCGCAAGTCGGCTATAGGGATGGGTTTAAAGTCCACTAAAATCTCGATATTAAGATACCCAATTCCCATCTAGTATGATGCTAGGTCTTGAATTCAATGTGGAAAGCTTAATATCTAGAGATTGGAACACATTAAAGAATTATCCCAAGGTATGTGTTCGGACCTGCAAGTTAAGGAGGTTGAATGTTTACATTCTTAATAGTTTCTTTGACAAATTGCATATGCAGGTGCAAGAATAAAGAGCTACCTATGTGAGCATGAAGTTTAGTTGCTTCAAGAAGCTGGGACTTGGCTTTGACATGCTTATGAAGGATAAGGACACAGACTAGTAAAATATAGTGTCAAGATAGAACAAATATGTATGTAAACATATGTGTACATTATCTTCGTGTATTCAATATGAATTCACAGGGTTCAATCCTTAGAGATACCCTGTTATTCGAATATATGGAATGTGTAGTGTACTAAGGTGAGATTCAATCGTCATGATATTTCATTTATGCACATGTTTGATACTTTGAGATGTATTGTTTTAGTTAATCAAGGATTACACTAAAATAGGGGAGGATTGTTGGATATTTTAGTGTAATTGGATTGACTTGTTTGATCAGTGTCGTCGTAATAATACTTTATATAAGTTGGGTGGTGCGGAGTGCACGCTTATATGAATTTATTATGTCGGTGGGGGTTGGGGCAACGCCCGAAAGCAGTGGTCAGGCGGCAGCCTTCATGGGTCCCAGGCGCATCGCGGTCAAGGCGCCACCTGCAATTTTTGAAATTTTTATTTCGGTTGAATTACTTACGTAAATTTCATCGGAAATTTAATTTCTGAAATTACGAGGGACTATTTTGCAATTATAATATGATTGCAAAACTGCTGAAAACCGTTTTATTCGAAAACTGATATACGTCAGTTTGATGAAAGGAAAACGTTCTGATCATTGAAGAGAATTTTCGAAACTCAAAGAACATACAAAACGTTCGAACTTTGAATTGTATCCGATCGAATAATTCGATAGTACCTTCGAATTGATTTGATCTGAAAGTGTTTACACGACTTTCAGAGTATCCAGATTTGTTCGATTTTCTATTTCGTATAAAATTCAACACTAACTCACCCAACTCAGAAAGATCTTCGGCCCTCGTCTTAATGGCGTCGCATGCTATCTTACAGTCTGTCTCAATAAGACACTTACAAATATTGAGGCTCTTAATCCAGGATAACGCCTCTCTAATCCCCATGATCTCACCCTCCTCCACTCTGAACATTCCCCTCATCGTGCGGTTCTTTGCCTCATCGTGCGGTTCTTTGCCGCAACAAATGAGACAGGAGGTATTAAACAAAGAAAAAGAACTCAGATGTCGTATTAATGCATTAGTTTTATCAACACATAATTTAAATTTAGTTGATTATTAAGTGCAAATATATACACCACAAGATAAAAGTAATTATTTCAATTTAAATATACACCATTCTTACTATTGGTTTCTCAATAACCAACAAAAACTTGGTTTCATTTGTCAACTGATACAAAAAGACAGAATCCATTGCAAATCATCTTCCTTTTTCCCATCTACATCAGTTGAGCCACAATAAGTTGTATTTTCAAAAGTTGTCAAACTCCTAACACCAACACTGTAATCATCTAAGTCTTGTCTCAAAACCTTTCATTCACTCCACAAAGCAAATGTAGGTGCTTGATGCACCAACCCCACGCCACCCACTGAACTACCGATAAGCGCACTGTTACCGTTGTATACGTCCTCCAAGAAATACCCCGAGAATAGCCAACACCCCATCTCCAATCACTTGGTCCATATAGGCCAGAGCTTAAGTTGGGCGCGGAGGACCAGCGAGCCCCACTCCCTATCCCGGCCCGGTTGCATGTCATCCTTGGTAGCGTGGTCATGGATCCGCTCATCCGAGGTGGCATTCCACATCATGTCGCCTAGCTCATCAGCTTTGCTCTCGCCTCGCCAATGGTTATTTGCAACGGAGCCCGAGGGAGGCCGACGAGGCACAAGAGTTGTAGTCGCCCAGCCCTCGGGCCCAGGTGCTTTGGGGACCTTTTGGCGAGGTCCCCTGCTATTAGAGTCGAGCTCGAGCAGATCCTCTTCACGTCGTATCTACTTATATCAAAATTTGTGACCGCGATCGTCCTCTAAACTTGATTGCGGCAATGTCATAAGGCTTCGCCGCTTCTTCCCGAGTGCCTAAGTAGATTTCGAAATTTTAGTCCTATGTAACCATATGTAAAACCGAATTTTGGTCCTATGCAACCATACGTGAAATACGAGATGTAATATCATATTTAGACAATCGAAACAAACATTGTCTAAACAAATAGGCATCAATTTTGACTTGGGAATGTAAACGACGAGCATTGTTCAAAGAGTCAAGCATTTATGAGACAGAGCCTACTTATGAGCAAGTTAGGACTTATGAGATGTGAGAGCATTTATGTTTCAATGTGGACTTGTGAGGTACAAGCAGTGGAAGCTACTGAAGGTAAAATTGAATAGATAGTTACAAGACACTTACTGAAAGTACCAAGGTACAAGTCCTTATTGCCTGCAACTCTTCCATTCGGCTTGCCATCTTCCATGTTGATGATGCCTGAAACCATAATAAGATTAGACCAAACCAAATTGATGTATGCAAGAAACAGACAGACCAATCTGGCGTGTCTTAAATTCCATACTAAATTTATCGAATTATTCAATTATAGACCTATAGTACTATTGTAACTCAACAATATGAATGATTGTTCTTGTTTTTTCTTGTTGATGGTTACATATGCTTATCTATACTAATAGAAAAAGTGTCTTTGTGACAAAATATAGATTGCCTATTATATCCTTGTTTCATATTTAATTTTAAGGGTAATTGTGTAAATTACGTGTTTTGCATATCACTATATTTTCTTCCTTATTCTATCTTTTTTCCTCATCAGAATTCTTTTCCTAATAGAACTATATCATTACCTATATAAATTACAACATGCGTAAGATAAATAAGCTTTACTTTCTTCTTGGGCATCAACACAATCAAAGGGTTACATCGACTCCAACAATCTACGTAAATTCATTACAGCAAATTATTTACAAAGTTAGTCTATTTGATGTGTTCTATATGGAACAGCAATAAGTTTCTCATAGCTTTCTTCTATGTAATTTATTCCTCTGATTCCATATGTTATTTAATATTTTAATTAATTGTTATTGAGATATCAACCTTGTTTAATGATAAATGATGGTGGGTCATTAGACTTGAGGTAAATATCCCATTATCTTATATAATAGTGAGGACCAATGTAATTATCCCATGATCCAATATCTTATTCGGTTTGAGGTGGATAAATCATAAAGTAACCACATTCTTGCTTATGTCTTGAGAATATTGTTCTTTTTTTTTAAAATTTGAATTGTAATATTGGCGGTATAATGTCAAAGTTTCTATATACTCACAATGAATATAATACGATGCACGTAGTAGATTAAGGTTTTGTTGTTGTTGTCAAAATATGATGGGCACATAATGGATTAAGGCATTGTTGTTGGTTTAGATTCTCAATTTGAAAGTATGGTCGGTGCAAAGAAAAAACATTATCTCTTTATTTACTGTTTGATCATTTTGCTTTTATTTTATGGATTTCATGAACTTTTGTCTTTTAGCAATGTAATGCGCAAATCATAGTGTATTTCGATGTTTGATCATTTTGCTTTTGTCTTTTAGCAATGTATTTCATGAACTTTTGTCTTTTAGCAGTGTATTCTCAATAGGATTTTACAATTTGGATATAACTACGAGTATGAGCAATGTATTGCGCAAATCAATCTCATCTCTAGGTATTTTAGCTAATTATAAAAATATGTTTATAAACTACAACTAATTAATGAGGTATATCGACAAAGAAGAATGCTACAAATGCGAAAGAAACGTAAACAAATGCAAGTGATTTGAACAGTAAGTAATACATTCTTTTAAAATAAATATATATTTAATACAAATACGATAAACCATGTAAATTTGATTTAGTTATATTTCTTATCTACTTAGGTTCATATCTACATGGGTTGAAAAAAGGTTCCTGATTGTATTCATTGTGGTGCTAGAAGAGTTGAATATGAACCTCCTACTTATGAAATTTACATTTTCTAAAGTTCCTGATGAGTTGTATGAGTTATTTACATCCCAATTAGAAGAAGCTATTAATTTCCAAATGAATTTCGTGCATACAATAACATATTTTCATTTAATTAGCTCCATGTAAAATTGGATAAAGAACTCAAAATTGGACAAAGAACTCAGCATTTGCAAGATGAGGAGTTTATTATTTTCGAGCACAAGGAATGCTTTCTCATGATCTTCCGGGATTGATCCCACAAATACAACTCCTGATTTTTCTCAATTATACTTTTGTGAGACATCAAGTGAGGTTGAGAATAGAATGAACATAATACAAAAAGCACTATATGTAGGTCAACCCATATGCAAAGTTCTTTTGAAGATAGATCAATGAGTATACAATTCTCCACATGCAGATTGGGTTGCAGATATGGATAGAGGAAACAATGAAAATATAACATTGGAGCGAGATATTATAATTCATGTTCATTCCATGTGAGAGTCATAGAATAAAATATTATTACGAGTGTTATGACCCATTACAATATCCATTTATTTTCCCAACAGGCCAAACAGGCTGACAACAAAACATTAAAAAGATTCATGTCACGTCTTCATTTTGTAACACAAATTTTGATACTATTTCTATTTTACCAAGAATCATAACTGCAAACGGTATTATCTCCAGTGAAGAACAAGGTACGTCTATCAACTGATATAAATAATTAAAGTAGTTGTTATTTTTTAATCATATAAAAAACACCATAAATTAATTAATCTTATTCATTTTTTGTATTGCCATATTTTATTTACTTGCATTAATCAATAGAATACAACTTAACTATATTTATGTTGTACTTTTTATATTTTATAAGTGTGAGAACAAGATGTCTATTAATTTTTATATATTGATTAAAGTAGTTAAATATAAGAATTTAGATGCACACGGTATGAGGGTTATAATGTAGTTTGTGAAAGAATTACTCCATTTGTCCTTGATATTTGTTCATGATTTTGGTGACATAGATTTTAATAAATATAATGAGTGTAAAGTGAGTGAAAAATGAATTTAACATTGTAAGATGTATAATGTGATTGGCAAAGGTGGGCCATATTTGGGTAAAAGTTAGAGAATTTATGTGGGAACTGTATCTATAAAAGAAAAGTGAACATTTTTTGGAGGGACCAAAACGAAATTAAGTGAATATTTTTAAAGCGGAGGTAGTATATTTTATAACTTAAAAAATTTAATGATCGCGACATCTCTAATAGCTAACATGCAGTCTCTATAAATAAATATCATACTCGAGATCTTAATATTTTATTTATATCATTGTAACCTCCAACTCGTCACTATGGTTTAATATATTTTTATTTTTTTCCACTATTAGTTTATTTATTTATGTTTACAACTTTGAATTCTTACCTTTTGCTAATATTTTCTCAACTTATGAAACTTTTTGATTGAAAATATTAAATTAATTAATTTTATGGGATTATAAAGTTGCTTTCATAAATTGTATAAAATTATAAGTGCAACAAGCTTAAGCTTAATTTGTTTATTAATGCTGATCGGATAAATGAGCTTTCTAAATATATATAAAATCATATAATAAATAAGGTTAATTAATAAAAAAACGTATTGAGCATTTAAATTCAATTTTAATTATAAAAAAACTATGTTATACGCGTAGACTATAATATATTCATCAATGAATGAGTATCAAACTTAGCGTTTAATGGCAGTATTTAATTTAATTCGAATTGATTACAATCAGTTTTTAGGGGGGACTTGATTACATTTACAATACTAATTATATATTATCCATGAAAAGAATTATCATATGCATACACATGTAAGCTTATAGGAATAATTTTTTAAATTTTCTAATTTCAATTATTATCTTGATTCATCAAAAAAAATTCTTACAATATTCATCTCTAATAATGTATTAGTGTGGATTTATAAATTGTGTGCAACGCACACCCTCTCTACTAGTTGCAATAAAAATCAGAAATTCTTGCAAACCTTGTTACCCCCCTGTACATGGATGCCCCTCTTGAGAATCCACTACTTTTCCTGCAAAATCGAACTCAAACACAAAAATCATGTCGTGAAAACACTTTCAAGGGACAAGAAATGCATCAAACCTTCTCAAATGGGCTACAAATTCTTGCCTAGTCATGTTCTTCATCTCCTCAAGCTCCTTCTCATAGTCGCTTAGCTAATTCAAACACCAGATATATGAAGTCTTTAGCTATTATCGCAAAATTTTGTTTCACAATCAATCATCAACATATGCTAACACAAACAAAATCTAAGAAAACTACACATACTGGGAAATTAATATGAGTGGTTGGTCCCCAATATTTCAAGGCAGCTAGATCATAAGCCCTAGCAGCTTTCTCTTCTTTATCATATCCCCCTATATAAAACAAGAACACGAACATCTATACACCCACACATATTCATCAAAAGAAATTCCAATGCTAAATACAACTTACCAAGATACACTGTTTTTCAAGAAAATGGGACCGGAAAACAGAACAAAACAAGGGTTAGTTCCGATCAGCCAAGAATGTTAGAACATTGTGAAAGTGAATTACAAATTCATATATACAAAAAGAAAGTAACAAAACAAGATCATTTTTTTTCACCTTGCCTTCCTTTCCTTGTCTGCCCTTCCTTTCTGCAGCTGTTATCCCATAAATGAGCTTCATATCTACCAGTCCATCTATGCCTATAACACAATTTTTTTCTCCATAAATAACTAATAATGATTACCATAAAATTAATTTAATTTTTTTTCTTTCTAAATCAGTTCAAAATTTCTACCTAGTAACGCCGCGATATTGAGAAGTCCTCTGCCCAAAAGTGTCAATCGATTTACGCGGCACGGGCTCCTTTGCCGCGACGGACTTCTCCGCCGCTCGATTCTTCCCGTCCGCCACCGCCTTCGGCGGCGCAGCCTGAGAACTCGGCTGCACAGTCAGGGAAAGCGCCTGAAGATCGCCCCCCTCCGCCGCCGGCTTCTCCAGACATGTCTTGAACCCTGCACCCCCACCACGGCCGAGGAAGTAACTGCCGTTGGGATTTGCAAGTGGGGCCACGGCGTACTGATATGGCGGGTAAAACAGAGTCGGATTGTTGAAATCTTCTCTTTTGATCATCAAAATGTGGCGGCATGTTCATGTTGATCTCTCCTGTTCATTATGTGAATTTGAGTAGCAACATCCAAGAAAATCTTCGAATTTGGGGCATTCTTCGTTCGTGTTTGTTTCATTCATTTCATTATCATATCTCCAATCTACAAATAGGCAAAGAAATTACAAAAATTTAAAAATCAAGATATTTATGAAACATAAAAATGTGATCTTGAATTTAAGAGAAAATGATATACAATGCTCGGAGCGCAAAGGCATAGCAGGAATATGAGGAAGGAAGCAACCGCCGCTATTGGTATCCTCCGCCGCCGCTTGTTCTGTGGCGGTACCGCCGACTTCTCCATCGCCGCCACCGACTCTGAGGTGGGGAGTGAGGGAAAACCCCAACCAGTTACTCATAATATATTTGGAAAAAGTGTTTTTGTTTTTCTCTCAAATCGCTTCTTCCTCAAACTCAGGTTTTTTATGGGTGTGGGAGCTCAAACTTCAAAGCTGGAGAGAAGAAAGCTCTCCTTTTTCTTGTATTTATATTACATTTACAAAGAGTGCAACACTAGATATATATGAATGACTATAGAGAGGGCGGATGTGTGTGTCATCAAGAATCCACAGTTCATGCAAAAAAAGTTTTTTTTCTTTTGATTTTTTTTGCCCTTTTGTTTATAGTATTTCAGAATCTATGAATAATATCATCGTCTGCTCGTCTCTCTCTCCCCTCCCCCCTGTTCTGCTCCATTCTGCAACATGAAACCTCGTTTTTCGTTCCTCTCTCTAAGGTTTTTGCAGGTTTTTGTGGTTATGAGAAGAGACACGATCAGATATGTCGCGGGCGTATGTGCATTTCGTGTAGCCGAGATGAATATTTGATTCTACCGGTCCAATATCCAAGCTATATATACGTCGATTTTGATACTAAATCTAATGGCAGATACTGATTGTAATGTTTGTATTTGATCCAGGTGATTATGCAATTTGTACGTGTTATTGTTATAATGTGTGTCACTTAAATGTCTTTTACTGAATAAAAAATATTAATATATTAATAAAATATGTCCAATATAGTATGTATCATTTATTTTTAGAGGGTATGTGTGTGTATTTGTGTGTTAGTTCATAAGATCTCACCATGGAAGGCGACAAAATCAGTGAGTCGATATTTATTTATAGAAAAAAAGAGGACGAGCGAAGGCAAAAGCATATGGGCGTGACACGTGAAATTGTATGACTGGTGGTTAGAATAGGTGTCGATTGGGCATATTCTAACAAAATTTTTAGGAGTGAGTAATCGGTTATTCGGACGAAAAAATAATCGAATCGAATTAACCGAATTTTTTAAAAAAATAATCGAATCGAACCAAATTTTATTCGGTAATCGAATCTATTTCGGTTATTTTTGTTAAACCGATTTTTTAGCAAAAAAAAATATTTTTCAAAAGAATAAATAAATAATATTATATATAAAAAATGGTTTATTTTAGGATTTTTTTCAAATGAATATATAAATAATACATATATTGATATTGTATACATAAAATACATTTTATATATTATATATATACAAAATATTTTGCAAAATAATAATTGATAGTATTATATAATAAATAAATAATATTATATTTTACAAATATTATATATTGATATAATAGGAGAGAGAGAAATGAATAGGATTAAAGATATTGATATATTAAAATTATAATATTAAATAAATAAATAAATAATATTATATATATTCGAACCAATCGAAAATCGAATTACCGAATTTTAATTCGGTTTTAATCAATTAACCGAACCAAATTTGATTTTTCGATTTGGTTCGATTGGTTATTCGGTTTTCGGTATTTTGCCCACCCCTAAAAATTATCCTTGTTGTTTTAAGACTTTATTGCCCTTCTCTTTGTCTACTTGCGCAACAAAGATTTCGGCCAAGAACATACATTCGTCGCCCACGAGCTTAGTTCGGTTGGTTAAAAGTACAGATTTGGAACAAGGACCAATGATCGAATCCTAACAATAGCATGATGTGGGAGTTTCACCTCTTTAGGGTGGCTCGCAAGACTAGGTAAAGTCATCATAATCGCCGAGTCATTGTGATTACCCTCTCACATTCTCATGGGGCTGGGATGTGGGGCTCCCGAGGGAGAGCTTCTCCTTTTGGAACAAGAACATACATTCGTCAAATCTCGAAAATGGAGTTTTAAAGGTAAAATGGTGGAAGTAGCTCGCTCACTCTCTCACACACGCGACACAAATGCATAGGGATGGAAAAAAATACCGGTATATTGCATTTATCGTGTCGGAAAATAACGAAAAAATATCGAATTTTTAATATACCGTAATTTTTATTATGGTATGATATCATATCGTTAATTTTCGGTACGATAACAATATCAAATTTTTGGATAACATGATATACCGATATATACCGTACCACATTATATACCGAAAATTCGATATATATCGGTACTTACTTGTATTCGATATCTTGAATTTTTCGGTATGAATTCCAGTATGATATATGGTATAACATACGAAATATAATACTTATTTATTATATATAATTAATATTATCTTTAAAATATATATTTGTTCATAATTAATGATAAATTACAAAATATATTATTGTTAATAATTGAAAATGAATAAGAACTTTTATACTTAATAAAATTATAATTGTAAACTAAGTCACATCTATGTTATATATTACGATGTGTTTAAAATAATTATAACTTTTAAATAGACTTTGAAAAGTACATAAATTGAGTAAATATAAATTATATAATACAAGATGTTAAATAATATATCCAATTTATAGTATAGTCCATATTACTATTACATAATGAAAATAATTTATGTTTTACATACATTTTAAACTTTTGATAATGGTATATGAATTTAATCAATTATTAATATATACTTTTATGTACATTAGGATGTAAAATAAAAAATAAGAATTAATACAATGAGATACCGATTGGTTAAACTAAAAAATAATTACATAATCTACTAAGTTATTATTTGAAACTATAATATCAACATCCATAATTATAAAATTAAATATATAAGTGCGAGTTATATAGTTATATTTATATATCTATAATTATAATCGGTAAATAAGTTATGTCTAACTTATATAACTAATTTACAATGAGACAAGAATAACTATAATTCACAAGTAGACTTTGAAAAATAAATGGGATGAATATAATCAAATAGATATTAAATATAATATTTAATTCATACATTGTATAGTCGATATTATTAATACGTAATGAAAAATACTTATGTTCGACATATACTTTAAACTTTCAATAAATATATATATATGTATTTATATTTTAATCAAACCATAATATATATTGTCATGTATATTATAATATCAATATAGATAGTAAATGACACTAGACTAGAATAATGTAACATCATTATAGTTAATTATAAAACTTGATAAGTAATTACATGATTTACTATTTTAAAAAAATAGATTATCAATATAGTTAATTATAATAAAATATATATAAATATACAAGTGTGAGTCACATAGTCATATTTATACACATAATTATAATTAAGTAAATTTTGATCATTTCTGCAATTTTCTATAATACCGATAATTTTTTGATAATTTCGGTAATTTTCGATATACCTAAGTCCGGTATGGTATACCGTAAAATTCGGTATGATAATGGTATAAATTTTTATCATACCGTAATCTTCAATATACCGACTTTCGGTATGCCGAACCGTTCAGTACGGTACCGGTATGAAATTTTTATCGTAATTTTCGATACGGTATAAGATACGACGAAAAATTTACGGTATGTCGTACCTACCCACTCCTACAAATGCCATCAATTAATTGTGCATATGTTTGTTTCGTGGTAGAGTGGTTAATGTCCGAGACCGCCGTAACGTGTTTTTTTCAATTTTTATATTTAATTGACAAAAAAAATGCCACCAATTAGAAAAGTAATTGGGACGGCCCAACAGTAGCGTGAGTATATATTGCTTATCATATTCGATTTTCATTAATATCTTTAAATTTAAGTTTGTTATATTTAATTTTTAAGTGTGATTTATATAATATGTATGATTTTGCATACTGTTGTTCATAAATATGAATTTATACAGTATATAATGAAAACATTAGTTACATGTTCCCACAAATAAAAAATGGTGACTATAAGTATACATTCAACAAAAACATTGCCCATTTATAATGAATTAAGAAAATGTGGAAGTAAAAGATGCTCGCAGTTCAATTCAGGAGGAAATACCAGAAGTGCAATTCAGAAAAGTTGAAATGTTTATTATTATTATTATTATTATTATTATTATTATTATTATTATTATTATTATTATTATTATTATTATTATTATTATTATTGCATCATACATGCATATCATACTTTTGTGGATATACTTTGATAGATATGCATATGTTGCGTATTTTTCAAGCAAAGAAAGAGAGAACAATTACATGTAAGCCAAATCATGCACGCAAAGAATCTGAAACTATGTATTTGACAAGAAGCCTAGTTATTCGAAATACTTGTGTCAACTTAAAAGAAATTGAAAATTACTAAACAAAAACTAATTTATTGCAACAAGTCAACTGCCCCATGAGCCACGATGGTCGAGTTGGTTGACGACAATTTCGTTGGGCAAAACATTCTTCAACCCCCTCGATGAGTTACTTGAAGAGGTTGAAGCTCATTTATGATTAGCAGATTCCGGCTAACACGTGCACGATATGATTCACCATCGTTTCAAGCAAACGATCTACCTCCCCTCCCCCATGTTTTCCCGAGTGAAGTTAAAGATGGATTGATTCGTCACCGTTGCAGAATCCCTTTCCCTAGGAGCTCGAGAGTCAACAAATGCAGGAATAACTTCTTTGATGACTCGAACAGAGTTGGTTTTTGATTCCCTGACCTAGGCCTAGTTAAAGAGTGCTTTCGTTCTATATAGGAATTCTACTTTCTACTCAAGTCGTAATAGCTCATGTCCTAGGCTTTTTAGATAATTCACTCTGCTTCGAGCCGGGCCGGCTTTCGAACTCCAATCATTTTCTTGAAAAGCTGCCAAATAACCCGTGTATGATGCTCCAAATGATCACTCCAATGAACTTGAAGGAAAAGAAACCAAACTTCACCTAACCGTCCCTGTAATAGCATGGGGACAAACTCCATCATTTCCCCTCCATGCAGTGGCACGTATTTCGTTGCATCATATTATGGAAAAAAATTCGGACAATAATATTAAGAACATTTAAAAAAAAAACTTAAAAATTGAGACCATAAACTAAAAAACACAAAGGCGATAAACTATAATTAATGTAAAAATAAAAAAAGTAAGAAATTTACATTAAAGACAAAGTTACAATCGAACATTTTACCGTTAAATTCTAAAATCGAACACTTGTTCAGAGGAAAAAAATCCATCTCTAAATAAGAAACCTATTCATGGATGAAGGGTGTAAGGATTTAGATTCACTTTACTGAATCACAAAAAAGATGATCAGAAAAAAGGCCCTGAATATTCCATTTACTGGACTCTCTCAACTTCAATCAATCAGATATTACTATCAAAGATATGTACAAAGAGACTGTAAGAATAATAGAATACTGCTGCAATCAGACAGTTCACTCCAAAGCAAACTTGGATCATGGCAAAATTCACCATTTATTTCACTCCAAAAAGACGGTAATTACTTTAAATTAATAGAATATATTTATCTTCCAAGAAGCTATTAGTTGATTTCGTTATGCACGTCACTGAACCAGCACCGGGCAAACTCACCGCTGCAAAACAAGAAAATGTAGTATGTAAGATATTGACATATACTATATAAAATAAGAGGAAGTATGAATAAACAATATCAAGGCAGAGGACTACTACAGAGGTATGTAATCAGGTTTTAAAACGAAGAAAATCCAACATAAACAGAACAAGATTCGTGACCAATCAACAAAATCAAGTCCCAGTAGCCAGTTCAGATAGTTTTCATATGTTTCACATGAAAATGAGATTCTGCAACATCACTTGCTCCAATAATAATTCAAGGTAATACAATACCAGCAAATTTACAAAAGATAGTTTGGTTATGCCATACTAAGAAAACCACCACAATATTTGCAATCTCGAAATGAGGAGAAGTGAAGTTTGCAAGTTGATGAACTTGAATTCTAGTTATATTTTGTTAGAAATAGCACATGAATAAAAATATATACCGTTTTCATCTGTTGTGAACTTAGTTATTTCCTGATCCTGTAATCTTTTTGCTAGCCTAGGCCTATCATATTACATACAGCTTTTGTTTTTACGAACATTATCCCATTGATGGTGAAGATTTTCAAAGTGGACACAGCAATTCAGTTCTCTTGCAAAGAAAAAACTTACGAGTCATGAGATTGCAAAAGCGTTGGTGCAGCAGCAAGAAAGATCACTGCAAGAATCCTATCATTGATAAGAGAGATTGGGTCAAAAAAAAAAATTGAAGAAGAAAATAACTTTTCCCTCTTCTCTCATGTGAACAGCTTGACATGTTGGAAGAGAAATATAAAAGAGCTATAGAACAAACCCAAACAATATATAGGATCAAAGATAGCAGTTTTAAATTCAACTTGTTTACAAAATATAAAACAACAATACTTATCAATAAAAAGAGAACATTATGCATCTATATATTCTTTAGGGAATACCTTCAGAATCTGGTATTCTGCTGCAGTATCTGGGGCACAGCAGACTGTGAAACTAACTGCTCTGAACTTGTAGAAGGTCTTATCATATGGCTTTGACCAACTTGATTGATTGATCCCTGCCTGACCATCATCTTTTAGCAGCACTATTTGTCTCAGATTGTACAGGCTCCATCAAGCTACGTAGCTAAGCATAAACTTCATGATCAGCTCAACTCGTTGAGAGATGAAGGGGAGAAAGTAGGCCCAACATAGAGAAAAGAGAACTTACCACATCCAAACGCGTTTTGTGGACATCAGCAGGTGGCTGCATGTCATTTAAAGTCGGTTTCAGAATAGAAGAATATTTCTTTCTTCTAATGCACAGTTCATTCAAATAACTGGAAAACGTTTCTACATGTAATTAATAAATTCTTACTGCTTCCATTATGGCATAAATTCAAGCATTCAAGAACTTGAATGAAGTGGACATTCGAATGGCCAAGCTTGTGCAACGTTTTGAATTTGTTATTTGTGGATGTGTCAAAGTTCTAATTTCTCAAAATATTGTTCATGCAAATATTAGACAACTACAAAATTAATATTATCCAGTGCTTATAATCACAGTCCTTTACGGATTTGAAGGAGTCAGAGTAATAAATGATTGTATATCTTGATTTACAAATAATTAACACTGCATAAAAAATTAGACAATAAAGACAG
Source organism: Salvia rosmarinus (assembly GCA_036937905.1). Classification (NCBI taxonomy): domain Eukaryota; kingdom Viridiplantae; phylum Streptophyta; class Magnoliopsida; order Lamiales; family Lamiaceae; genus Salvia; species Salvia rosmarinus. The sequence continues at coordinate 10,477,485 of CM072817.1, read as the reverse complement.
ATCCAATCTTACATTGTCAGTACTTTGTTTCTTCTCCTCACTTGAATACCCAGGAATGGTCAATTTCCAGTTTTTCTCTGCAAATAATTCATTCAGTCAGCATACTGTACAACAAAAATAAGAAAAATGTAGTCATTCTTTGCTGATAGACCTACATCCAACCTTTTGCTTGTGTGAAGGCATAATGTAAAAAGTGAGACCTAAAATAGTCAGTTCTTAAATTGAAGAAAATTCTTATGGGCTGTGTGAAGAAGAGAAATAACATCATATGACATACTTCAGAAGAGGCTAGAGATGAGCTGTGAACTAAAAAGTTATGAAACTTATGATAGGGGAATGAATAATATCTAGCAGAAGAGTCCAATGCATGCAGCACGAACCTAAATGCAGCAAGACATCCTTGGCCTCCAAAGTCGAAGATTTGCGATGCTTTGCCAGGGTACATGCAAATGTAGTGACCTGTATTGTACAAGACATGTTATACCTCAAAAAGGAGAGAGCACAGTAACTGTTCAATCAAAGAAATCATCCATCAGGTATTGCTAAAATATAATCAATAATCATATACAAACTTGGAATTTAAAGAGAATAAGCAACTGGCATAATGGTTAGCTTCAAAGAAGATAATGTTGTATGTCCTCAATATCAGCATCTGTTTAATATGATCAATTCAATTTTAGTAGCTATTTACCCGAAACTGGAAAATCTCATGCATATCCACCAAATGGATTTTGTGTTCAAATTTATTACTTAAAAGGAATAGTGAGATAGAGAGCTGAAAATTTCAACTCTGCCTATACATGGTATTAGTGGCTTAGATTCACATGAGATATGCAAGCAAGATGCAAGAAGTTCTGAGGTAACTGCAATAACGCAAAAATACAATTACAATCAAGTCGGACACAGTACCAAAAGAACCAAGTGAATACAACTCTAATAATCATTCTAGTAAGCAAACAATTAAAGCAAATGCAACATCATCAAAGATTAAGAAATACAAAGATGAAGCATAACAACAAAAATAGAATTGACAAAACCACTATTATCGCGTTGCAGGTGTTGGTGAGCCTTACCGAATCAATAAAGTTGTCAGCAATCTCTAACAGCAGCTCTTCGACTTCAGGATCCAATTTTCCATTTACATCCAACTGCAACACACAAAAGTATTAATTAATCCTCATATCCATTACCCATATCCATTAAAAAAGTTAGAAAAAATAAACAGATGAACTGTTTGATATGTATTTAATCCTTCACTTAACTAATCCTGATTCTCTAGCAAATAGATTGATTTTTTTTTAAACCATCTGTGTAATATAATAACACCAAATTGATTCTTGTGATCAGGTTAAACATAATTTGTGAGGAACAGGAGTACTAAAAAAGAAAAACTCACAAAACTGTGACACTAGATCTTGTATAAAACTCACAAACCTGTGACACTAGATCTTGTATCTTTCTCTTCCCAAGGAGTTGATTACTGGCTTCTGTGCCTTGACTTGAACTTCCACCTGGTGTAGTTGCTCCAGATCCAGTGGCATCTGGCTGTGATCCAGTCAAACTTACAGATTTCTGGCCTCCAGGTCCGACAATTCTTGGTGACTGCTGATGGAAAAGTTGCTGTTGTGGCTGCTGCTGCTGCATTGGCGATTGTTGCTGTTGCTGCTGCTGCTGCTGTTGTGTCTGCTGTTGTTTCTGCTGATGCATTTGTGACTGGGCCATCTGTGTTTGCTGATGTACTATTTGAGACAACTGCTGTGGGTTAAGGCCTACTGTGTTTTGATGCAACTGCGAAGAAGCTAGTTGTTGCTGGATGAGCAGTTGTTGCCGCTGTTGTTGAAGACGGTATGCAGAAGTATTGGGGGAGGATATCGCCGGCATTTGCTTTAACCACTGCTGTTGAGATATAGCGTTCTGCCCCATACCTGGTTGTCCATTCTGAGCCAGCCCAGCAATTTGAGCGTTCATAAATGACGTCCTTGTAATATTCTGTCCCTGCAATTTCATGTAAATCCTAACATTAAATTCCACCCATACAGAAAAGTAGACCAGCATAAAAGAGTGCAAGCAAAACTCAACTTGTAATTAGCTAATTTCAACAGATTGGCATCGTTAATGAAAGGCAAACCCTTAAATTCCACGGAAAAGGTTCATGAAAAGAAAGTAGGCTTCGAAGCAAATTTAGAGAATATGTCGTTAATTAGTAATTACCATTCTCTCATTTATAGAATCGGGAAAGTAGATTAAATTTTCCATTGAACATTAATATTTTTGTCAGGACTTATACACCTAACCCTGAAAAACTCTTTAAAATGTATTAAATTGTCATGGAAGAAGATCGGTGGAGAAGAAATTAAATAAGAGTGTATTGAAAATATGATGCATTATGAAAAACATATATCAGAGAGGATGAACATGTTAGGGCATATTTTGGGAGAAGAAATTGGAAGTAGAAACCTGCCAAGAGCAGTCATCCAAACATTCTTAATCTTTGAACAATTTTTTATTACGCATCTAAAAATACATTTACAAAATTTACCTAATTATGCTCGTGTATGGTTAATCTTCATATTTGTATTGGGAGGCAAGTAGTTTTATATAATGATGTATTCATTTAGTCAAACAGACAAACTAAAGAAATCTTGAGCATTTCTTTACAAGAAAGTAGCAAAATATATCCACTTAACTACTTAAGTTCAATAATAATAGAGTTGAGGTCATAAAAAGACCCAGATAACACAACAGAACCAAACGAAAACTGTGTAAAATGAAGAAGCTTTCCCCTTTCTCATCTCAAATTGCAATTCAAATTTATGAGTAAAATATTCACACCTAATCTTCTATTCTTCCCCATCTCTCTTGCAGTTTCTACAGGAAACAAGTTTCCAGAATCACAAATTTTTAGCCACAAAAATCAGCTTTGTTCTAATAGATCTACTTCACTGGCAACAAGCAGAAATAATGTCATACGTTGAGGTATCTCACTTTGAACACACTTTTGGACTAGAGGTGAATGCATGCTTTGCAAAATGAGTGAGCCGGGCAAACACAATCAGGCATGAAATAAAATGAATCATTAAACGCAATGGAGGCGATAAATATTAACCACTCGAGAAGTCGAGATTCATATAATCAATAATTGCTAATCAAATAGAGATTACCTTATACATGTTAAAAACGCCTTAAAGCACTAGCTACATGCCAAAGTATATAACAAAACAATATTAGTAAAAAAAATTTGGAATTGACCAAAAACATATCAGATTCAGGCAAGCTTTGAAACTAAACCTTTTAATTATATGCCAAGTTTGCAGATCAAAATTTCCAATTACAATCAAGTACTGGCTATCAAGCATATCAATCCAACCACATCACCAATTATACTGACACAATTTTCCTCTTAAGGAAGCATTAATGGTTGACAAGAGGAAATTTCATAAAAAACTCTCATTATAGACTATACATCAGCAATATTTACATGTCAATTCAAGGCTACAGAGTCGATTCGCCTCAATAGTCGATCAAACCCTTCACGGCACAAGATAGCACACACATTAACCAAATAGCTGGTGCATTCCCAAGAATGGCAACCTATTCCTGCTTCATTCTAACTCAATAATACATAAACCACGAAGATATATGAGATAACCTAGAAACTTATACCTGGCCAGTAGTAACTGCACTTTGCTGTGAAAGCTGCCTCAGTTGGCTCGGAATCATTCTTTGCTGTGCATAAGGAAGTGTGCCATTTGCTCTGAGTGGAGAAGCCAAATTGATTGTCCCCATCATTCCCATTGCTTGCATTCCAGGCAGGGACTGCCCAGGAGTATTACCCTGATGGAACTGAGACCCTTGCATGAACCCCGCCTTCTGACGTGGCTGCACTCAAAACAGGTTGCTCAAAAACTCATCATAAAATCCCATAAAAGAACATTAGAAGAAGTACTCAAATGGGTAAAAGTAAAATCTCTATGTTAACAATAAATCAGCTCTCAGATAACTGAAAACAGGAAGATCCACTTAGCAATGATGCCGATATCAATACCAATCGAACATATGGATCAATCTCAGCCATTTAAAGGCAATGTTTGAAACACTACAACTAAAAGAAGCCTAAACCATACATCAGCAAACATAAAATTAATATTAAAATCCGAGTAAAAAATTTTAAATTAATAAAAATCAACGAATCCATTTCTAGTCAAAAGAAAAAAAGCTCAAAAGCACACAGAAAAAGATAGAAACTGAGCAATCATTCATATATCGAAGAGACCAATTTTTCATGGCTAGATCAAATATTCCAAGGAAAACCATGGTCACAAACTAGGAGCTCCCACATCACAGTCAAAAGGAATGGAGAGCTACATGCAAAGATCACCTTTTGAACATGTAAATCCATAAATCATGCAAATCATAAGCTTACACACTGAAGTCAAAAGATCACAACATATATACACAGAGATCATTTCTTTCCAGAAAATCATAAAGCACTATTAATCTTACTCCTTACCGAATTCAAAAACTGATTTTGCAAATTAAATTGTGCTGCTTGACCAGATAACATTGGCAAATGCCCAGTCTGCCCCATCAGAGCAGACCGCGACAAATTTCCACTGGCCAACTGCCCCATTTGTGACTGCTGCAATTGGCTCTGCCCCATTTGCTGCTGCTGCAATTGGCTCTGCCCCATTTGCTGCTGCTGCAACGAGCTCTGTCCCAGTTGCTGCTGCAACTGATTCTGCTGCCCGATTTGCTGCTGCAGTTGACTTTGCTGGCCGATCTGCTGCTGCTGCAACTGATTCTGCTGCCCGATTTGCTGCTGCAGTTGACTTTGCTGGCCGATCTGCTGCTGCAACTGATTCTGCTGACCCAGCTGCTGTTGTAACTGATTTTGCTGCCCTATCTGCTGCTGCTGCAACTGGTTCTGCCCTATTTGCTGTTGCAATTGACTCTGCTGCCCGATTTGCTGTTGCAATTGACTTTGTTGCACGATTTGCTGCTGCAATTGGCTTTGCTGCACGATTTGTTGCTGCAATTGGCTTTGCTGCCCCATGTGCTGTTGCTGCTGCTGGCTGCTATTACCTCCATTGATACCAACACTAGTGGTCTGTTGCTGTTGCTGTGTCACGCTCATTCCACCGAAATTCATCTGCCCGTAAATTGACGATGAACTCTGCTGCTGTTGCTGCTGCTGCTGTCTCATCATTCCTAATTGACTATTAATACTACTACTTTGTTGCATCTGATTAAGCCTAGATATCGAAGTATTCCTTTGCATACCCTGAAAATTCGAAACTCCTATCAAATTATTACCGCCACTACCACCATTGATGTTGTTGTTGCCCTGTTGCTGCATTATCTGCTGCTGTAGCTGCTGCAATTGTTGCTGCTGGGGTTGTACCATCTGCTGCTGCGCTTGCACCATCTGCGGCTGCTGCTGTTGTTGCTGTACCAATTGCTGCTGCTGCTGATGGTCGAGCGACGGAGCTGGGGATTGCAGCGGCTGTAATTGCTGCGAATTAGATGGTTCGATCATGGCGGAGCTCTGCTGCACCGGTAAGGGTTTCGGTGGGGAAGACGATGACGGCGAAATTTCCGCCATCTTCGCGAAGAATTCCTCGATTTAATTGTTTCCCCCTTTTCCGGATTGATCTCAACAAATTAGAATTTAATCCATGATTTTTGTTGAAGGATTTTTCTTCGCTTTGTTAAATTCGATAAAACGAAGAAAAAGAAACAGAGACGGGTTTTAAAAGACTTTTTGAGTTTTCAGTCTCTTTAATGACGGGTTCGTATGCTAAAATATAGGAGGAAAATTTATGAATGGTTGTACATTATTATTTTGTTAATGTTCTAAAATTATAATTCTTTTATCTGAGTTGAAAATACTGTAAATAAAATTATAACAATGGTCACCAATTAATCTGAGCAAACATGGGTGGTCTGCGCACAGTGAGACCACTCTAATTAAATTTTAATAATTAATTAATTTATTAAACTTTAATTATAAATTGTGACTTTATAAATAATAACTTTAAATTAATAAATCTTAATCATGAATTAATAAATCTTAATTTTGAATTAATAAAGTTTAATTGAAATTAATAAATCTTAATTGTGAATTAATAAATTTTAATTTTGAATTAATAAAACCTAATTGAAATTAATAAACCCTAATTATGAATTAATAAACTATAATTTGAATAATAAATCCTAATTGTGAATAAATAAACCTTAATTTTGAATAATAAACCATGATTTTGAATTAATAAAACTAATTATGCATTAACAAACCTTAATTATGAATTAATAAACTGTAATTATGAATTAAAAATTCTAATTTTGAATTAATAAATTACAATTAAAATTAAAAATCAAAAGTTTTGTTCGACAAACAGTTATTATTTTGCTTAAAAAAAGACGAAAAATTAAAGTGGCAAGAAAATCACATTTTCAAGGAATAAACGAATAATGTTTTTGTTATCTATAGTGGCAAAAAAAAAACCATTTAAACAAATATATTATGGACCGAAGTTATAAAAGGTGTAGCAGGAATTAAAATATTTAAGAGATGTACCTTGGTCTAATCATAAAATGTTTCGTCAATAAAAAATCTTGTTATAATTTTTTAATTTTTTTTTTTGTTAATTTTGTTAAAAAAAGTATAGATTTTAAATTTTTATGAATTTTATAATGAAGAAAATGAATTACAAATGGAAAAAGAAAAATTACTTCAGGAAAATAGATATAACTTTGATATATGTAGGGCTGTAAATGAATCAAATTATTCGTGAAATATTCGGAGTTCGGCTCGATAAAAATTAGTTCGAGTTTGTTTAGTAAAGCTCGTTAGCTAAACAAATCAAGCTTGAGCATAATAATATTCGGTTCGTTAGCACGTAAACAAGTTCGTTAACTGATTTAGCTTAAAATATATAATTATTAACTAGATACAATTATTTTCTTTCTATAATTAGTAATTATTGTGTTAAATCTCTTAACTACTTTTATTTACTATAAGAAATCAATAAATATATTGTGTTATTGTTGATAAAATAATTTATTATTAAAAAAAATTAATATTCTAAACATATATCTAAGTTTGGAAAGTTTGTTTGGCTTCGACTAAAACTTGAATAAGCTCGTGAGTTCGAAATATTCGATAAATAAAATTTGATACTCGGTTCGATACTAAACAAACCAAGTTTGAGTACGATGATATTCGATTCGACTCGATTCGATTACACCCCTAGATATATGAAGTTGGCAATAACTAACAGAAAACTTGGTAAATCTTTCAAAGCAAAGCTTCAAAAAGTTGAAAAATCTACTGGCATAAAACATAGTAGAATACTACTATTAGCATGTCTTCCACAAAAGTGAATCAAAGATTATAACTCAGGCAAAAACATTTATATATATGATTCTAAATTTCTAACTATATATAAGAAGAGGATTCAGCATTTTCCTCTTCCAAGCTCTCTCTCGGGAGGGCTTACATCCTAATCTATGAGAATGTAAAAGGGTAAATCACGGTGATTTGATGATTAAAAAAATAGGAGGACTTTTGCATGATTACAAGAAGTCACCTAAAGAGGGTGAAACTCTCACAGCTGCTAAGACTCGACCAACGGTTTATATTCCAAATCTATTTGTTTTTAACCAATTGAGCTAAACTCCTAGATTCCAAGGTTTTCATTGTTTTGACCTTCCATGGCTACGATGCCCCCTCCCCGTTCACGAGCTGTGCGAATTAGTTGCCAATATCGCTCTACACACCAAGAAGATTGGCCAGAATGGAGGGAGGCCGAGCCGACGTCATCTGCTGCATTTTGCGGGTAGTTATGCGGTTATCCAGAAACATAATCTGTAATAGCTGCCTACAGCTTGAAGGCATTAAATTATGCAATTAGCAACAAATTATGGAGAATGAACCGAATAGGAAGTCGACAATAATTAAAGCAAGCTGCACTCTGTAGGAAGGCATTTTAGGAATCTTATGTATCTTGATCTTAGATGATTTTGGGTTACTATTAAAAAAAAATAGATTGGTGATTGGTAAAACCAATATCTTGAGGTAATAATCAGAGGTAGAATTTCCAGCACATTTTGTCATTTCTCGAAAGCCTTTCAACCCCAACTAAAAGTGATCTAATTCTGTGAAATATCGGGATCTGAGATGAAAAACTGTCTGTAGATAGTAATGTAGAGAACAAGAAAGAATAGGAGAAGGTATTAAAGTATATTAGTCTCAAATCTATTTTCTGATGTAATGAGCTATCGTCATGAGAAATAAGAAAGTTGCATACCTGAGGATTTAGACCTTGCATCTGATTTATGATTTCACCCAGTAAATAAAGAGAGAATTATAAACAAAGTTTCTCAAATTACTTTTCAAGAGAAGAAGGAAAAAAATAATAAAAAGCTGGTTAATTTGAGTCACAAGAACTCACTCACGTTAGGGGCCCCTTGTATAGAAGGTCATTTGTAGTAGCATCTCCATCAATCCATGGCAGAATCAGTATGACGCATTCAAGGTTTTCTACTCTATTCACCTTTGAATGTTGATGGCCTATAATCGTATTCCCTGCTTATATTTCTGAAGGAGGATCGGTGATGATCATCTATACTGGTCAAGAAATATTTGGATGAATATAGAAAATCAAGCACGTGAACTGAATTGTAAGCGTTGACCTGCATTTAAGATGGAAGGTGTCAAAATCGAGCAATGAGGAGCTCGAGAGTGGGATGATCTATCGTCCCAAGATTAAGAACATCACTTGCAAGATCAGATCATTCAATTTTTATGAATTTTGTTCATGTTGAGATAGTGGATCAAACAATGCCCGCGAAAACTTCAAACATTGGAATAAATATTCAAGGAAAAGTAGTTTTCATATTCAACCAATAGTGTAATCTCTAGAAATCAATATTAACACCAAAAGGGTAGAGGTATACAATGTATGAAATGATTACAGACTTGCACACTTCTTCTTTCCTTTCTCTAGTTCCATTTTTACTTTAATCTTTTTCCAGTCTGTATGTGTTGGTGTTGGGCTAGTTGTTGGGTTGGGCCTCTCAAGAAAATCAGTTCGTTTGTTTTGTTTCTTACCCTAGCAGCATCATTTTGAATGGTCTTCAATTCTTTACAGTCAGTTGAGTGTTTTCCTTCCAACGTTCAAGTTGTTGACGCAGAACGTGGAGGTGTTGGTGACTTCTTTTCAGCTATTTATTTCACTCTTCTCATGTCCTTTCGAGATATTGTATATTTGTATACACAGACATATACGAGACATGTCGCCCTCAATTTTACAAGCTCTTGTTTCTCTGTCATCTCCATTCCATCAAAAGCATGGGATGCGTGCTTCGGGTGGATCTTGCGTTAACCTTGGGGAATAAATCGGCGTGTAGGGCATGCACCTCGTTGCCGGCCGAATTTCGTTTTTAAGGCAGTGGCTTTCCATACCACGACGCAGAGTACCTTAATTTTTAATGTTTGTTTCTTGTGTAGGATCTTAATCAGGACTTTTCTCAAACACCTCGTGGGTTCTACTTGGTGCAGCAGCAACTCCAGCGATCTTGTCCGGTTTTCGTCGAGGAGTTGATGTGCAGTAACTTCTGTTCTTACATGCAAGTTACAGAATCTATTCTTTTTATGCCATACATGTCCCCTTGGCCCTTGCGAAGTGAATACATTAGGAAGAATAAAGCAAGACAAAAGCAAAAGAGAGAACAAATCCAAAAAAAACGCAACAATATTGATAGAAACTTACCATTCCATTTAGGATTAGGAATAAGCGTAATCGGACCTGCTTTTTCCATATCTCTCGTTATTTTTTTGGGGGACCCTATTCACCTCTTTGAGCTTCTATTGAATCGAGAAATATTCTCAAAATGAGCATGACAAAGGGATAGAGTATTTCACCAAATTCCTACATCTACGTTCATCACCCAATTTCAGTGGTTTTTACTATCATCATACAGGTACAGAACTGTGTCCTTAAGGAAAATACTTCCTGCGTTAAGGAAATTGATTCTCAAATAAGCATGACAAAAAAATAGGCTTGATGATCTTACAGTACCGATCCTAATATTTCGGGGGGTCTAGGCGAAAAGTAAAAAATGGACCCTTAAAAAATGAACGCTTCGAGATCATGTCGTTATGATAGTCTTTTATGATTACGTGACTGCATGACTTTAATATAAACTATAAAGTGCAACAAATCAAAAAATAAGGATAAGAGGATTAAGATGGGCTCTCTCGATAGAATGCATAGAATGAAGGAGAAGCAAAGGGTTCAAAGAATTGAGAGAGTCGTTGGTGTTGGGGTTACTTAGATTTTTTTTATTATGGGAGATGGATAGTGGTATAAGTAATTGGCTTTTTTTGAAAATTTGGGTCCGCCCTGATCTTAGAATGGCTCTATATGTTGGGTGATACTTGCATGAGACAGTCATACTCGTGTCAGAGTGCAAACAACAGCTCCTTATTAGAGAAGATTGGTGAGGAGAGAGCACATGTAGTTCCTCATAATTTATCAGAAGAACGCAACTTATCATAGTTGAAATTGATGAAAGAAATAAAAGAATTATTATTGGAAGCACACCTCATGAACTGCAGATCCTGGAAATGCGAGTAATGCGGCCCTTGATTTAGCTGCAGCATAACAATACTCTAGTATTCATCAACAGCTTTTTTGCTCGATAGGACAAAATCATATCTGATTTGAGGGCGCAGATCAGCAAAAAACAAGACCAGATGATGAAACAACTGATGTTGGTTCCTCAAGTCAAGGCTTGAATTCCAATGCATAAGTAATAGTGTGCAGGCTGTTGGATCCATCTTCTGCATGGCCCTTATTAAACGAATCAAATGCGCAGTAAGTCCCAATTCACACTTGCCATCAATAACTTAGTTCGCAAATGAAGCCATAAACAATGATTTTGGTAAAGAAACTATAAGTAACAGAATTATCGAAAAGAATGGAGCACTGAATGTAGGAATTGCGATATTTCTGTGAACTATTTCAGTCACTTCTTACTAGCTACCGGTATAAATTCCATGTCAAAGGCAAGAGTTTGCCAAATTATTAATGGTGCGGTCAAAATGATATTAATCTCAACCATTCTACTTATTAAATGTGGACTTTTGGTTGAAGAATATAAATATCATTTTATAAGGTGTTCATTTGGTGAAACTTATAAAAAATTTGACGGGATTGAAAATTTTAGAAAAATAAGAATAAAAATTCATAGAAATTACATGTAGAATAGAGAAATAATGTGGTGCAAAATAATTTTTTTACGATGCGGTTCAAATGATATTAATCTCAATCACTCCACTGATGAAATACATATTTAAGTCTGCTTAAACGGCTGTTGGTTATCGGGTATAACCGAAACTGAATCTATAACTTCGGTTATTTGTTATCAGATATCCCACATTTTCGATTTAAAATCGGTAATAGGTAGGATTAACACAACTGCAAAAACTTTTTGACGAGGAGACGATCTTTTAAGCCCCATGCTTTCCCCGATCTGGATCCAGATGGTCAAGATTTGAGAGAGAGAGAGCCGTGTGTGTGTGACAGCAGTGGTAGCGGAGGGATGAGGAAGAGGCGACAGCATATATGACTTTTGGCCTGGGTCCAAATAGTAGGGAGAGAGAGGGATTGAGATCTATTGTGTGTGTGTGTGTGTGTGTGTGTGTGTGCAGTGTGAGGTTGGCGATGGAGGGATGGGGAGGGGCGGCGTGCAACTGCTGCAGGCCGAAAGAGAGAAGAGAGAAAAAAGTCGGTCTGTGCATTTGTTACTTGCTAATGCAAGATATAGACACGTATAGTTGTTGTTTGATTTTTTTTAAAAGCATCGGTTACTTTTGATATCCGATTAACCGAATCAGTTAATTGGATAATCGATTAATCCATTGATATCGGTTTCGAGTATCAAATTTTCTCTAACTCGGTTCAATTAATTGATATTGAACTGATAATCAGCTTTAGTATATTTTTGATTGGTATAATATACGTATCATTTTATAAAAAAAAATTATTTACTGAAATCTCATAAAAATTAGATGTGAGACTAAGAATTTAGAAAATTAAAATCAAAATTCATGAAAATTCCAAAAAATAATAAAATGCATTTGATTAATATTTCGTATATAAGGAAGATAATGTCTAGTTGTCTTCAGACTCGAGGATGAGCTCATGAGACCTTAAGAGCGTTGCTCAACAAGTCATAAAGTGTGTGTGACTATCGTCCAACTTTATTTTGATGTTTAGTCAAAATTTACACTAATTTATCCAACACAAAACTCCGTACATCCGTCTGCATGTGCAGATGAGATGAAAATATCGTTATAATTTACATTAAATCATTAAATAAATATATCATTTATTTTTTACCCTATAATCTAGAAAATATCATTTATATTGAATAAAATATCATTTACACTAAATAAAAGTAGCAAAATCCATATTTATGAAAGGATGTACATGAGACCACTCATTTATCAATTGTGGTATTTTTGAGTATACCGTAGAAAGGTGAAAACAGAGGACATCAATACATCTCATCGACTATTTGGAATTCAACTATATAGAGGTGTGGTATTACATCATCTGCTCAAAATCGACCTTCATTCACTTAAAGGATAAAAAAATCGACCTACATATATATAGGAATATTAAAATAAATCTCATAAAGGGGTTGATCGACATTAAATTAAACTACTGAGACTATTTATAATTTGCAGGTTAAATTAAGGCAAAAAATAGCAACTTGACTAGTTAACTTTTTAGTAAATTAAATGACTAATTACAATTTGCAAGTTGTGTAAATAACGAAAAGTTTTAGACGAAATAACTTAGATCAAAAAAAGACCATCAACTTGCCGAGCTAAATCCAAATTGGGGAGACTATAAACTACACGGCATCTTTGTGCCTCATTTGTTTTCGTGTTACATTACAAAAAAATAATGACCATTTTTTAAAAAAGATTTTGAGAAGAGAAAAGGAGACCTTAGCTAATTATTATTTTCAAGTGTGCATATAATACAAGTTATCATCACTAGTAAAACGCTAGTTACATGCACACCAAACTCATACACTTATGATTTTAATATACTTTATACATGTTTTCACATGATATCCCAATTAAATATTACTACATGTTTTTTCACGTAAACTTGTAACTTAAAATATATTTGACGGCACAAATGGATTTCGGAGGCATATTCTTTTTTTTGTTCAAATTTTTAAAGATCTGCGTTACGGTGGACTCAAACCCGGCACCTTTGACATGACGTTAACCACTCTACCACTAGGCATATTCTTTTTTGGATCAATTAATACAGAAATTTTAAAGGCTGCATCACGGTGGACTCGAACCCGATACATTTGACCTTGGGCATTAACCATTCTACCACTAGGCCAACACACATACACACACTAGGCATATTCTGGTGTGTCTGAATGCACAAAGCATCCACCTTCATTGTGATTATTATTAAAAATGAACAAACTCTAAATATATGAATTATTAAATTTTAATGGGGTTTAATGCACTACAGTTAGATTTAATTAAGATCGGTGCACCGTGTATCCAAATATACACAATTTTTTGCTATTGATTACATCGAATTTCATGACAAGTTCAAGTGCGAACTAAAACATATATACGATTTTGAATCAAATAATTATTTAAAGTTCTAAAGTCATTCTTCGTTTATATAAATATAAAAACTTCTCATAATGAAATAATTTTTTTTCTTGAAATCCTTGTCAAACGTAGATTGCAACTGCATCATTCAACAAATTAAGTGACTAAAAAAATCTATATAGATTCCATCATTTATAATGTAAATACCCGAATAATTTGATTCGTTAATAATTACTCCATTTCACAATAAACCCGGCTTCAACTCATATATATTCATTTGTACCATACAAATAGATAAAATTATCATTTATATTAAAAAAATACCATTTACTTAAATAGTATTTATATTGAAAAAATATCAAATACTCTCCCAGTCCATCGAATATATTCATTTATTTTCATTTTAGTTGATCAAAAAAAAATATTCACTTTTCTTTTTTATTTAAATATCAATTTCACATTCTTATCCTAAACATATTCATTTATTTAAAAAAATCACTCATGACTTACATTTTTACATTCATTATCTATTAATATAATTATTTATTATCTTTATGATCCATTTTTTATATCTATTTACTTTATGTTCATTATAATTTATTAAAATATTTGTCATCAAAATCAAGAAACGATTTTGATGGACGAATGAAGTATTATTTATATTAAAAAATCAAAGAATTCGCATATCATATCAGACCAAATGTCTTCGGATTTATAGGCCCACATTGGAAAATACTTTGATTAGAGAATCCCGCAGACGGAGAGAGAGAGACACACAAATATATATATATATATATATATAATACATACATCTGTCAGCCCATCAATCGATTCAATCCTCAAAATTGAAAGAGCGTGAGATCACAAGCATTAAAAAAAGCACAAGAAACACAAACCCCACGAAACTACCAAAGAGGGTCCCCTTTTTGTGTGACTGTGTGTTGTGCGTGTATTGTCAAATCTCAAAGTAACTGAATAATACCCTATTTTTCTTCTTAATCCGCTTCATGATTTCAGGGTCTCTTTCCAATTCTTGTACCGTTTGTTGCTGCTGATTCTTCTCCTTCTCAGAGAGAGAGAGAGAAGAGAGAGAGAGAGAGAGAGAGAAAGAGAGCATGGTGCTGAATTTCAAGGTAAACCAGCTGGAAAATGTTTGTTTCTTCGGTTGATATCACTTTTCAATTTTAATTTTTTTCCCCTTAATTAAATGTGGGGTTTCTCATTTCTGGGCTTTTGAGCTTATGCTGTTTGCAATCAGATTTCTTTGTTTGACCGTTTAGATAATTATTCCACGCAATTTTACTGCAATTACGGTATTACTATGTGTTTTCCATATATATTTTTCATTAATTATTGAGGATTTGGATCTCTTTGTTCTATTCACTATATGGATTTAATTCCATTTATTCCCCTTACCAACCTTAGAAAGGGAATTTTACTTGTCAGGGCAAGGTTCCACCTTCAAAATTTTGCCATAAAATTTTGATATTTAATGCTGAATTCACTTATTTTCCACGGGAAGATCTTTTGGTGTAATTGTACTTTCTTTAAATGGTGCCTTTTAACTCAAATACAAAGCTTCGCCCAATTAATTTTGAAAAGAGCTCTCATTCTTCATCACAAAATCACAATCTACACACATTTGATGCGATTGATCACCTCAATTTTAGTTCCATGAGCAGATTTGTAGATGAGTAATTTGTGTAAATTTGGAAGCTTTAGGAGTTTTGGGAGTTGTAGAAGTCAATGATTAGCTTAAATTTCAGTTTACTCTGCTTAGTTTCTGGAAGAGAACCATTTGGTGAAAAGGTCATTCATCAAGAAAAAGAAGTCAGCTTTTTTTTTTCTTCTCTCTATTTCTCTTTTTGTTGCTGTTGAATTGCACCTTTTGTCTATAGATTTATTAAGACACAAACTTTTGTGCTCATTATGTTTGTAGATATACGACCTTTGGATAGAACTCAAGATGAAAAAAGAAAAAAAAAATGATCTTTCTGTCACAAAACAAGTCCGGATATGTTTGTTGATTTTCATTTCATATGCTCCTGAAAATAGGAGCTGCTATTTCTTATGCTTGTTTGATATCTGATTTATAGTTTCATTTGTGTTGAATTCGTTTGTTTGAACTTCGAAAAATCACAAAAGGGTAAAATGGAGAAGATGAACAAATACTGTGATGATGCAAAGTTCACTTTTGTATTTTACCTTTTAGTTCCAAAATCAAGAATTTCCCTTCTAAATGTAGCATTTATATCATCTCTGCCAATTGCAGTGGTTGTAATACGTTTGAGGGCGAACGGTGATGGAAGAAGACATATTTACTGGCATTGCCAATGGCCAACAGATCGAGAGCAAGGTTGTTCAAACGTTCCAGAAAAGTTTCGTGCAAGTCCAAAACATTCTGGACCAGAACAGGGTACTGATCAGCGAGATCAACCAGAATCATGAGTCAAAAATCCCAGATAATTTGTCGCTAAACGTGGGGCTGATTCGGGAGCTCAACAACAACATCAGAAGGGTGGTCGATCTGTACACCGATCTGTCCAACTCCTTCACCAAATCCATGGAGGCATCTTCAGAAGGCGAATCAGCCGGGCGACAAAATCTGATGGAAGAGGTGGACAGAAGAGTAAGGTCTGGTAATTGAGTATATTTGGCGGGTTTGTCTAATTCTTGAGGTTATGCAATCTGGTTAGTGTAACGTGATTTATTTGAAAATTTTCTTGATCTTAGAATGAGCATTTTCTTGAGATAATGAACTGTGGATACTTAGAGCTATCTATCTTGGTAGTTTGGTGTAAATCTTGCAACTGTAATACCATCATGAACATTATAACTGCTTACACATTTTCAAAGCAAAAACATTTCACAATCTTTTCGACCTTTGGAAATTTAGGTCAGCTCTTAGCATTGCTTGCTAGTGGGTGGATATGCTGTTCATCTGCAAACATTCATAATGCGTATGTGTAATTCAAGGGTGGAGTCAAAAATATTATTGGTGGGTTTTTTTTTATAAAATTTAAGATTTCGATAACTTAATTTCCTGTGATTAGGTTTGGTTTGATGGTGGATTTTTTTCACCACACTTTGCACGAAATACCGAATATTTAATGATTTTATAATTATGAAAAATTAAAACAATTTGATTGTTGGGGGCTCAAGTCCCTGTAGGTCCTTAATCTTTTTTTTTATATATATCATGGGAACCCGCAGTAATTGCTACCTTAGGTGCTTGATTTGGGTAAATCCCACGTTCGCATCGCAATAGCGCGCAAACCACACACAGACAGTAAACCATACTTGGAAAACCAGGGTGTGGCTCAAACCCATAGAGGCGTTTGGTGGGGTTCGAACTCTGACCTCTGCCATGTGAACCCACCTTAACCATCGGGCTGTCCTCTGTAGGTCCTTACTAGCTCCGCTCTTGGTGTGATTCGACTTCCTTTTCTCAAGCATATGAATAATTTCACAAAAACTATTGAACATCCATCCATACCTTAAGGACAGATAAAAATATCATTTGTTATTAAAAAAATATCATTTATATTAAAGAAAAATATTATTTATGTTTGAAGAAAAAAAAAATCAAATATCATTTATATTAAATAAAAATATCAAAGTTTGCATTTGCGGATGGATATATAGGAGACCATCTCAAAACGGATATACAGGAGACCATCTCGATTGATTCCGTGTTTGATACTTTTTATGGTAAAAGACATATAGTTTAACATATTATTATGTCTTATCTCATGCTATCTAAAATAATTGGGTCTCGTAGCACCGTTGGATTCATTCTGCTTCATTACGATTATTAAACAACTATTCAAACTTGTTAAAAATATAAATTTTAGTGACCAATTACATCATGTATTATGTGCTCATTATTGCAGACTCATAGGCTCATAGCACAAGTCTTTTCTTGAATATTTCATCCAATCCAATTTAATATAAAATATAGTTCCCAACAGTGGCGGACCCAGACATTTTTGTCAGGGGGGTCCAAAAAAATATTTGGGGATCAAATAATCATAATTTTATAAATTCATAAAAGAATTTTATAATTAAAATTAAAAATAAATAACAATTTAATATGAAAAATTGAAACTCAGTTCTATATGCTTAAAAAATAATTAATTTCTCCATTGAAACAATCAAAATTTGTATTTTCATTGCCAAAAAAAAGAAAAAAACCATTCTTTTATATGTTTAGCTACCTTTCAATTTTTATGTATTTATTTCAAGCATAATATAGACTATTTTTTAGATATTTTATACCTTTAAATGTATATTTTTAATTATTAAATATAAAATTACTATTATACCCCTAATATTTTTTAAAATCCAGTGGGGCCCAGTGCCCCCACTGGACCCCCCCTGGGTCCGCCACTGGTTCCCAACCAGCAACTTCCTCTTAAACTATTGCGAGCCGAATTGACTAGGGTTTGATATTCTCCTTTGATTTTGAGTGGATAACGTCCAAATCAATAATAAAACTCTAAAAAAACAGATTAGTATACAGTGATCTTAGCCCTATCATTTTGAATTCCTAAATCATTTGTTTAATTTTTTGGCTGACAAAGGAAAATTGTTGGTTATCATGCATTGGACAAATCTTATACGATGAAGTAAGGAACTAATGATCTAATTATGAATTAATTCACTCTACCAAATAGACAACCTCAAAGTAAGCCTAACAAATTTTTTTTGAATTTATGGGAAACCATAGTAAATTCCATGTTCATGTATAACAGTCTATAAATCATACATGACGTGAAAGCTTAACTTTTCTTTATATGTCTTGTACTGTGTATTCAAAGGATACACTTTTATAATATTTATATTGAAAATTATTTTAAATTTAAAAAAATGCTGCAAATGGAAACATTAACCCCAATTACGTGACATCTGCATAATTAAATGGAAACGTTGCTTTCTACTTTCCAAGGCAGTGGATTATCATGCCAAAATAAATTATATTAATTTGACTACTATTCTGTCCCAAATTGTGGTGGTATTATATTTGTTCTTTACAGACAACATCATTACTGTATAAGAAATAGTATGGAACAAAAGATAATCATAATCATAATGTTTCAAACAAAGCTTCAATCTGGAGAACCATTATTATTGAGAATCCAAGTTCGTGTCGTTGTTCTTCGTCCAAATGTAAAGCCAGATACTTCTCCAATCTGATATGGCAGCACATCTCAGACCAGTGGGCGACCGACCTGGATGCTTACTTGTGCTCGGGCCAAAGTCGATTTCCAAAATAATAATCATATTTTTAATGAAATTGAGATAAGTTAGTGGGTGTTTGGCTAAGCTTATTTTAGAAAGCTTATAAGCTCCAACAACTTATAAGTTGTTTTAAGAACTTGTAAGATATGGTGTATTAAGAGTTTATAAAATACTAAAGTGTTTGGATAACAAGAGTAAACATGTAAATAAGAAAATATATAAGGGTTATTTTTGTAGTTTTGTTGTAATTTATAAGATTATTAAAAAATAAGTTGAGTTTTAGAACTTTTTTTTAATAGAACTTATGAGCTCTTAGAGCTTATTTTGAAAACTTATAAATTCTCTAACAACTTAATTTGCTAAACACATTGATTGAGCTTATAAGTTATTTTAAAGAGCTTATAAACTCAACCAAACACCCCCTTAATGTGCTCTAATAAAATTAGACTTCAGCCCGCTGGGCTGATTTACCAATTATAAGGGAACAAATATATATCAACAAATCCATCACTATGGGCCTCAATGAAAGCCCAATTAAGCGGGCCTATTTTTATTAGTGATAATAAAGTCTACAATATGATCTATAAAACAACTGACGTAATTTCAGTTAAGGTATTTTTTTTTATTTAAGTTATATGATGAGTAAACTCACATTATCTACGATAGCCTATAAGTTGCACTAAAAGAAATCTATTGCCCCTCTCCTATATAATAGTTTGCAAAGCTTACTAGGAAAAATTAATGTAATGAAATGATTAGTGTGTAATAATGAAATGAAAATGAGATGTTTGTGTTTATTTCCAATCTTATAACTAGTAAGATTTTTACAGTAAAAATGACAATTTTCTAAAAGAATGCCCATTCACGTGAATGAAATGAGAATCTAAATTATATAATAAATAAAATATTGATTTTCCCAAAATCAAAAGAAAAAGAGAATAGAACATGTAAAAAATAGATAAAAATAAAAAGTTAGATTGCAAAAATACAGTAAACCCTAGACAAATTTAACTACATACATTTGATTTTGGAAAAATAGTATAAATGTATTAATTAATTTTAAGAAATTAATAATAATTCAAATTTTAACCAAACATTAATTTTCAATTTCTCTTTAGGGGAATTTTCTTTTTCTAAAGCAAATAAACAAAAGCTAACCATGCTATGCGAAACCCTAACTGAGCCGCATCTACACACACACGCAGATATATGTGTATATATAATGCAGCTGGATCCTCTAAAACCCTCAACACAATTCCGCCACCATTCTCGTTCCCTCCCTCTCGCTCACCAAATTTCAAACACACACCTGGAAAATCCTTAATCCTTCAACAAAATGGCCGCTCAAATGAGCAAGAAAAGAAAGGTATGTATGAACACGTATACGTATAGGCGTGTCTTTATGTGTTATTGGTGTATGTATGTGTGTATTGAGATTTCATATAGAATGTTTTATTGACTTGAGGTGATCTTCCCGTGAATTACAGTTTGTGGCGGATGGAGTATTCTTCGCCGAGCTAAACGAGTTGCTGACTCGGGAGCTGGCGGAGGATGGCTACTCCGGCGTCGAGGTACGTGTCACCCCTATGCGCACCGAGATCATTATTAGGGTTACCCGCACCCAAATCGTTCTCGTTAAAAACATGTGATTTATATATCGATTTATTTTATATCGGGAATTGTTTCTGTCTGTTGATTGTTGACGTTTTCAGTTGTAAAAATATGTGAATTATGTATCGATAAACGTTTTTCGACGTTTTCAATTGTTAGTTGCTTGCTTTCTGCAAACGCAATAAGTGTTCGTTTTATTTTTCTCTTAATTAGGCGAGAAGGGGAGACGAATAAGAGAGCTGACTTCTGCTGTTCAAAAGAGGTTCAAGTTCCCAGAAAATAGTGTTGAGCTTTATGCTGAAATAGTTAACAACAGAGGATTGTGTGCAATAGCGCAGGCTGACTCGTTGCGAAACAAACTTCTCGGTGGACTTGCAGACTTGCAGTCCGCAGGTTTGCCTCGTATTTCTCATTAATAACTTCTCTTATCTGGAAATGGATTGTCATATCTGCAAATTTCATTTTGTATAGATTCTTAACATATCTGAATAAATGATTGAGGTAAACTAATAATATAGTTATCTATGTTCCAGCCCTAATTTTCAATTAATTGATATAGCGTTGGCCATGCTTCATTCAATCTCCAAATTTATTTGGACAAGAGAAAATTGCTGATGCTTACATAAATCTGGAGTTAGGTTGGCCTCTTTACCTGTACTCTTTACTTGTACTTGTGTACTGGGGTTTTCTAAATACTCCCACAGATCTAAACTTCATTTTGTAACATTTTCTTAATTATAAGGAATTTAGTTTTTTTTCCCTTTATGTTTTGAAATACATGAAACTTTATTTGGAATGATGATTAACGCTACTATGGCTAAGCATTGGTTTTACTCTTCCCTTCGACAATCAACTGATTGGTCGAAGTGGTTTTTCATCAATGCTTTATAGCGAACTGGATCTAGTCTGGCTCCCTTGATTACTATCATTGGAGTTTAGTATAAGCTCCAACATAATTGTGAATATAATTTTTCTTGTTTATTTGCTCTTTATTGCGGTGTTCAATGTGCTTGTTTGCATTTCACTGAAGGTAGATTCTTTACATTTGGTACAAGATTCTTTGCATTTGACTCTAGTTGTCTCTTTGGCTTGCTAGTTGCTATGTTTGTCAGCAGAGCTTTACAATAATTTCCTACATTAATGAATCATATTTTATTTGCCCTGCTGCATTTCAACCACTTTTCTTTCCTCTGGTTCTGGAGTTATATTATACTGCATTTAAATTATATTTGACCAGCATTGATACTAATATTCTCCTTCCTCACTATTTGGGTTGAAAGAGGCTTTCCTTCCAATGCTCATAGAAACTATTTTTGAGTTTGTCAGGCTCCATGTGCTCCTCTATGTTTATGGAGTTTGGAATATTCTCATACATTTTGCATCTTGATGTCTCAACACCATTTCATAAATCATTTTTAATTGTGTATTTTACCATTTTTAGAAATTATATAATGATAAATGTTTTGATGGGGTGTTTACTTTACATGATTAGGTTGGATAGATAAAATTAGTCCAATCTAATCAAGTCCTTATTTTTAAGGATTAACATTTGAGGATATCTAAAAGTTCAGGATTATTTTAATATTCTTTGAATTATTCTCCTTTAATTTTAATCCAACCAATATAGGTAGGATTTGAATAATTCTCCAAATAAAAGGATAGTTATTTATCCCAATTTTAATCCTACATTAATCCTTTGTAGTAAACAAAGGATTGATAGATAAAAATTATTTTATCACGTTTAATCCATAGAATGCTTAATCCTTCAAAATGTTAATCATGAAAAGTAAATACTCCTGAAAGTATTGGGCATTGGATAACTCAACTATTTATGTAAGTTTCTTTCGTCTCATTAATCATTTTCTCCTCTTCAGGGCTTGCTATGTGTGCTACGTTTTGTCATGGAGAATGGCGCAAAGGGGTGTGAGGTACGAAAGATGATTCTGCCTATTCCTGCTGTATCAGCATACACTTTTTGGCTGACATTGATACCCAATCCCTTCATGCAAACTTGCAGGTAATTGTTAGTGGAAAGCTTAGGGCACAGCGTGCAAAATCAATGAAATTTAAAGATGGATACATGATATCATCTGGCCAACCCGTCAGAGAGTATATTGATGCTGCTGTGAGGCATGTTCTTCTTAGACAGGTATGTTACTCAAATGGTTCTACCTCTACTTAAAGGCTTCTACTTTTTTTTATTCAAATTCGCCATCATCTGAACAAACTAAAACCAATCTCACTTGTTCATTAAAATTGCGTAGGGTGTATTGGTGATCAAGGTTAAGATCATGCTTTACTGGGATCCGAAGGGGAAGCAAGGCCCGGTGATGCCTTGTGACTATCCATCCACCCAAAGAAGAGGAATTTTATGGAGCTCCAACGGTAGCCGCAGTTGCTTCTCCACCAGATGTAGAGGTTGCGGTGGTCTAAATAGTTTTCTCCTCGAGGTGTAGCATGACCAGCCTCACTTGTCATTAAAACTGTTTTGTCGATCTTTTTCTATCATTTATTATCTGTTAATATTATCATTATGTTCTGTTATCTATTCAAATTCTTGGTTTGGTTGTAGATGTATCGTACATATCGCGAAACCCATTAAAACAATGGGATGTTAACGGATTTTTAAAATTAGTAACTTGCAAAAGCTTGTTAGAGATAGCAAAAATGCACTTTTATTTACGGGATTTATTACAAAATAAACTCGTGTATGCATATTTGTTTTCTTAATTTTGCAACTTATAAGACCACAAAATTTTACTACATGGCCCAACTTTTGAGTATTTTCTCAACTTCAATTCATATAACAATTTTAAACCGGCATTTTACATTTTGGAAAGAACAAGAAATGAAAAATTTATTTGGAGATGATAAATGTTAATAAGGAATCTTGCTTCACTTCTCCTTTATGCTAGTTATAAAAAGAGAAATTTCCAATAATCAGGTAGTAGATTGATGACCTATTTTGAATTCACTGCGTATCAATTTAAGTGATGCTGCGCTCATATTTTACTTTTCTCTGCAACTCCAAAGAAATAATACAACCATGGTAGCTTATGCAGCTCTGGTTTCTGTTATTAATATCATAGATACCGTTCAGCTTCATCCTCGTCGTCCTATTTCTTTTCACAATAAACAGGTTGAGTCTCTCGCTCAAAAGCTTAGTTTCCTGCAGGAGTTTCTCGGATCCCCATCTTAGCTACAGCACAGATGCTGATCCAAGGGTAGGTAGCATTGCAGATGCAGCTGAAGATGCAACCGGATCTCATGTCGTGGATCTCAGATCACAAGCGAAGGGGAAAATATCAGCTCCGACGCCTTGTATGAAGCTCTAGAGAAGGTTATTGAAGAAATGGCGTTGATTGAAAAAGAGGCCATGGGAGAGTGGGAGTCCAATATCAGCTGCACACAAACTCAACGCCTCCAGATTCCTTGAGACCTTCAATTGCGCAGAAGAGTAGCATGGTGGGTGCTGATGATGTCAAGCTCAGTGTCGATTGCCTTCATCTCCAAATCAATCCGATTGTAGGAATGGACAGCACGGATAAGACCACACTTGCTAGAAACATTTATCAAGAACGTCCTATTAAGGAGTATTTTTATATTGTCTGTGCTTGGGCTACCATCTCTCAATAGCATTCGAGAAATCTTCATAGAAGTTTTTCGTCAAGTAATTGGTGATGTTGATGAGTATTTGAGTGAAGATAAGATAGGTGGAATGTTATATCAGTATTTGTTTGGTCGGAAGTACTTATCACAATGGATGATATGTGGAGTAATGGGATAAAATTAGGAGATTTTTCCCATATAACAAAAATGGTAGCAGAATTGTAATAACAACTAGGGCAATGTTAAGTTAACCGACTCTGGTAGCCTTGAGATGAGACTTTTGGACGAGGCTAATATGTTGGACTTGGGACCTGCTCTCGATTATTGTGTTTGGTGAGGAAAGTGGCCCTCTTGAATTGGAAAAGAAATCGGAAAAAATTGCAAAGGACTTGTGACAGGAGGATGTTTATCAAAGTTCAACAAACAAGAGAATTTTGGGATTACATAGCGGAAAACTTAAATTCAATTGTGAATTTAGAGGATAATGGACGTTGCTTAAAAATATTGCATATGAGCTACAATCATTTGAAACCATGCTTTCTATATATTGGAGTTTTTCCAGAAGAAAGTGGTTCATATCTCAAAGCTTAATAAGCTAAGGGTTGCCGAAGGATTTTTAAAACCAATAGCTGGAAAAAGCTTGGAAGATATAGCGAGAGATTCATGATCTCTTGAGAGATTTCTGTTTTAGAGAGGCTCAAAAGGAAAGGTTTTACAATCTAGTGAGACACATACACTGATATGCATCAAGAACAGTAAATGCCCAATGCCAGTGCGCATGTGTTGGTCTAGTGGTAGAGTGATTAATATCTAAGACCAGACCAAACGTCTCAGGTTCGAGTCCACCGTGATGCAACCTTTAAATTTATGTATTAAATTGATCAGAAAAAAAATACCCAATGCCGCCTTGTTATTTCTAATAGCACATTACAGAAGAAAGTCTCAGAAGCCTTAGATATTGGTCACATGTTTCGATCCATTAAAGCACATTACCTAGAAGAATATATGCCTTAAAGAGTGCACAAAGTAAATGGTCATAAAAGAATAGATTATGAAGAAAGTGGGCAGCTCAACAAAAGTCACCACCACACACCTAAAATCATCAATTTTTAGCCCCATCAAATTAGAAACTAGTTAAAAAATAAACAAATTCATACCAGAAATACCTTAGCACAATAGTCAAACACGCCGGTTTTTGTGCCTAATATCAATGTGTTTTTTGTGCGAGTGTAGAACGTGGTTTTTAGGAATGTCAATGGCATTGGAATTTTGCTTTTGGTTGTGACAAAAACAAAGGTAAAAGAGTATGTCCTTGGAAAACCAAATATCGACTTCAGTCATGCCAGAAACATAGCTTAAGATATTCTTGATAGCTTTAAGATGTTTTGCTTAAACATTGGGCGTTGAGGTGCTGGGGGATTCAACAGATTGTTCATCATCGACCAGTAAACAGTTGTATCGGAAGTCGAACAAACATTGCGCTCAACTTTTTGTTCAGGTTCTCTTTCCTCCGACATCCTTGCTATATCATTCTGATGACTTGGCACAATATCATCTACTTGTTAACAATTGCAGCCTTGTCTCTCAACATGGTAGCAGTTTCCAATTGATCGAAGTACAGTCATCACATGCAGATAAGACTTGAGAGTCCATCATCGTGCAATTGGCTTATGCTAATCAAATTAGCCATAAGTCCATTCATTTCATGCATTGGTGCTCCTCATTTCTTCGTATTTGCCTTCTTTCTTTTGAATTCTCATGATTTCCTTTTCAATTAACTTAAATGAAATTTGGGGTTTTTTGTTTCAGTGGTCATACGATATCACCAAAGCAGCATCCCAAAAGCATCTGAAGAGCAACATCTGATTTGTATATTCAAGCCGCCTTCTTGTCTGATGCTGCTTACAATCAAGCCCACAAGTGTTTAATGAAATGCTTTAGAGGGATAGTGTTGCTTCGTGTTAAAATAAAATAAAAAAAGAAAATCTACGTCGACAAAGAATCTAGGTGTAAATAGAAAAATTTATGTGGAAATAACACTACTCCATGTAGGATTTCTGGTGAGCCCGCCCCCTACTCATGTCTGCAGTGACTTTCTATGACTATAAGATAATAATGCCCCGCCAAATTAACATCATAAGCTACTCGGTTGCTATACATTTACTCTAGCTACAAATGGTCTGCCAGGGAATTGCTAGATATAATATGATAAGAGACTGTTCATCATCATCACCTAACTGCATTACAAGCATGTAAGTAATACTCCCTCCGTCCCCCATATTCCTTCTTGGGAATATGGGATGCGGGTTTTAATAAAAATGGTTGAGTGTATTGTGAGTGGAATATGGGTCCCATATTAATGTAATATTAAATTAGTTAGTGGTGGGCCATAGGTGGTAAAATGTGTAAATAAATAGGTTGTTGATGGTAGAAAAGAGAAATAGTGATGGCCATAGGTGGTAAAGGTGTAAATAAAGAATATTATTGAGGTAAAGTTGGAAGATAGTTTATAAATAGATAGGAAGGAAATTGGGGACGTCCCAAAAGAAAAAGTAGGAAGGAATATGGGGGACGGAGGGAGTATTTACGATTATTTCTCCCGCGAACTGCGCGTAGCAACACATAATTTTACGTAGAAATATTCTTGCGGGGTTCTGAGGAGCCCAAAAGTTGATTTTCAGGTGCTTCCTCTTCTTGTCTGGAGTTGGAGCTTTTTGTTACAGTACGTATCTCCAGAGCTGCTCTCTGTCTCCCCTTGGAAACAGTTCGACGTCGAGAGAGATCGAAGAGATGTGTTTCCTTCGATGGATGGAGATGCAACACCATCCGCTAGCACAACAGGCTCTTGAGCAATAGTGCCCATTTCTTCGTCTTCCACTGGGGAGGCGTCGTCGTCTCTACACCACCGTCCAACCAAACAGTAGATTATAACGTTCCCAAAACTCAAAACTGCCAGCAAAACATAGTACTTGTCGAGGCGACTGTTGTCTAGATCCTTCTGGAACCATTTGAACCGCCCCGCGCTAAAGATGAAAATGCAAACTATGCTAATAAATTTACCGATTCCCATCATGAGTTCTCCAAACGGCGGCCCGAATCTAGACAGACTTTCAGAAACCTGAGATTGGTAGAACGATTCAAGCCCGTCTCCGGCGAGTCCTCCCATTATTCCCAGTAACAAGTATTGTGGAGTTAGATGATATACGCTCATCGTCCCATTATCTCTCTCGCCCTGCCTGTGTTTTGCAGCCGCCCAAGCAGCAATGCAGCACGGCACAGCGCACGACACTCCAACCCCGATTCTCACCAGCTCCATATTCTGCTCATTATAATTCTTCTTCTCTCCAAGTTTCTTGAGCACGCAATTGCATGTTTCTGAGACTACAAACTCTGTAAATGTCTGCAGATTGGCGAAAAAGTAAATTGGTGTAATTGTGTATTCACGCTGGCCAGCAAGGCTGACGGCTTCTTCAAAGAAGAAGGTGCTCCCAGAAGCAGCGACCAGACTTACTGTGATGAAACAAAACCACAACGGGAGCATCTTCAACAAAAGCTTCACCCCCCTCACTTGTTCATCGCTCGAAGGGGTTCCTGACACAATCGCCGCTCTGTCTAACCACCTGTCATCGTTTTGAGTTATTAAATGACTTGTTTTTATTATGTTTCACCAAATTACAAATACTCCGAGCAAATAATTAAGAGGGTGTTTGGCTAAGCTTAATTTAGACATCTTATAGTCCAACATCTTATGAAGATCTTATAAGATGTCAAAATATTTGACTAATTGAGCTCATAGTTAGAATGAAACCGTGAGTTAGAGAGATAGAATCTAAAAAGATGAAGTAGGAAGTGCATAGGTCGTGAATAATAAAACATAATAGAATTATTTTTTGAAAATTAATTGATGCTTATAAGATTTTGAAAAACTAAAATGAAGTTGATGAGGATAAGATTCAGTGTCCCATGATTTTGTGTGTATCACGACTCACATGTCCCACTATTATATCTATTATTTTAATAATATTTTTTATAAAAATAAAATTTATCATAATATTATACATCATATATAACTTTTATTTCAAAAAATTTATTTTTTAAAAAATTATACCTTAACTTTAGATTTATCAATCCTAATAATGATAACTAATAAAGTAAAATTAAATAATAAAAAATAATTATACATCCTAATTGGGTGGAGTAAACCCTAGGTAATACTTAAAAAATTAAACTAAAGCATATAAAATTAAAATTGAAGAAAAAAGGATGAAAAAAGCAATAAAGTGGGACACTAGATCTCTACCTGAATTGATGAACTTATGTTAAGAGTTATTAATTGTTTTAAGTAGCTTATAAACTATTTAAAAGTATTTGACAAAATAAACTTATAAACGCTAATAAGATATAAAAATAAACTCCAATATAGCTTATAAACTCCTAAAAAATAAGTTCCCAAACCGCATCTTATTTTTCTATGACCTTATAAGCAACAACAAATTTACATAAATAACCACATTATATTTTTGTTATTTTCAGCATTTATCATTCTCATTTCTATTTCTCTAATGACGAGTCTCTGATTATAAGTACCTCAACCATGGAATGCGAGGCGAGATATACTGATGACCATCTGAGATATAGACATTTCTGTTGGCGATGGCTCTGAAGATGACGATTATAACATCTTTAAAGGGGTTTTCAATTGTGAGGACGCAGTTGTAGCATTTAAATATGCTACCCAACAGGAACACAAGAAAGCAACCACCCATCACCGCGGTTAACACTATTGCCAGTTTCCTGAACTCAAGATTCACTAAAGGCCCAAACTGAACAAAAATGGCGGCCACAAAGGACACGGAATTCCACCAGAAATTGCTGCGTCGATCCCTCGCCGGATCATCACCATTGACAGTGGCAGGGGCAGCGGTGGCGAGTGTGAGATCCTCGGCCTCAGCTGATCCCTCCGCGTATCATCATCGTTGGCAGCGGTGGCGGCGGGTGTCTGATTGCTCGGCCTCAGCTGATCGTCAAGAAACGCGCGTAACGCGACAGTTACCGCTGCTTCCGCCAAAGTCATTAGCCCCAACGCAGGGTAGAATAACACTAAGTCAAGCCCCGGATCATTTCTACCCGCCACAAAGTTGAGCAACAGTCCCTGCCAAAACTAGACTTACTAATTTGCTTCATCGATCCCTAAAAAAATAAAACAAAAACATCAATCGCCACATTTTTTTGAGTGTTGATTACTACTCACGATGATGCAAACGGCAGTGGAGAAAGCCACCATATAGAAGCGGCCAGTATAAACGTCGGCTACAAGAGCAAACACCGGTACCAGAACAGCGCTAGCTCCCTCCTGCAAATTCACGACCATGACAGCTCTCCGGAGGTCGTTTTCCTCCCACACACCGGTGAGATGCGTGATCAAGATGTTCATAAATGAGTTCTCCACTAACTTGTAGCCCAATATCAGGCCTGCATTTTTGTGCACAAATATTATTTATATATGTATGCCTATCTTAAACGATAAGCGAACAAATGAGTAGATTACATTTGCAATATCGTATGAAAGTTACCTAAAAGGAAAAAGATGGGCTTGGTGAAGACAACGTAGTCATGAAACGTTTTCCGGCACCACTGTCTGCCGACTTCGATGAGCTTCATGGCTGCATATGAGAAAGAACTTCAAATAGTTTCTCTCAGTCTCTCACCAAAAAATTTACCCTTTCTGCAACTATTTCATGGCTGCATATGAGAAAGACTTATTCATGTATTATATTAAGTCCAATCCAAAATTAGCCAAGTCTAAAATAACTAAAAATTAAAAAAAGCCGTTATTTCTTGAATTATTTTCTCTCAGTGTTGCCTTAGTTAGATCCTATAAATTCTTTCAAATCATTCAATAGTAATGATATTTGAAACCTTATGAAAATTCTATCTTGAAGTTTTCACTTACTAAAACATTGTTTCATTAGAGTACAAGTGAAGACATTATAAGTATAATGCATTGATGAAGCAAAAGTTTCAAGTTTCTACACCACCTTATGTTAACTAGACTAATTCATTTAATTTTTAAGTTGCATGTTTCTACTGCTATAACTGAACAAGTATTTTCTGCAATGAAATATATAAAGACGATACTTCGTAACAAGATGGAGGATGATTTACATGATTATTATTAGTGTTTTATATTGAAAATGATTTTATTAAAGATATAGATAAATACTCAATTATTGTGGATTTTATATATTGAAGTCTTGCAAGTCACAATTTATAAAAATATAAAAATACTTTAGTTTTTATGAAATTTAATATGCTAAAATACTTATTTTTCAACTCACCAAATTATTGACGTATGAATCTCCCCCTGTATATATACTACTAAAATTATAAAACAAAAAGATAGGGTTGGGGGGTCCCTCTCTCCCGACACTAAGAAATAATAGTTAGATTATACTCCAAAAGGTCGTGGATTTGAAAGGGAAAAAAAGTTCGGTAAAAAAAGTTGTGATAAATATGAAAGAGACCCACCACATGTTTGTGATAATAATTGAAGCTAAGTTACACACACAAATAAATATATCGTTAAGTCTACTTCTCAAGTCTCCGCTCCATATTGCATTTTGCAACATTGATCTGAAAGCCTGAAAGAACTCGAAATCGTTTCTCTCAATGTCACCCAAAATTTGCCCTTTCTGCAACAATTTTTAATTCATTATAAACTTCAATGAAATATTTAACATTCTACTATGCAGAAAATCATTAAGGGGGGAGTTTTGATAAAGCAACAACCCAATGCTAATAGAATTAACAAAGTACATAGAATAAGTAATAAGCAAACAAATATAATGTACTCCCACATCAAGTTCAATTATTCCAACCATTTTAAGGCCATCTACAATATGTTTCAAATTAAAATACTACCCTCAATCCCCCAATTTTCTTTAATTTTCATTTTTGGGACGTCCCCTAATTTCATTCCAATTTATTTATGGTAACTATTTCTCAAATTTACCTTCAATATAATATTCTTTATTTATACATTTTACCACTCATGGTCCATAGCTATTTTTTTTTTTTTTTACCTTCAATAATCTATTTATTTACATCTTTTACTATCTATGGCCTACCATTAACTAATTTAATATTACATTATTGTGAGATTCTTACTTCACTCATAATACATTCAATATTTTTTATTAAAACCCATGTCGAAGATTCCTAGGACTATATTTGGGGGATGGAGGGAGTATATGCTATCGTTAACTTAAACTAATATATCCCTTCACTAAATATGCATATTGCAAGAAAGAAAATAAAAGACAAAGCTTTGAACACTCGGTTACTTCGATATATCTCACAATTTACTTCGTCCACGTCTAGTCTTTGTCTTTGTCCTTTTTCCCCTTTCTTTTTCATAATAAAGACTAAATTGTGGTGTTGGTGAGTGGGTGGGTGGGAAATGAAGGCAGATGTACGTTTCGGTAGGGGTGTAATCAACTGAGTCGAGCCGAACATCATCGTCTTTCGTTTGGTTTGTTTAAGATCGGTAAGTCTCGATTTTTATTTATCGAATATTTCGAATTTCACGAGCTTATTCGAAACTTTAATCGAACCAAAATAAATTTTCTAAATTTAGATATATGTTTAGAATATTGATTATTTTATTTTGAAAATAAATTATTTTATCCATAATAACACGATATATTCATTGATTTTTATAACAAATAAAATAGTTAAAGATTTAATACAATATTTACTAATTATAGAAAGAAAATAATTATATTTAGTTAATAATTTTATATTTTCAAAGTAAATCGATTAATCGAACTTGTTTCACAGCTAACGAAATAGAATACTATCATCTCAAGTTTTGGTTTGTTTAGCTATCGAGCTTCACTAAACAAACTCCAACGAACTTTTATCGGTAGAATCCAGAATAACTTTACCATTTACAACCCTACGTTTGGTACAAATTAATTTCACAAAATTGAGAGGTGAAATTAATTGGATCTGAACTCTAAAGTTCCATTTTTTATCAATTTACCATGTCTCGATTAAATGTCTTGTTCAAAGTAAAATTAAGATTTCAGATCTCCACGTCTTCTCTTATTTGATGAAATCACATCGTCTACTTCACGTGCATCTTCACAAGTACATAATATTCTCGTCTCATTGGAAGTGAAACATATTCAATATTTTCGGATTTTCTATTATATTTTGCCATTTTTTTAATAAAAAAAGAATAAAAAATAAGACTTTTTATCTATCTCGTGTCTACTACTACATGGTTAATCCATTCGCTCGAAGCTCGTCCACTAGATACAAATGATCTGCTCTCCAAAAAATCTACTGAATGTTAATTTAATGATTGTGATAGTGTATATGTTAATTTAGTAGTAAAGCGATTAATACATAAAGTCAAAAGTCTCATGCCATAGTTTCCGTCATGGTCCGTGGTAAATATTCTTTAAAGCTGATTCCAATCGGCATATCGTTTTTTCAACGCAGAAGCGAAGGTACCAAAAGTAGTCCGCCATTTCCCTCAGAAGAGACCAGTCGGGAACGAAAATAGAGATGCAGGAGCGATGTTTAATAATATTTCTTGATTAAGATCGTGTGCGTTAAATAGAGATGCAGAAATCTCTCTACAATCAATTGTTCATAGAGTGCGTACACATTTTATCAATCCATACTATTTTTCAATTTATGAAGATTTAAAATGAATTCATGCAGCAAATTAATCACATAGCGAGTAATCACAACTACTGTCACTTTAAATTCATTCAACGAATGATGCTGCATATAGCACACACCACAAGAAGAACGAGCACAAGTTTTTGTCCTGCTATTACATAGTGTTCTTGATAAGAGATGCACTGCAATATCAATCAGTGACTAACCTCTTTAGACACGTCAAAAACACCTTCCTGGTCTTCTGAAGTATCTTGGTGGCTGTGTTAGTGAACGCCTAGACGCAAATTACAAAAAATAAAAATAAAAAAATGGAATCAAGATTGCTATCATAATGTGGAAGTTGCATAACAAAAAAGGGTAATTTTCAGATTTTGTAGTACCTCCTCTACATTTTGCGCTGTTCTTGCAGATGCCTCCAAGAACAAAAGTCCATTTTCTTTTGCAAACTGTCCCCCTTCCTCTTTGCTTACAGCTCTTCTGTGAGCACGATCACTTTTATTTCCTAAAAGTATGATTGTCATATTTGGATTTGCATGTTGCCGAGCATCTTCAAGCCAGCTTGCTAGATGATTAAAAGTCTCCCTCCTAAGTAAGATAATGCACACCGAGAATGTAATTTGTATCATATATAGGGAATGTAACGTTTAAGTATGGGTATGAAATATCCAGTCTCAAATATGCTTTTTTCGTACTTCAACTGTATAGAAAATGAAATTATTGCATCACATATGCCTACGTATAATTTACTTTCAACAGAAGAAAATTTCTATAGAACTCCCATGTTATTCTCAATAAGCCAAATAGCATCTTACCCCAAAACTGCTAAGACATTGTCAAACCGAGCATGTGTACCAACTATAATACAGAAAAAACGAAACGCACTATAATGCTGATCCAGATAAGCAAATTTGAACCGCAATGTGCATGTGTGCAGGCAAAGATTATGAACTCCAAACCAAACAGCAATCTGTATAACTTCAAGCATGAACGTGATTGGACAGCGCACTGTAATGCTAAACGGAAGATACAAGACTAAATATATACATAATTAATTAATAACTTCAATTGTACATAGAGTACAAGTGAAGACGTTATAAGTATAATATAATAGTGAAGCAAAAGTTTCAAGTTTCTACACCACCTTATATTAACTAGACTAATTTATTTAATCTTGACGTTACATGTTTCTACTGCTATAACTGAATAAGTATTTTCCGCAATGAAATATATACAGACGATACTTCGTAACAAGATGGATGATGATTCATTACAAAAATACAGCCGAACAACGACGGATTAGCGACAGCCAAAATACGGGTCGTGATTCTACGACGGATTAGCGACGGAATTTAATTTTTCTTATTAACGACGGATCACCGACGAATCAACGATGGCGTGCGGAGGGAATATCTCGCGCGAACTTTTAACGACGTAATAACCGTCGCTGATCCGTCGTTAAATTTAACGACTGACTATATCCGTCGTTAGATTAACGGATTTTTTACTTTTTTTATTTTGCACTTAATTTAACGACGGATGTTGTCCGTCGTTAATATTACTTTTAAAATGTTTTATTCGAAGATAATTATAACGATGGAAACTATTCCGTCGTTAATATTAGTTTTTTATTTTTTTTTCTGCTGAGAATTTCAACGACTGAAATCGACGTCGTTAGTCCGTCGTTAATATTTCAACGACGGAAATAACCGTCGTTACTCGTCGTTATCAATTTTAAGTATAACGATGGAGAAGTTCGTCGTTATGAAAAACATAATGACGGGTTTCTTCCCAAATTTCATAACTCACCTACCATTTCTTCGCCGCCAGACTCACCGCCACATCGCCTCATTGTGCGCGCCAGCCAGCCACCACCGCCTCGCCCGCCGTGCCGCGCTAGCTATTAGCGCCGCGTCTCCCGTCGTCGCCGCTCGCCTGCTATCGTAAGTTTTAAATATATTCAATTGGTTTAATTGTTGTTTATAATTGTTGTTTTTAATTATTGTTTATAATTGTTTAATTGTGTATTATAATTGTTTAATTGTATTATAATTGTTTAATTGTTGTTTAATTGTATTCAATTTATTCAATTGTTGTTTATAATTGTTTATTCAATTATAATTGTTGTTTATAATTGTTTAATTGTGTATTATATTATTTGTTGATGATATAATAGAAATAAATTATGGTTTAAATGATTTGTTGATGATTATATATATTCAATTGTTCAATGACTAATTTATTGTGGTTTATATTGTTTATATTCAATTATGATATAATTGTATGAATATGAATATGAATATGAATATATGCATATATGAATTTGAATATGAATATATGAATTTGAATATAATTAATGTGAGTAGGTTGATTTATAGGATTATTGATATGTTGAATTATTGAATGTATGATATAATGTGAATATGTTTAATTAATTATTTATAATTAGGAGCTTGAAGAATGAATGACAATCGTGAGTGGGTGTATAAGAGGTTTAGTTCGGTTAGTGGATTAAATATTGAATTTCGAGATGGAATTGAAAGTTTTATTGAATTCGCTAGTGTTCGCTTTTTATTCGCGGATGGAGAGAAAATCAGTGTCCGTGTAAGAAATGTAAGAATATACCTTATCGAAGCAAGATATCGTATGCGATATCACTTATCAAAATTTGATTTATTCCAAATTATCACACATGTATATTTTAGGGAGAGACAACCACAAGTAGGGACAATGTTGTGGATTCAGATGTTAGCCG
This sequence comes from Salvia rosmarinus, assembly GCA_036937905.1. Taxonomy (NCBI): domain Eukaryota; kingdom Viridiplantae; phylum Streptophyta; class Magnoliopsida; order Lamiales; family Lamiaceae; genus Salvia; species Salvia rosmarinus. The sequence goes on along the minus strand of CM072817.1, from coordinate 10,441,915 downwards.
TCAACCAAATACGTATCATACGATGATAGTGGATGCTACTGGTCCACAATTCAACTTTGACGAGATCGAAGAGAAGCCAAATTTTGATGCATAAAATTTTTACGACATGTTGAATGCTGCCGATAAACTCTGTGGTCGGGTTGCTCAAATCACACACAACCGTCATTTGTGGCTCGACTTTCGAGTTGGAAAGCAGAGAACAACATTACTGAGAAGGGTTTTGATCAAATATCAGAACTGATGAAAGAGTCATATCCAGATGGAAATTGTGTGCCTGATGACCTCTACAACACGAAGAGATTGTTGCGTGGCATGGGGTTACCCGTAAACAAAATTGATTGTTGTCCATTTAATTGCATGATTTATTGGCGCGAAGATTCTGAATTGACGAGCTGCAAATTCTGTAATCATCCTCGTTTCAAGAGCAATACTTGAGGTGGTGGAAGTCGACGGAAAGCACAAGTAGCATATAAAAAGATGTATTATTTTCCTCTAACTCCTCGACTACAGAGATTGTATGCATCCAATGCTACAACGGAAAATATGCGTTGGCATGCATCGTCGTTCGATGATGGGGTCATGCGTCATCCGGCAGACTCAATTGCATGGAAATATTTGAACACGAAGTTTCCCTTATTTGCATCAGAAATTCGTAACGTGCGATTGAGACTCTGAACTGACGGTTTTCAGCCATTCGATCAATCAGAAAAGCAATATTCATCATGACCCGTTATACTTACCCCTTATAATCTTTCCCCGTGGTTGTGTATGAAGGAACAATACATGTTTATTACGATCTTAATGCCCGGACCGCGTAATTCGAAGGAGAAGATTGATGTGTTCTTGCAACCATTGATAGCAGAGTTAATAGATTTGTGGGATGACGGTGTTCTTACTTATGATATATCGTTGAAGCGAAATTTTCAAATGCACGCTGCATTACTTTGGACAATTATTGACTTCCCCGCATACTTTATGTTGTCTGGATGGAGTACAGCTGGAAGATTAGCTAAAAGTGATAAGCAGTCATGATTTGATAACCATTGTAAATTTCTAGCTCCTAATCACCCATTTCGAAGGGATCAAAGAGGTTTCAGAAAGAACACAGTGATTACTAACGATCCACCAGAAGCGCGATCAGGAGATGAGCTTCTGTCACTAATTATGGGTATGAGACTAGTCTCCGTAATAGAGATTAGCAGTGATGAAATAAATAGTAGAATATCCAAACAGTTTGGAACTCGATGGAAGAAAAGAAGTATTTTCTGGGATCTACCTTACTGGATTTCTCTTTTGATTCGGTATAATTTGGATGTCATGCACATAGAGAAGAATGTGTTTGATAATATCTTCAACACATTCATGAATGTCTAATGGAAGACAAAAGATACGAGCAAATCTAGAGAAAAACTTAATTTATACTGCTACAGACCAGAGTTGACGATGAATGAATCAACAAGAAAATATCCGAAGGCTTCTTATACACTTGACAATCGTGAGAAAAAAGTCTTATGTGTGTGTGTGTTGGCCGAGTGGTAGAGTGATTAATGCCCGAGGCCAAAGGTCTCAGGTTCGAGCCCACCGTGACGCGGCCTTTAAAATTTATGTATTAAATTGACCAAAAAAAAGAAAAAAGTCTTATGTGAGTGGGTAAGATGTTTAAGATTTTCAGATGGGTACGTTTCGAAAATGGGTAGATGTGTAGACATGACAAAACTGGAGATATTTGGGATGAAGAGTCATGATTGTCACATTTTCATGCAGCGAATTCTACCGATTGCATTTCGTGAACTTCTCCCATCCAATGTTTGGAAAGCTGTAATAGAATTATCTTTATTCTTCAAAGATTTAACTTCTCGAAACATAGGGTTTGATGATCTGTGCAGACTCCAAGAAAATATTCCAGTGATTTTATGCAAGCTTGAGCGCATATTTGTTAGATTTGTATACTGGAAGCAGTTTTGGTTGAGCTTGTATACAATGTTTCCTGTTACCACTATTACAATCTCCTATCTGAATTGTTTACTTGATTGCATATATATGTCCATTTATCTCATATATAAGTTAGATCATAGAGTGTGTTGTAGATCACAGAAGTCTGTATGATTGGTCAAGCTTAATGAGATATAAAAAGTATCACAGCTGAGACAACTTGAGGACGAGTTGTCGGTATAAGCTGCGGTATATATAAGAAGTGACTTGACTTAGTTGCTTGTCTATACTGATACGTCTCTGACGTATTGATGGATCACAGTGAGATGAGTTCTTCTATCTGACCGTCGTGAAGAACCTAGATCTCGGTGACTTTACGTTGATCTAAACCTCGATAAGGTATTAGGTGAGTATGAGTTGCTGACCATCACTTTGACTTGTTATGGGTGATGGTTACATGAGTTAACCCAAGATTATCTGCATCTTGGGTGGTGACAGTGCTTGTATGTCATGCTAGTTACATGTGTCGAGTCACCGTATCCGTTTAGGATGATGACGTCCCCTTAAGGAGCTCAAAAGGTTTATTGTACTAAACCCTGCAGGTTGAGTTATCTCAAGTACAATAATAAGGTTGAGTGGTACTACTTAAGGAATTAAAATAATTAATTATTTTAAGCAGTCAGAATGCTGTAAATAATTAATGGACGTACGATATCTTAAATACGGGGATTCTTTAAGTCTAAATGCGAGCCCGACTCAACTTTGGAAATAAAGGGGTAAGTCAGCATTTATTCTCTAGTAGCATTAATAAATGTTTATGAATTAATTTATGTTCTGGGCTGAACATAAGATAATTAATTTATTTGAGGCCCATCTTTATTCCTTGCATTTGATCCCTGGGCTGGTCCATCAAGACCTGAAGCCTGGAGAAATTCGAACACTTCCTAGTATAGTCCCTATGAGACTCTATCTTGATCCTCTCTATCTTAAGTGATATTATTATATTTATTAGATATGCATAAATCCTATCTAGATAGGATTTAGGGTTGCATTATAAATATAAGGTGAAAGAGAAAATCAAAGGTTAATGCAAGTGAAATTTTCGAGAATTACATTACTCCATATTGAGATTTTCGAAAAATTCAAAGGAAGGAAGAAGACGAATTTCTATAGCACTCTCCATAGATTGTCTCACTCGGCTTTGGAGTTTAGGCAATCGGGATACAGTCCAGAAGATCAAAGCACGAGTATTGATCCATTTTTTCCCGACAAATTCGCAGGTAAACACGAGAAAACACCTACGTGTTGCAATTAATTATATAGGTGCATGCTAGGCATATAATCAATGTATGGTGAATTAAACATCCAAGATAGATCATCAGGAGAGGGTTAAAATCAGATTTCCCTACAATTGGTATCAGAGCCTGAGATCAGTATCTTGGCTTTGTTGGATTAATTCACGTTTGATTATAACGTGCACAATTAATTAATTGTGAATCTGTCGTTCATCGTGGCTCGTTTTATTTTTGTCGGATTTTGTTTTTCACCACGAGAAAATCCGTGGTTAGATTAGAATTTTTTCTTGTAAATCTAATCTGTAATAGAAGAACTTTAGTAAGCCGAAAATCTTATAGCCCTAATTAGAGCCTAGTTAAGTGCTAATTAGGGGTTTAAAAGCATTGCATCCTTAGAATTGATAAAGAAGTCCTTGATTAATTAGAAAGCGATTGAAATTGATTAATTTATAATTGAATGAGTAAAATTTGGAAGAAATGGAGATTATTTAGAAATGAGTTTTATTATGATGAAATGTGATATATGTGATTTTTATTGTGTGTATTTGGATTTTAATTCCTTAGATGGAAAATGTTCTAAATAAATTGTATTAAATATTGTTTATGTGAGATTTATTTACAAAATGAGATGAAATATTGTTTAAGCTATCAAATGGCTTAAATAAATTTATTTTATGTATATATTGTGATAAAGAAATTATTTCTTGAAATTTTCGAAATTATGAATAAATGGAATATTTATTTGATTATTTGAATATAAAGGCATTAAAGCTATATTTTTATGGTTTGCAATCCAACAATGGATTTAATTATTTTGGATCATTATATTAGTGAGAAAATTATTTTTTGCTATTAAATAGTATTAATTTCCATGTTAGCAATATTTTTAAAGAAATGTTTATTAATTTTCGAAAATTATAAAAAAGAAAAAGAAATGAATGGAAATTAAATAAAGCATACATATATGAATCTTCTAGAATTTTATTCATATTAAAAACCATCTTCCACCTCCATGAACTCCATATTTTCGACACACACACACATATGCACACACAAATTTTCTTTTCAATTTAATCCAAAGTTTAAGTGCTTAATTGATTGGAAATCACTCCAAAGAAGGTAAACACCTCATTTAATCCAAGCTTTTGTGATTTAAATTGAAGAACATGATCTTCCCATATATGTTGATTTTCGAAAATTGGGTGATTAAATTTAAGGTTGATTTGTTTAATTTTTGTTATGTTTATTGATTTAATTATGCTTATGATGTTTAAATAACATAAGCTATGGTTTTAATTCTTTAAATTCATAAAGTTTGAAAATTAAAGTAGCTTCATAAACCCTAATTTTTGTATTTGAATTATGTGTTATGATTTGATTAAATTGAGTTAGATATGTGTAATTAAGTGTGAATAAACATGATTTGATAAAAGAAATTTGAAGAAATTGAAAGAATATATAATCCCTCATTTTCGAAAATCATGAGATTGGGGAAACTTTGATTTATTGATTTTATTTGATGTATTTGATATTATATTTGAGATCTATGATATAAATAATGCTTAAGATGAATTTATGGGATTTTATGGAATTGAAATGTAAAAGTTGGAGTATTAAAGTTTATACTAAAGTTGTGAGATTTATATGATAAGCTTGATTAAGATTTGAAATTATTATGGATTAGTGATTATTGATGATGGATAAGTGTATATATGAGTTGTTATGAATTAAATGAATTGTGGTTAGTAAAGTTCGTGAAATTACATAAGACGTATGGTTGAAGGGCATATCATAAGGATGGTGCTAATGAATGAGTTTGAACATGTTTTGCATTGTTAATTGTATATTTAGACATATGGTGATGATTGGTGGAGTTTGGGATAAGTTTGGTTGATTGGTATTGAAACGGCGATGCGTTTTATAAACGTTACTCTGCCGAAATTTATTAAAAATTGGTACTAATAAAATGTTTGAGAATTATATTAGTGACCTCTAATAATAGTTTAGCATATAAATATTTGTTAAGATAGACTACGTCTTATAAGAATTATCACGTTAGTCATAAGCTAGGTTTGTCGATGTTGTTGGTTTATGATTAAGATTAGAAGGGTTACGCGTATTGTTGGTTCTTCCATGCTTGTTTTGGCCATATGGAGCTTAGTTAAGTTTTGTTACATGTTTTAGATTAGATGATGCAATGGCCTCGTATGTATAGAGCATAGTGTCTTGATATCGAGAAATATAGTTGTGTCGACGACTAAGATAAGTCATGTTATTGTGGTTCTTGATAGGCTCTTATGTCGTTTTATGTGGATTGATGGACCAAATAGGAAGAAGAAAGAAGTGAAAGGAAAAAGGTACAGTCCTCAAGTGACTGTCGCCAGGTGGGTATAAATATTTTTTATAAAAGTATGCTTATGCTTTCAAATGTTTTCAAATGATATGATATGATTATGCATGAAAAATGACATGAGATTTTATGATATGCATTTATTTGAAAAGTTGATTGACTTGCCAATGTTTTGAGCATGAGCATAAGCATAATGCACTACCTATCCACGAAAAAGAAAGAAAGAAAGAAAGAAATTACCGACGTCAGGTATGACCGTAGTTGAGATCCTTCGGGACCAACCGGGTATGTGATATTAAGGTGTTTGAGAAGGAGGCCTACTTCTCAACACAAAGAAAATATACATGGATATGGGAAGGAAAAGAAAGCTGCATGCAAGCATGAAACATCCATATGCATATGATATGATGATATGAGCATGTATGAACAGATTTGAGAAGCATTATGCAGGTAATTTAAATAAAACCCCTGCATAAGTTTATTTTTATGGCAAGTCAAGTTTATAGCCCTAAGGGCAATGTTTTTATGTTTTGGCGACACCATCGAGTGCATTTGTACTCACGTCCCGCATATATTTCTAAATATGCGGGTTGAGCTCGAGGATCTTTGGAATCGAATGTTGCGCAAAGGAGCTTCTCTAGATTCTTTTGATTCATGAAAATATCATTCAAATGTTGATGTTGCTAAATTGATATTGGTATGTTTTGTTGCCCAGAGAGTTATGTCTTCATACATAATTCTCAGCCACGTTTCGTTGCCGAACTTTGGCCTTTATTTGCTTAAGTGATCATGTTCATTGCTCTGTGAATAAGGATTTACTCGAATGCTCAGAATTATTTTCGTTGGATTCAATGTTATATCCTGAAATCATTGTCCAACTATGCTTTGAACCTTTGAAGAATTCTTATGGTTGTTGAAATATGCTTGAATATGTCTATTATCGATATTGGTTATTCCGTTGTGATTATTTTGTCCTCAGCCGTTGTCCTTCTCATTCGATTCTTCATTGTGGTATGATGACCTAGAATTATCCTTTATCAAATTCCTTTGTACCTCTTTGAACCATAAACTTTGATTTCTTTTGACGAAAGTTGATATCATATTTTTCTCTTGATATATATTTGGTCACATTTGTTGATATTGATTATCAGATTTTCCTTCTTAACCCCAAGTCACGGCCTAGTTATCTGATTAGGTAGTCGGGTCGTGACAAGAACGAAGACAAAAAGCATGAAGAACGAGACAACGGGAGGTCACCGGAAAAATGAACGCACCGCCGAGAGTGAGAGGGCGACAGCACGCGGACGTGCTCGGCGCTCGCAGCACTTCTCGGTAGTTGCACGTTTTTCTCGGCAGATTCGGCGACACGCGCATTGTGGTAGGCGGTCACGCAGCAAAGATAGGCGAGGTTGGTGGCACGGCTCGGGCAAAGACGGGCGCGGCATCGGCTTCGCTTGGCACGCCCGCCGGAAGCGCTGGGCGGCATCGGCATCGTCGGGCGACGTCGCTCGACATGCCTCGGCGGGTCGTGCTTGACGTCGCTTGGCATGCCTCGGTAGGTCGCCCTCGGTACCCCTCGGCAGCATCGGGCGACGCGGCTCGGCACGCCTCAATGGGTCGGGCTCGGCAGCTCGGCGACGCCGCTCGGCGAGCGGCTGGATGATTGCGCGCGAGTCGCGGCGTGTTTTCGGCGATTGCCGACACCGCATACGATGGCTCGGCGGTGGCGGGCAGTCACGACGAGTGGGCGACGACACGCATAGGGCCTCTCGACCAGGATGCGTGACGCTGCTCGGCAGGCTGGGTACGTGAGTTTCTCGGCAGGGCTCGGTGATGTCGACGCTCGGCCAGGTCTCGACCGACAGCTTGCGAGTCGCGCGATATTTTCTCAGCGGACTCGGCGCGGATTTCTCTGTGGGCTGTGCGAGAATCCTCGGTAGACCTGGGCGAGCCTTCTCGGCAGTGTCCGGGCGAGCGGCGTGGGCGACGGTTGGTCGACGATGAGCGAGGTAGGGCGGCTGGACGTGCGCATGGGTTGTGCCCTAACGCACGGCCCAGTCCACTTGGGCCGACCCGACCCGTTTTCGACCCAGACCCGAATTTCAACCTGGTTCCAGATTTTTGACCCAGTTCGACCCGATCCACTGTTTCGACCCGTTTTTAATTTTTCGGCCCAAATCCAGTTTTGACGAATCCGATCCGTGCCCGTGCACACGAGGCTCGTTTTTTGAGATTTTTATTGAAGATCTGTACTTTGTAAATTTATGTAATAAATTAGGCAGGGAAGTACATGATCCACGAGTGGGCCGCGATGAACGAATTTATTTTATTTTTATCGTTCAAAGCATGTCGTGGATGTTTAAATTATGCAGAAACATGCTATGTATGTTTAATTACGTAGATAAACATATTATATGTTTTCGTGATTGGATGCGCATAGTAAGCATGCTAGGTTTATCGCGTTTTTCAAGCATATTTTAGAATTCGCGAGCATGTTTTACATGTTGAGTTCTATAGAAAAGCATGCTAGGATTACGTGATCTGCATGGACAAACCTTTTGAAATAAAAAGACTAAGCAAGAAACCCGACATATTAATTTCTAAAATTAAAATGTCAAGACCTCCACTTTTTAATCTCTAAACAAAGTGATATTCATTGTGAGTAAACGTCCACACGCGTGGCTTGCTTGCACTGTTTATCATAAGTTTGTTAGATGAGATTTCTAAATAAAATATTTTAATCTATTGAGAAGTGGGAGTTTCATCTGTAAACGTCCACACGCGTGGCTTGCATATGCGATTTTCATAAGTTCTCTAGAGATAGATTTAAAATGAGAAGACAAAAGAATTTGGATTGGAAGCGGCATGGTCCGAGTGAGTATGCCAATTCTAAGAATTTATTTTCTGCTGTTAAAATTGTGATCATTGCTTAGACATCACCTCAAGTATAACTTCCCGTGAAGTCCCTTCTTGTGATAGTGATGTGGTCTAGTAAAGTCCAATCATTAATTTCATTTGTCTTAAGGATAAGTTGATATGGATTGAAATTAAACGACTAAAATGTATATTTTAGTCTAGTCGAGGGGTTCATGTGTAAACGTCCACTACGTGGCTTGCATGTGGAATTCCTTGGACGATTAGAGGTTTCAATTAATATTGTTTTATCAAAAGGTTACAATATTATTGTTACGAATTATGTGCGATCGTATGCTTATGTGTTTACATTATCTTTTCAGATATGTCTCTTACACCGATTATCAATATGCTCGCACAAAATCCTCTATCCGGTCCAAATTTTATCGAGTGAAAATGAAAAATTGAGATTGTTCTTACTGCCGAAGAAAATTTATTTATACTCACTACACCCCGTCCCAAACCTCTAGACGATTTATCTATCGATGGGGGCGCTTGAGGCAGAAATGTGACAAATCAAATAGAATGACGAAGTGTCTTCTTTGGTCACCATGCGAGTCCCCCGCAACTAGAGGTGGCAAAGTAAGCGGGCCGGGTCGGCCCAACCCCGGGCTCGTCGGGCTTTTATATTTTTTGAGTCGGGTGCAGCCGGGCGAAATTTTTTCGGGCCTAGAAATATGAAACCCAAACCAACCCCAGGCGGGCTTTCAGGTAGCGGGCTTTTTTAGATTATTTTTAATTCTTTAATATATAAAATTATTATTTTAAATTTAAAAAATAAATAAATTAAATACTTAATTAAAATCTTATAACTCCAACTTAAATAAAGAATCAGTGATAAGAACATATTAAGCTTACTTATTCTTATGACAATGTTTCTTGTATATTTTGATATATTTATGTATTCATACGATGATATTATAATACAATATAATTTTAATTCTTTAATTTAAGGAGAAATAAATTAGTAATTACAAATCAAAGTTAAATGATATTATTAAACGTCAATTCTACTTATACGCCTAAAATAATAGAAAAAATAAATTAATTATACCATATATATTTAAGATCAATGATTCAAAATAGTTTTTACATATTATAAAGTCATTAATCATTATCCTATATATTTTTGGAGATCATTTCTTTTATGAATTATTTTTGAATGATTTATGAAGTTATTATTTTTTTTAGAATTTTGATGTTTTGCAATTCAAAAAAAAATATTTTCCTGACCAAGATGTGAATTAATAAGAAACCTTTACTATAAAATATAATTAATATTATTAAAAAGTATAGATATATATATTAAAAATTATAAAATATATATATTTAATAAAATATTAGTGGCTTTTTAAAAAAATAAAACCCGGCTTTTTGGCCCAAAGTCCGATAGGCTGTGGTTTTTTCAAGGCGGGCTTTTAGGCCGATTTTTTCAGCCTTTAATTTTAGGCCCAAACCAACCCAAACCCCGGTACCTCGGACGGGCTTTTGGTAGGGCTCATTTTGCTTGGCTTCACCGCAACTCCAAAGATCAAGAGATGGATGATGCGACCACAATATGGCTAAATCTCATGAAATCGTATGAGAGTTGGACATAATCGTTGTCATAATGTGACAAAATTAATAATGTCAAGTTCAATGAAGGAAAGCGATTCAGTACATGACCATGTAGAGCAAATGATCAATCTCTTCGGAGAGCTCGAATTGATTGGAGGATATATTGATGACGTAGTCAGAATCGATATGATCCTCAATTCTTTGCCCAAGTCTTTTGATGACTTTCGTTATGGAGTAGTCCTTTATGATAAGAGTTATACTCTATATTCATTGCAAGATGACTTAGTAACAGAGGAATGCAAAATGGGCAAAGATGCACAGTCTTTAGTACGCGCCTCAAAGAAAACCACTGCTTTATCGAAAGATGAAAAGAGAAAGTGGAATTCAAGAGATGCTAAGGCTAAAGAAAAGAGTGAGAGTAATACAAAGGGCTCTACCAGCGGTTTGAAAAAGCCAAATGAGAAGGGCAAATGCTTCAAGTACAGTGAGACTGGGCATTGGAAGGCTAAGTGCCCTAAGCTCAAGGCTCAAGGTACGCCATTTGCTTTAGTAGCGAAAACATGTTTAGCGACTTGTTCTACTCATTCATGAGTAGTAGATACGGGTGCAACTGATCATGTTTGTTACACATTGCAGGGGTTCCTGCGGACAAGGGAGCTGCATGATGGCGAGATAACGATCTCCATGGGCAACGCGGCGAAAGTCGAGGCTGTTGCAGTCGGAGATGTTTCTTTATGTTTTGATAGAACAGTTTTAGTTTTAAAAGACGTTTTATATTTACCGGAGTTTCGGCGAAACCTTATTTCCGTTTCCAAACTATTTATTCATAAATATTCAGTTGTTTTTGAAAGTGGTGTTTCTATCATAAGAAATAACGAAGTTATCTGTGGTGGCACTGTATATAATTCGCTTTATACTATTTCTGCCAAACATAATACCTTTAATTATGTTGCATCTACTTCAAACCTTAAAAAGAGAGAGTTTTCTTCGCAAGATGACACCACATTTCTCTGGCATCTTAGATTAGATCACATCAATCTAAATAGAATTCAAAGACCGGCTAAGAATTGAGCGTTATAAGACCACAAAATTTTTATTACATGGCCCAACTTTTGAGTATTTTCTCAACTTCAATTCATATAACAATATTAAACTTGCATTTTACATTTTGGAAAAAAAATGAACAAGGAATATTGCTGCACCTCTCCTTTATGCTAGTTATAAAAAGAGAAGTTTCCAATACTCAGGTAGTGGATTGATGACCTGATTTTGAATTCACATTGATGCTGCTCTCGTATTTTGCTTTTCTCCGCAACTCCAAAGAAATAATACAACCATGGTGGCTTATGCAGCTCTGGTTTCTTTTATGAATATCATAGATACTTTTCAGCTTCAACTTCGACTACTCAGCCCCTTTATGCAGATGCAAGTGATTATTGGTGGGTAACAATACTCACAAAAATCACTCCACTTGGAGATGAATCATGCAGATACTGCAGTAGCCTATTTCTTTCCACAATGAACATGTTGAGTTTCGCTCAAAAGCTTAGTTTCCTGCAGGAGTTTCTCGAAGGCTACAATCCCCATCCCCATCTTAGCTACAGCACAGATGCTGATCCAAGGGTAGGTCGCATTGCAGATGCAGCTGAAGATGCAACCGATTCTCATGTCGTGGATCATATCACAAGCGAAGGGGAAAATATCAGCTCCGACGTCTTGTATGAAGCTCTAGAGAAGGTTATTGAAGAAATGGCGTTGATTGAAAAAGAGGCCATGGGAGAGTGGGAGTCCAATATCAGCTGCACACAAACTCAACGCCTCCAGATTCCTTGAGTCCTTCAATTGCGCAGAAGAGTAGCATGGTGGGTGCTGATGATGTCAAGTTCAGTGTAGATTGCCTTCATCTCCAAATCAGTCCGATTGTAGGAATGGACAGCACGGATAAGACCACTTGCTAGAAACATTTATCAAGAACGTCCTATTAAGGAGTATTTTTATATTGTCTTTGTGCTTGGGCTACCATCTCTCAAGAATATAGCATTCGAGAAATCTTCATAGAAGTTTTTCGTCAACTAATTGGTGATGTTGATGAGTATTTGAGTGAAGATAGGTGGAATGTTTTACGATGTAGTGAGACACATACACAGATACACATCAAGAACAGTAAATGCCCAATGCTAGTGCACGTGTGTTGGTCTAATGGTAGAGTGTTTAATGTCTGAGACCAGACTAAAGGTCTCAAGTTCGAGTTCACCGTGATACGATCTTTAAATTTTTGTATTAAAATGATAAAAAAAATGTTGAATGCCGCCCTGTTATTTCTAATAACACATTGCAGAAGAAAGTCTCAGAAGCCGTTGGTCACATGTTTTCGATCCACTAAATCACATTGCCTAGAAGAATATATGCCTTAAAGAGTGCACAAAGTAAATGGTCATAAAAGAATAGACTATGAAGAAAGTGGGCAGCTCAACAAAAGTCACCACCACACACCTAAAATCATCAATTTTTAGCCTCATCAAATTAGAAGCTGGTTAAAAAATAAACAAATTCATTCCAGAAATAACCTTACACAATAGTCAAACACGCCGAAATTAGACAAAGAAATAGGGGGCAACAAGGGCTAAGAAAGATATAGGAAGAGTAACAAGGAAAAAAGAAGCAAGTTTAAGCACTGTTGCTGCAAGCAAGTCCAAGAGAAACGTTCTCCAAGAAAATAGGCAGAGTGCACAAGAAAAATAAAATAAAAAAAGCGAGAGAGAAAGTCTAATAATTGTGATCGTGGGATGTTGGCCCATATATCTTTATTTATCTTCTCTCTCTCTCACTCGGCCCACATACCCTTTAACCCTCGACCCATTAGCCCACAAGCCCATAACCCTAGCCCTACTTCTACCTTCCCTCTCCCGATGCCTCACTTTAACCTAAACCTAATTGAGGTCGCGCCTCTTTCTCTCCCCGTCTCCTCGTTTCCTCCGTTCATCCCACCACCATTCTTGAGCTCTCTTGAGCTCTTCACCGCCTTTAATGGCCACACCGTTCTTCCTCCCCGTCCTCCATATATAAACCCCCGTTCCCTTACGTGATGTAGAGTATATTAGAAACCCTACCGTGGTTACCCTATTGTTTACTACGAGAAGGTGTCTAGTGTCTTGTGAGGAGTTTGGTGCGGATTCCTTTGTCAAGGTCTCTGTTTGGTAGTCTGTAAAGCTTGAGAGGTTTCGTTCTCTGTTCCTACCTTTCACCTTCTCGGAAACCCTAGATCCGGTTGTTCTTGGGTGTTCTGTTGCCTTGTGGGAAAATCGAGCCACCGTGTCCGAGGACACCTTTTCCCGCATTGTTCGATCTGTTCGTGTGCGAGGCGGTGAAGAGTGAAAAGGTTCTTTAGTGCTTGAGCACTCGTGAAGTTAGCGTAAAGGTTGGGAAACAAGAGGTGAACCTCGCTGGCGGATACCCAACATTGGTATCAGAGCCACGGTGACCTAGCCCGGGGCACCCTCCGACCTCACCTACTTCACCCCGCCGCCTTACTGGCCGCGCAAACTTCGCTCCCGACGAGCAAGGAAAACGGTAAGACCGGCCTCTCCCCTACCTGGGAGAGTCGGCTCTGGTAAAGCGGCTGAAACTCTTCTCCTAGGTCTAGGGTTTTGTGGTTTGATCTGTGTTCTGTGGTTTGGAGGTTTTGTGGTTTGATCGTGTTACATCTTTGGGTATCTTGCGATCTGTTTTGTATCCGCTTCCGCTTTGATTTGTGTTATTCCTTGAATTCCTTGTAACTCAAGCATTCAAAAGCTTAAAGGTTAACTTTGCTTAAGGTCCGGTTAAATGCGGATTCACTTTAAAGTGTCTCCTCGTGCGAGTAGCTGGATAGCGAGGTTAATACCAAGGTTCTGATGGTTTCTTGTGATTTTCCTTGGTTTTGCTTTACATTCTGCGAGTTCTTTTTGATGTTCATCTGTAAAACTCTCTAAGTCTTGAGAGTTTTCTGACTGGTAAAGTCAGTTCTTGTTTGGAAAAACTTACCTCGGGTTGTCTTGAGTGAACCTCTGCTCCACAGACCAATCTGTGCTGAGAACTGAGAAATCCTCAACACTTTAAGCCCTTGGTTTGTCAACCACAAGATAGGGAGTTTTTTCCCTGTTTTTCTTGGCTGTGGTTTGTTGGCTGTGCTCTCTGTTGTGATCTCTTGCATCTTCCCTAATTGTGTTTGTGCTACCCTCCTTGTGTGTTATCATGAACAACCTGAATTTGGTGCCTTTTAATGGAAGGGATGATTTCCAGGACTGGAAAACTAAAATGGAGTGTATTCTGGTCAAAGAAAAAGTTAAAAGGGCCATTATTACCAAAATTGATAGTACAACTACTGATGAAAGGTTAATGGATATGAATGATAGTGCTAGGGCCACTATTTTGCTTAACCTGAGCAGCTCTGTGGTCAGAAAAGTCTCCCAACATCAATGTGCAAAAGATCTGTGGGATAATTTGAATTCTTTATACTCTACTTCAACTGAAGAAAATGCTTGGTCCCTACAAAATCAGTTTATGTCATTTCAAATGGATATTTCAAAAGACATTGATGCAAATATGGATGATTTTAATAAACTGTTGCATGACCTAAAACTGGCTGGAGATGACTCTATTGAAAAATATTCTGCTCAAATTTTGTTAGGATCTATTCCTGAATCATTTTCAAGTAAAATCGCTCTAAAATATGGTGGGTCTAAAGTGAATTGTGAAATGATTGTCAATGGCCTTAAAGCGAGGAAAATGAACTGAAATTACTAAAATCCAAGCCCTCTCATGGTGACATTATGTATGCTAATAAAACTGATCCCAAAAGGCCTCAACATCAATCTGAAAATTCTGAAAAACCCAGAAATGATTTTGTTAATAGGCAGAATTTTAATCAGCAACATAATCAACCTCATTTTCAAAATCAAAGTCAAAGATTTGAACAAAAACCTAGGAAGGTTTGTTGGAACTGTGGAAAACCTGGGCATTTTATAAACAGATGTAGGCTGCCAAAGAAGAAAAATTTTGTTACTAATGAGCCAAAACAAACTGTTAATAATGTGTATGAAGAGGAAGGTGTGTATATGATGCATGACTATGATTTTCAGATTATAAGTTACTCAAATGCCATTTCAAAATCTGTGAATTCTGATGAATGGTTAATTGACTCAGGCTGTACCTTCCATGTAACCCCTTTTAAACACATGTTTCACAACCTACAATCTGTTAAATCTGGACATGTTGCCTTGGCTGATGGCCAAAACTGTGAAATTCAGGAAAATGTGATATATGCTTAAAATTTGAAAATGGGAGTTTGCTTACTTTAAAGGAAGTGAGATATGTGCCTAATCGAAATTGACCTTTTATGCGTATCTAAAATTCGATAGCATGATAAGTGGATCGTGAATTATTTAAGGTTCCAATTTGAAAAGACTCCAAAGTATATTTTTTGACCCTAGAAAGGAAACCTATATCTTTGTTCATCCGAGTCATTCCTTTACTTGTTGCAAACATGGTGCATGAAGACAAATCCATAATATGGCATGCTAGACTAGGGCATATGAGTAATAAAGGGTTGGAAATTACGAATAAAGCGGAGCTTTTGGAAATGATAAAGTAACAGGTGTGACATTTTGTGAACCATGTGTTATGGGTAAACACCATAAGTCCTTTTCTGTGTCCAAACCTTATCCTAGAAATCATATAAGCTTGAAATTCTTGAGTACATTCACACACGATGTGTGGGGACTGCAAAGGTATCCACACATGGTGGAAATCATATTTTCATCCATCATTGATGATTTTTCAAGAAAAACACAGGTATTTCTAATGAAACATAAATCGATGTTTTGAAAAGTCTGTCTGTTTGGGCGAATAAAATCCAAAATCAAAGCGGAAGAGGATTAAATTCTTAAGGTCGATAATGGTCTAGAATTACGTAATCAAGCCATGGACAATTGGTGTTCTACTTACGGTATAACCGAGACATAAGTCTGTCCACACTCCACAACAAAATGGAGTTGTAGAAAGAATGAATATGACTCTCCTGAGAGAGTAAGAAGCCTTCTTGTTGCCTACGGTCTCTCAAAACACTTTTGGGAGAAGCTCTTATTACAAAGAACCTATTTGATAAATAGATCTCATACATTCCTTTAAAAGGAATGTTGCTGAATCATTTTCGGAATAAACTGTTTGTCTCGAAAAATTTAAAGGTGTTTGGGTGTCTTTGCTTATGTGCATCAAAGTATAGGAAAACTTGAACCTAGAGCTAAAAATGTGTGTTTTGGGTTATCGATGGTGTAAAGGATACAGATTGTGGGATAGAAGTGTACCGGTTTCAAAACATGCATAAGTAGAGATGTTGCTTTTAATGAGCGAGTTTTCCTTGTTTACATGAATCCTCACCTCTCTTGCTCCAAGTGAGGTGGAGAAAGATAATGTGCATGACAAATATGATTTCATGTTTTACCCCTTCTTTGTTCCAAATGAGGTGGATCCTCAAACCACGATCAAGAGGAACCAAATGAACTACACTGAAATCTCGCACTGTAAACCGATTCTAACCCCATATACGAATCAATCAATCGAATCAATCAACCCACGAAAACCTAAATGATTATCACCTTGCTAGAGATAGGAAAGAAGACATGTGAGGCGCTCGCTAGATTTGATGACTATAACCTCTCCTTATATGCTTTTAATGTGTTCACTAATGTTGATTATTTCGAACCTAACTCTTTCTCTCAAGCGGTTGAGTCTCTTGAATCGATAAATGGCTTGCGACCATGAATTACGAAATGAAATCTCGCATGATAATGAAACATGGGTCTGGTGGAAAAACGATGATTGCTCGTGGTTGAATGTAAATGGCTATTCAAGATTAAAATGAACACGAAAATGTTAGGTATAAAGCTAGGCTTGTAGCTAAAGGGTTTACTCAAAGGAAGGAATTGATTATAATGAAATCTTTGCTCTGTTGTTAAATTCACCATTATTCGAATAATGCTTGCCTTGGTTGCTCACTTTAGCGGGAGCTGAAACAAATGGATGTTACCACGCCTTCTTGCATGGTGAACTTGAAAATAATATTTACATGAAACAACTGAAGGTTTTGTGAGTAAAGAATTTTCGATCATGTTTGTTTGCTTAAAAATCTTTGTATGGTGCAAGCAGTCTCCCAGACGGTGGAACATTAAATTTGACCAATGCATGCAAAGTCTAAATTTCTAGGAGTCGGTTTGACCATTGCCTTTATTACATAAACTCGGGCCTCTGTTTACATGCTCGTATGTAGATGATATGCTAATCCTTGGCCCTTGTTTGAAAACCATTCAAGATGTTCAAAATGTTTATGTGATAATTTGGCATGAAAGATCTTGGAGATGCAAAGAAAATCTTGGGCATGAACATAGAAAGAAATAGGGAAAAATCCACTTTACTTCTGCATCAAAGTGATTATGTGAATCAGATTTTGCTCAAGTTCAACATGTCTAATTGCAAATCTGTTAATATACCTCTTGCTTCTCACTTTGTGCTAAGCAAGACACAAGCCCCTCAATCTAATTCTGAAATGGATGAAATGAAAGATGTTCCTTATGCAAATGCCATTGGGTCTGTCATGTATTTAATGATTAGCACTAGGCCTGACATTGCATATGCTGTTTCTTGCTTAAGTAGATATATGGCAAATCCTGGACTTCCTCATTGGGAAGCTGTAAAATGGTTGTTTAGATACTTAAAGTCTTCTATGACCAATGGTCTGCTCTTTTCTAAATCTGATAATGGTGTTAAGTGTATTGGTTATGTGGACTCCAACTATGCTAATGACAAAGACCAAAGAAAATCTACTACATCCTATGTGTTCACCTTATGTGGTTCTAGTATTAGTTGGAAATCTCAACTTCAAAGCATAGTGGCTTTATCCACTACTGAATCTGAGTACATAGCAGCTACTGAGGCTGTTAAAGAAGCTATCTGGTTAAAAGGTGTGTTATGCGAAATAAACTACATTGATGATAAACCTATTTTGTACTACGATAGTCAATCGCAATTCATTTGTGCAAAACCCTGTTTTCATGATAGAACAAAGCACATCGATGTTAGGTACCATTTTATTAGGGATGTGGTTGAAAAGGAGAAATTATTCTTGATAAAATTCCTCGAATTTAATCTTTGCGATATGGGCACAAAATGTCTTCTGTTGCCAAATTAGAATCTTGTAAAGAATCCTTAATTTTGGTTAATATACTGTTTGTCTCTCTGTCTGTTGTCCTTCTTTTGTATGTTTGTTTGGTATGTTTTTGTGCATGCATTTTCTTCTATGATAACCTACTTGTAGGTTTGAGATTTTTGGTGAGTCTTTTCCTTTGGGTTGGTCTCCTGTATTTTGAGATTGAGTTAAATATGCATAATATTTTTCTCACCCTCTATTATCTTGTCTTTGTGATAGGATGATGGAAAAAATTGGCTATGATGATAAAACTTATTGATATGACAGTGCACACTTCCTTGGCGACATAAAGATCTACGGGCCAAAGGTGGATATGTGGGATGTTGGCCCATATATCTTTATTTATCTTCTCTCTCACTCGCCCACATACCCTTTAACCCTCACCCATTAGCCCACAAGCCCATAACCCTAGCCCTACTTCTACCTTCCTCTCCCGATGCCTCACTTTAACCTAAACCTAATTGAGGTTGCGCCTCTTTTCTCTCCCGCCTCCTCGTTTCCTCCGTTCATCCCACCACCATTCTTGAGCTCTCTTGAGCTCTTCTTCGCCTTTAATGGCCACACCGTTCTTCCTCCTGCGCCCTCCATATATAAACCCCCGTTCCTTACGTGATGTAGAGTATATTAGAAACCTACACGTGGTTACCCTATTGTTTACTCTGAGAAGGTGTCTAGTGTCTTGTGAGGGAGTTTGGCTGCCGGATTCCTTTGTCAAGGTCTCCTGTTTGGTAGTCTGTAAAGCTTGAGAGGTTTCATTCTCTGTTCCTACCTTTCACCTTCTGGAAACCCTAGATCTGGTTGTTGCCGGAGTGTTGCGCTGCCTTGTGGGAAAATCTGAGCCACCGTGTCCGAGGACACCTTTTCCCGCATTGTTCTGATCTGTTCGTGTGCAGACAGTGAAGAGTGAAAAGGTTCTTTAGTGCTTGAGCACTCTGTGAAGTTGGCAGAAAGGTTGGGAAACAAGAGGTGAACCCTTGGCTAGGCAGATACCCAACATGATCAAACAGTACTTGTGAATATGTAATAGGACACAGAAGTAGAAATTCTCCAAATAGTTTACACAACTTTCGCATCAACATATCTCCATTTTTTTTGTAACAACATATCTTCTTTTTCTTGTTGATTTTTTTTTTGATTCTTTCGTATTTTTTTTGCAATGGAGATAATGTTTCTAGAACTGAGATAAACTGGTGAATATGTCGATAAATATATCAGTCCATGCCACATGAAACAGAAAGAAAAGAAGAAAACAGATGTTTCATCAAAAAAATGTATCAGAAGAGGCAACATCAAACAGCAATAACTTTTATATAGAACAGAGATTGAGAGACTTCCGAAGATTGATACATATCTTGTAATTTAGATTTTTGGAAATGATCATCAATGCTCATGTATTCTAATCGAAATATCCATTTTTCTACCAAATCTCCATTAAAATTGTGCCTAATATCAATGTGTTTTATGTGCGAGTGTAGAACGTGGTTTTTAGGAATGTCAATGACATTGGAATTTTGCTTTTGGTTGTGACAAAAACTAAGGTAAAAGAATATGTCCTTGGAAAACCAACTATCGAGTTCAGTCATGCCAGAAACATAGCTTAAGATATTCTTGATAGGTTTAAGATGTTTTGCTTAAATTGGGCATGGATGTTGGGGGATTCAACAGGTTGTTCATCATTGACCAGTAAACAGTTGTATCGGAAGTTGAACAAACATTGCGCTCAACTTTTTGTTCAGGTCTCTTTCCTCCGACGTCCTTGCTATATCATTCTGATGACTTGGCACAATATCATCTACTTGTTAACAATTGCAGCCTTGTCTCTCAACATGGTAGCATTTTCCAATTGATCGAAGTCCAGTCATCACATACAGATAAGGCTTGAGAGTCCATCATCGTGCAATTGGCTTATGCTAATCAAATTAGCCATAAGTCCATTCATTTCATGCATTGGTGCTCCTCATTTCTTCGTATTTGCTTTCTTTCTTTTGAATTCTCATGATTTCATTTTCAATTAGTTAATAAATGAAATTTGGGGTTTTTTGTTTCAGTGGTCATACGATATCACCAAAGCAGCATTCCAAAAGCATCTGAAGAGCATCTGATTTGTATATTCAAGCCGCCTTCTTGTCTGATGCTGCTTACAATCAAGCCCACAAGTGTTTAATGAAATGCTTTAGAGGAATGGTGTTGCTTCGTGTTAAAATAAAATAAAAAAAGAAAATCTACGTCGACAAAGAATCTAGGTGTAAATAGAAAAATTTATGTGGAAATAACACTACTCCATGTAGGATTTCTGGTGAGCCCGCCCCCTACTCATATCTGCAGTGACTTTCTATGACTATAAGATACTACTCGGTTGCAATACAATTTACTCTAGCTACAAATGGTTTGCCAGGGAATTGCTAGAGATAATATGATAAGAGACTCGGTTCATCATCATCACCTAACTGCATTAGAAGCATGTAATTAATATTTACTATTATTTCTCCCATGAACAGCGCGTGGCAACACATAATTTTACGTAGAAATATTCTTGCTGGTTTCTGAGGAGCCCAAAAGTTGATTTTCAGGTGCTTCCTCTTCTTGTCTGCAGTTGGAGCTTTTTGTTACAGTACGTATCTCCAGAGCTGCTCTCTCTCCCCTTGGAAACAGTTCGACGTCGAGAGAGAGATCGAAGAGAGATGTGTTTCCCTTCGATGGATGGAGATGCAACACCATCCGCTAGCACAACAGGCTCTTGAGCAATAGTGCCCATTTCTTCGTCTTCCACTGGGGAGGCGTCGTCGTCTCTACACCACCGTCCAACCAAACAGTAGATTATAACGTTCCCAAAACTCAAAACTGCCAGCAAAACATAGTACTTGTCGAGGCGACTGTTGTCTAGATCCTTCTGGAACCATTTGAACCGCCACGTGCTGAAGATGAAAATGCAAACTATGCTAATAAATTTACCGATTCCCATCATGAGTTCTCCAAACGGCGGCCCGAATCTAGACAGACTTTCAGAAACCTGAGATTGGTAGAACGATTCAAGCCCATCTCGGGCGAGTCCTCCCATTATTCCCAGTAACAAGTATTGTGGAGTTAGATGATATACGCTCATCGTCCCATTATCTTTCTCGCCCTGCCTGTGTTTTGCAGCCGCCCAAGAAGCAATGCAGCACGGCACAGCGCACGACATTCCAACCCCTATTCTCACCAGCTCCATCTTCTGCTCGTTATAATTCTTCTTCTCTCCAAGTTTCTTGAGCACGCAGTCGCATGTTTCTGAGACTACAAACTCTGTAAATCTCTGCAGATTGGCGAAAAAGTATTTTGGTATAATTGTGTATTCAGGCTGGTCAGCAAGGATGGCGGCTTCTTCAAAGAAGAAGGTGCTCCCAGAAGCAGCGACCAGACTTACTATGATGAAACAAAACCACAACGGAAGCATCTTCAACAAAAGCTTCACCGCCCTCACTTGTTCATCGCTCGAAGGGGCCTCCGTTCCTGACACAATTGCCGCTCTGTCTAACCACCTGTCATCGTTTTGAGTTATTAAATGACTTGTTTTTATTATATTTCACCAAATTACAAATACCCCGAGCAAAATAATTAAGAGAATGTTTGGCTAAGCTTAATTTAGACATCTTATAAAGTCCAACATCTTATGAAGATCTTATAAGATGTCAAAATATTTAACTAATCGAACTCATAGTTAAAATGAAAATTGTGAGTTAGAGAAATAGAATCTAAAAAGATGAAGTAGGAAGTGTGTACGTCGAAAATAATAAAACATAATAGAATTATTTTGGAAATTAATTGATGCTCATAAGATCTTGGAAAACTAAAATGAAGTTGATGGGATAAGATTCAATGTCCCACAATTTTGTGTGTATCACATGTCCCATTATTATATCTATTCTTTTAATAATATTTTTTATAAAAATAAAATTTATTATAATATTATACATCGTATATAAATTTTATTTCAAAAATTTAATTTTTAAAAAATTATATACCATAACTTTAGATTTATCAACCCTACTAATGAATGACAAAAATAAAATTAAATGATAGAAAAATTAAATACTCTAATTGGGTGAAATAAACCCTAGGTAATAATTACAAAATTAAACTAAAGCATATAAAATTAAAATTGAAGAAAAAAAGCCATAAAAATTAAAAGTGGGACACTAATTATGGACACTAGATCTCAACCTGAATTGATGAACTTATATTGTTAAGAGCTATAAATTGTTTTAAGGAGCTTATAAACTATTTAAAAGTATTTGACAAAATAAGTTCATAAAATATAAAAATAAACTCCAATATAGCTTATAAGCTCCTAAAAAATAAGTTCTCAAACTCTATCTTATTTTTCGACTTTATAAGAAACAACAAATTTACAAAAAAACCATATTATATTTTTGTTATTTTCAGCATTTATCATTCTCATTTCTATTTCTGTAATTACGAGTCTCTGATTATAAGTACCTCAACCACGGAATGCGAGGTGAGATATCGTGATGACCATCTGAGATATAGACATTTCTGTTGGCGATGGCTCTGAAGATGACGATTATAACATCTTTAAAGGGGTTTTCAATTGTGAGGACGCAGTTGTAGCATTTAAATATGCTACCCAACAGGAACACTAGAAAGCAACCACCCATCACAGCGGCTAACACTATTGCCAGTTTACTGAACTCAAGATTCGCTAAAGGCCCAAACTGAACAAAAATGGCGGCCACAAAGGACACGGAATTCCACCAGAAATTGCTGCGTCGATCCCTCGCCGGATCATCACCATTGGCAGTGGCAGGGGCAGCGGTGGCGAGTGTGAGATCCCTCGGCCTCAGCTGATCCCTCCGCGTATCATCATCGTTGGCAGCGGTGGCGGCGGGTGTCTGATTGCTCGGCCTCAGCTGATCGTCAAGAAACGCGCGCAACGCGGCAGTTAGCGCTGCTTCCGCCAAAGTCATTAGCCCCAACGCAGGGTAGAATAACCTTAAGTCAAGCCCCGGATCATTTCTATCCGCCACAAAGTTGAGCAACAGTCCCTGCCAAAATTACACTTACGAATTAGCTTCAATTTATCCCTAAAAAAATAAAATAAAAACATCAATGTCCACATTTTTTTGAGTGTTGATTACTACTCACGATGATGCAAACGGCAGTGGAGAAAGCCACCATATAGAAGCGGCCAGTATAAACGTCGGCTACAAAAGCGAACACCGGTACCAGAATAGCGCTAGTTCCCTCCTGCAAATTCACGACTATGACAGCTCTCCGGAGGTCGTTGTCCTCCCACACACCGGGGAGATGCGTGATCAAGATGTTCATAAATGACTTTTCCACTAACTTGTAGCCCAATATCAGGCCTGCATTTTTGTGCACAAATTTATTTATATATGTATGCCTATCTTAAACGATAAGCGAACAAATGAGTAGATTACATTTGCAATATCGTACGAATGTTACCTAACAGGAAAAAGATGGGCTTGGTGAAGACAACGTAGTCATGAAACGTTTTCCGGCACCACTGTCTGCCGACTTCGATGAGCTTCATGGCTGCATATGAGAAAGAACTTCAAATAGTTTCTCTCAGTCTCTCACCCAAAAATTTACCCTTTCTGCAACAATTTAATTCATTATAAACTTCAATGTAATATTTAACATACTACTATGCAGAAAATCACTGTGTGGGACATTTGCATAAAGCAATAACCAGATGCTAATAGTATTAATAAACTACATAGAATAAGTAATAAGTAAAACAAAGACACTTGCAGTAACAAAGGACTTAAAATAAAATATTCCTAGCGAATCAGGGTGTGCAGCATTGGTTCCCATGGAAAACAGATTCAATGTCCCACAATTATGTGTGTGATATCGTATTTCACAATTATATCTATTATTTTAATAATATTTTTTATAAAAATAAAATTTATTGTAATATTAAGAATCATACTTAATTTTTATTTCAATAAATTGAAATTATAAAAAATAAAATTATATATCCTAATTGGGGTAGAATAAACTCTACTTAATAATAACAAATTAAAGTAAAACATATAAAATTAAATTGAATAAAGAAGGTGGAAAAAATCGAATAAAATATAAATGAGACACAAAGTAGGATTATAGAACATTGAATCTCAAACGGTTCACATGGTAGATGATTGAGTTTGGTGCATAGAGAATCTTTTAATTCTGTATATTCTTTCTCTCAACAGATTGGCAATTAATCACTACAAAAAAAGCGATCGATCGTGACGGAAAATTCCGTCGCAAACCACATCGATCCGTCGCTAAAATGGATTAGCGACGGATTAGCGAATTTGGGGTCATTGGAAACACGGTTGGTAAGCGTTTAGCGACGGAATTATGTCCGTCGCTAAAAATAGCGACGAACAATGACGGAAAATTCGATCGCTAATCTGCGACCCAAAACGGTCGTCGATATAAATACCGTCGTTAATGCGATGCTAATCCGTCGTAGTTAGCGACGGATTAACATACACTTATTCCGTAGCTAAAACGTCCGTCTCTAATCCGTCGTTATTCGACTCTAATCCGTCTCGATCCGTCAGCTAATTAGCGGCGGAATAAAATCCGTCGCTAAATTTATAGTTTTTTTCTATTGCGTAAAAATATTCCGTAAGTAAATCCGTCGTAAAATCGTCTCTAGTCCGTCCGCAAGTCCGTCGCAATTTCTTTGTTGGTTCGGTTATTTCACGTTGTTAATCCGTCTCTAAACCGTCTCTAAACCGTCTTAATTACGCCGCTAATCCGTCGCTATATTAACAGTTTTACGACTTCAATTTCAATTTTGACACCAAACTGTTTTCAAACAACCAACCCAAACAAATATACAAACAACCAATTCCATCCGATTGATCTATTGATCCAACCAAACAAACCAATTCCAACCTCCAACCAATTCCATCCATACAATACAAACTATGAAAACAAACCAATTCAATCCATATAATACAAACTATCGAAATAAACCAATTCAATCACAGACAAGAAGCCGTTCCAATCCAAACAAAGCATTTCGATCCAAAATACGGTAATATCGAACAATCCCATACAAAACAATTCTAAATCATGCGATAAGTTAACAAATTCATAATCTGACCCGAATATGGCGGTGAGGGAAGCGAGCTCATATCACGGTGGGGAAGCGGGGCTGGCCATGAAGCGCTCTAGGGCCTCTGGCTGGCCTTTGAGCTCGAATCTGTTCTTGCACGCTATCTCACGCTCTCGGCTCGACTTGCATTACGGCCTCGTATGCGGTGCTGCCGCCACCGCCAATCGGGCCTCGGATCTAATATCTGTTGTTGATAAGCGGTGGGATCAGTGGTGGGCACTCTCCACCGAATGAGACGACGCCGCTCTGCATGTATGCCGTGATAGAGAACCAGCTCAAACATCCTATTCTTTTCTTTGAGGAGCTCTAAGGACATTTTGAGAATTTGAGTCCTATCTGGCGGCGTCTCATCACTCCCTGATTGGCTCAAGCTGGGTCACTGTTCCTCAACTGCCTCTGTAATATAATTTCATACAATTATTATTTAATTAAATGCTCGTTGTTGCGCTAACGAATATACTTACCGCGATACTCCGAGCTTTCCGTCATATAGCTCCGTCGTCGGTGGCATGATACGGAATACATCCCTTTGGACATCTTCTACGGCCACTCCACGCTCTCTTGCCTATAAATAAGTCAAACAAATTAAATAATTAATAAGTATCACGATTCTTAAATAAATTTACTATATCTAAAACTTCAAAGTACTTACAATCTCTCGCGTACTCGAGTGCGGGCGTGAGCCACCCGATGCTTGACTATCCCGGTACCCTCGCCATCCGGCTCGGACATCCTGTTCTTTGCGGGCCTTTGCCTTCTCTTGGGCGTCCGTCCGAGCCCAATATGCCTTCCAATTATCCCAATCTCGCTCGGGGATAAATGGAGGTGGGTTAAGCGAGTCCTTCGCCGCTTGATCTTGTGAACAAGATCTTTATAGCGTTCGGCCTTTGCGCACCGAAGTAGGAATAGACGAGGGCATCATCCATCGTATCATCCCAATAAAAATATTTACGCAAAAATATATGATTACAATATGCAAATTAAGGTCAAATCATAAATTACTTCATTATAAACAACACGAACCTTGAATTGATCGAAATAAATCGCTTGAACTCTTGGGGTACCAATTTCCAATTAAGCCGTTGTGATTCATGAATCTACGGAATGACTCCGTAATCACGGGCTATATCATTGCTCGGACACAAAATGCTTCAATTTATAGGAAATAAAGACATCGAATGCTACAATTTATTTAAAGCGAGACATCTGAGATAACGTCATACCCATTCACAATGGCTATCTTCTTCATCCTCTCTAGATGGCACTCCACTTCTTTGCTTTCGAGGGGGGCGTGAGAGTGCCTCCATGCCTTCTTCTAGGTGGCGGGTGAAAGCGACGGCGTGTATGACCACGAGTGCCTCCTGCGTGATGACATCGCAAACAAATGTAAAAATCTTGTATTAAAATTCACAAATAATACATATCATAACGTTTTGTGTGCATACTAGAAAATAAAACGTTTCTTGTGCATACTAGTGACAATTATCGTCGTCTTCATCATAACGTTTTGTGTGCATACTAAAAATGCTATAAATTCACAAATAATGCATATCATAATGTTTTGTGTGCATCTGAAAAAATCTATAAATTGAACCCTATTCATCGTCGTCGTCATCATCATCATCCAATGTATGATTATCTTACGACTCGACAATTCAACTTCATCATCCTCATTATCGGATGTCTCTTCAATGTCTATGAGTGTACCATCGGGATGAACTAGTGTCGTGTCCTCATCCACAACGACATTAGTAATCGAACCTAATCATCCTCTTGAAAGGGAAGGTACTATCGATCGCGAACTCTCATCGGAACTTCCACATTAGATCGAGCTTTAATTTTGCATACTTCCCACCACTCTTTCATAGATTGTTTTAAACTTGGATATGCACAATAGTATACTTGAATGGCTTGATTGGCGAGGATAAGCGGTTCGAACTTGTTATATCTTACGGTATGATTTACGAAACCAACTTGTACTCGGAATGAATTGATAACCCCAATCGTGAAGGATCAAACCACTCGCATCTAAACAATGTTGTGGTCTTCGTTGGTAGCCAGGATATTCCAACTCACAAACCTCTAATAATCGCCCATAAAAATCGAGTTCTTCGTTGGTACCATAAGTTTCACCTTTAATGCACACTCCACTATTCATAGTTGATCTTTGTGACCCATGTTCTAATGTGTGAAATTTGTAACCATTTATATAATACCACAGGTGCGTCTTAATTAGAGTGAAGGCCCTTTGGCGAGAGACAATATGAGCGGATTCACAATGTTGTTAGTATGATCTTTGACCTATTATTAGTAAAAACTATTAGAATGACTAAGCGTACATATTAAATATTTTCTACTAATAATCATCGAACACTCACATATGCCTCAAACCAAAGCGGAAGTCTCTTTCAATCGACCTTTGAATATCGAGCTAGAGATCGATGGATTTGATCTTTTCACATCTTCGGTGAATAAACTACATCAACATATATTCTGAGCCTAGTTAATAATAACAATAATAATAATAATGTGGAATGAATTCTAAGAAAACACGACACTTACGCCATGTAAATGTCGCAACTTCAACACAGTTGAGCAACACGTATAAGCGAGCAAACATCATATTCTCTACTATCCAAATATCTCGTTGACATATTTCCAAAGGTGCGCCATCTTGCTTGAAGATTTGAAGCATATCTGGATAGTCTTCGTGCCTAATCTCCGCTTGACCATGATGCAAATCTCTGAACTTCGTTCTTACGTGATCATCAAAATAATACGAGCAAAATGTCGATGCTTCTTCTACTAAGTAAGCATTGCAGATAGAACCCTCAACCCTGGCTTTATTTCGTACGTTGTTCTTCAACTTACGTAAGTATCTACAAAATTTAGAACGTTGTTCTTCAATTTATATATATATATATATATATATATGTGTGTGTGATAATGTACGAGCAGTACCTTTCAAATGGATACATCCATCGGTATTGAACAGGCCACCGCAATACGGGCTTCATCGACTAGATGAACGGAAGATGTTCCATGGAGTCGAAGAAACTAGGGAAAAATGCGCTCAAGCTTGCATAAAATCTTTGGAATATTTTCTTGGAGCTGCGCGGATCATCGAGCCCTATGTTTCGAGAAGTTAAATCTTTGAAGAATAAAGATAATTATTACTGACTTTCCAAACATTGGGTGGGAGAAGTTCGCGAAATCTGATCGGTAGAATTATTTGCATGAAAATGTGATGATCATGACTCTTCATCCCAAACATCTTCGGTTTTGTCATGTCTACACATCTACCCATGTTCAAACGTACCCATCCGGAAATCTTAAACCTCTTACCCACTCACATAAGACTTTTTCTCACGATTGTCAAGTGTATAAGAAGCGCTTTGGATATTTTCTGTTGATTCATTTATCGTCAACTACAGTGCATAGCGGTATAAATTAAGTTCTTCTCTAGATTTGCTCGTATCTTTTGTCTTCCTTGGACATTCATGATCGTGTTGAAGACATTATCGAACACATTCTTCTCTATGTGCATGACATCCAAATTATGCGAATCAAAAGAGAACTCGATGAAGGTAGATCCCGAAAATACTTCTTTTCTTCCATCCGCCCAAACCGCTTGGATATTACGCTATTTATTTCATCACGCCAATCTACATTACGGAGACTAGTCCCATACCCATAATTAGTGATGTAAGCTCATCTCCGATCGCGCTTACGGTGGATCGTTAATAATCAACGTGTTCTTTTCGAAACCTCTTGATCCCTTGAAATGGGTGATTAGGAGCTAGAAATTTCGATGGTTATCAAACCATGATCGCTACCACTTTTAGCTAAAGTAAAAGCATCGGTATACTCCATGCGGTCGGACAAGCTAATCTTCCGGTGTACTCCATCCGGACAACATAGAGTATGCAGGAAGTCACTAATTGTCCAAAGTAATGCAGCGTGCATTTGAAAATTTAAACAACGATACATCATAAGTAAACGCCGTCATCCCACAAATCTATTAACTCGCTATCAATGGTTGCAAGAACACATCAATCTTCTCCTTCGGATTACGCGGTCCGCACTAAGATCGTAAGAAACATGTATTGCTCCTTCATACACGACCACGGGGAAGATTATAAAGGGTCGATATAACGGGCCATGATGAATATTGCTTTCTGATTAACCGAATGGCTGAAAACCGTCGGTTGAGAGTCCCGATCGCGCGTTCACAATTTACGATGCAAATAAGGAAACTTCGTGTTCAAATGTTTCCATGCAATTGAGTGCGCGGATGACGCATGACCCCATCATCGACCGACGATGCATGCCAACGCATATTTTCCGTAGCATTGGATGCATATAATCTCGTAGTCGAGAGTTAGAGGAAAATAATACATCTTTTATATGCTACTTGTGCTTTCCGTCGACTTCCACCAGCTCGAGTATTGCTCTTGAAAGCGAGGATGGTTACGAATTTGCAGACTCGTCGATTCGAATCTTCGCGCCAATAAATCATGCAATTAAATGGACAACAATCAATTTTGTGTACGAGCAACCCCATACCACGCAACAATCTCTTCGTCTTTGTAGAAGTCATCAGCACGCAATTTCCATTGGATGCGACTCTTTCATCGATTCGATATTTGATCAAAACCGCTTCTCGATAATGTTGTTCTCGCTTTCCAACTCGAAGTCGAGCCACAAATGATAATTGTGTATGATCCGAGCAACCCGCCACAAAGGTTTATCGGCGATTCAACATATCGTAAAATTTTTGCATCGAATTTGGCTCCTCTTGATCTCGACAAATTGGAGCGTGGACCGCAGCATCCACTACCATCGTATGATCGTATTTGGTTGACGGTTAACATCCGAATCCACAACATTTTCCCTACTTGTGGTTGTCTCTCCTTGAAATATCCATGTGTGATAATTTGGAACAAATCCAATTTTGATAAGTGATATCATACGATATCTTTCTTACGATAAGGTATATTCTTACACTTCTTACACGGACATGATTTTCTCTCCATCCGCGAATAAAAAGCGAGCACTAGCGAATTCAATAAAACTTTCAAGTCCATCTCGAAATTGATATTTAATCCACCAACCGAACTAAACCTCTTATACATCCACTCACGATTGTCATTCATTCTTCAAGCTCCTAATTATAAATAATTAATTAAATATGTTCAACATAAGTTGTACAATATAAACTAATTATACACTCATAACTTAGGAATATGTTAATTCATCTATGAAGTAGTTTCTTGTGATGACATCCTCATACAAGGACATATATGGACCACACTCATTTAGAAAATGTGATCACACTTAATTATTAAATAATTATGAAATATGAAATTTATTATGGTGGTGGGTTGTGGGCTAAGATTTTGAGATTGGATTGCGACGTTTAAGGGAAGAATAAGGAGATGGGTTTGTTTTATTTAAAAAATGGAGATGGGTTTGGGTTATTAATTCATAAAATTTCAATTCAACCAAACTCATCCAAATTTCACCAATTCATCACCATATGCATAATTATACACTTAACAACTCAAAACATCTCACGAAATGATGAATTTATCATCCCAATTCACATCAAGTTAAACATATTCACACCAAGCTTATCAATTTCATAAACATTTTTATCAAACACCACATATGCGTCAGGTTAACTCACGAAGCGATGAATTTATCATCCCAATTCACATCCAAACTTATCAATTTCACAAGCCCAAATCACAAGACTAACATTGATGCATCATTTTCACTATCAATTCGATAAACTCAATTCAATTTTCACTATCAATTCAATCCATCATATATAATATTTTCACTATCAATTCAATATCATATATAATATTTTCACTATCAATTCAATACATCATATAATAATTTTAACTATCAATTCAATATATATAACAAATATATAACAAAATAAAAAAACCAAACAAACCAACACAGATGACGACGACGGTGAGGCGGCGGTGGTGGTGGCGGTGGATGGCGATGGCGCTGCGGCGGCGGCGCCTGGTGTGTGTGTGGCGAGGGGTTAGGGGCATGTGGTGTGGGGGGTGGGGGTGGGGGTGTGGTGTGGGGTGAGGGTGTGGTGTGGGGTGGGGGCTGTCTTGTGGTGTGGCGGTGGGGGGTGGTGGGTGGGGCGGCGGTGGGGGTGGCGGCAGCAGCGGGGTGGAGGTGGGTGTGGGCGGCAGGGGGTGGGGGTGGGGGGTGGCGGGCTGGGGCGGGGGGGGGGTGCAGCGGGCGGCAGCGAGGCGGCGGTGGTCGAGCACTGGCGGGCGGGGTGGGGCTGGTGGGGTTGGGGAGGTGAGGTTCAATTTCGAGATATGAAATTGGGAAGGAAAACCCGTCTGTAATTAAACTTTTAGCGGCGGATTAGCGGCGGAATGATCCGTCGTTATATTTAAAACCACGTAACGACGGATTAACGACGGACTAATGAATTTAACGACGGTATAAGTTTAACGACGGAAACATATCCGTCGTTAATTTACGTCTG
Source organism: Salvia rosmarinus (assembly GCA_036937905.1). Classification (NCBI taxonomy): domain Eukaryota; kingdom Viridiplantae; phylum Streptophyta; class Magnoliopsida; order Lamiales; family Lamiaceae; genus Salvia; species Salvia rosmarinus. The sequence continues at coordinate 10,409,962 of CM072817.1, read as the reverse complement.
AGAATATAAAAAAATCAAAAACATTTTAATTTAACGACGGACTACATTCCGTCGTTAATTAGAGACTACATTACGACGGATATTCCGTCGCTAAAATTTTTGGGAATAAAAAAATTCAAAATTAAAATTAACGACGGATTTTGTCCGTCGTTAAATTAAATTAAAAAAAACTAAAAAATCCGCTTATTTTACGACGGATTAGCGGCGAATTTTTATCCAATTTAAAAAATAACAAAAATTAAATTTAACGACGGATAGTTTCGTCGTTAAATTTAACGACGAATAGCGACGGAAATTCCGTCGTTAATACTTGGAGAAATCCCGCCATGTTACGTCTACGATCCGTCGATCCGTCGCAAAAAAATTCCTCTTTATTCCGTCTCTAATCCGTCACGATTCACGACCCGCATTTCGCCGTCGCTAATCCGTCATGGATCGGTATATTTTGTAGTGAATGTGGGGGCCATCTATTAGTTTATATATGTCTTATACAATCTACATATTATATTAAAAAAAAGTAGCTATGAATTGACGAATATAGTAAATTTTAGTTTATTTAATGCATTTCTTCCTTTATATTTATAATTATTTATTTTAGTATTAGTATAATTTATGCAATTAATTTCGTTTCATTTATAGTTATTTATTTTATGTAAGTTTCAATTATATGTTCCTAGCTATAATTATGCCACTAATACTATTTTGAGTGTGTGTGTATAGACGTATATGTGTTATATAAATGTTATATAATTATTTAGATTTATAACCATTATGATATTCCCAAAAATTAACCTTGATTAATACATTAAATGAAATCCATAAATATATTTTTGTAAAGTATTTCGGTAATCAATACTGAATAGTGAATACTGTAATTCACATAGTAATTGTAAATTTTCCACTCATTTACATATTTTCGTTTTTGGGAATTAATTTTATTAAATGAGTTATAATCCAGTTTCCAGACTTTTATTACATGTTATGTCAAATGGAGTGGAATTCGCCAATCATATGTTTATGTAAGGTAATTATATCTTGGAGCCAAAAATTAGGCATTATGTTAATTATAGCCAAAAATCTCTCATCAATATCACAATTCCCTAGTATCATTCAATGGGATACACGATTAATCTCATCTATATATATAACATACATTTTCGATTCCCGACTCCCAATGCAAATAAAATCAATTTTATTATCAGTCTACAATGCATCATAGATCAATAATCATGTAGACAGTTTCATATTGACTTTGTAATATTGTTTTCTTATGCATTCTCTATTGTTGTAAACAAATAGTGATTACAAGTTCTTATGTTTGATAGAGTTGTGTTATGGGCATGCTGACAATGTGCATGGCCGCCCTCGAGGGTAGACCATCCTCGGTGGTTGTCCATGACTCACCATTTTAGGAGGTCCAAATTACCTCAAAAAATTAATTTTATTTATAGATATATAGTTTAACTTGAATTTAAAATATTGTATCATTTAAATAAAATATATTTTTTAAAGGTCCAAAGTATTAAATCTTTCTATATTTTACTTATAAATATATGTCTTCATTTGGTCCCAAAATATGTTAGAAAATATTGATCTTGATGTGATTATTAATGATTTTGTATCTGCAAATATTCGAATAAATTATTTTTTATGATATCGTATCGTAGATGAGAGTTGAGATATATAAATATAAGGATGACAAGTAAGTTGTATATGTTTTTGACAATTTTTGATTATCTATTTCTATTTGTAGATCACTTGAATTTTACGTAAATTTACAAATTTGATTTATTTTATAAGTATAATATAAGAGGCCATTTTGGATGGTCTAATGGTAAAGTGAGTTCATGTGGCCAAAGGTCACAGATTCAAACCCCACTATCGCCTTTATAGGTTTAAGCTTGTCACACCTGGTTTTTCAAGTGTGGTTTAGTCGTCATGTGTGGTTCTCAAGTTATTGTAAAGGAATATAAGTTTTACCTAGTGCGCACTTCTAATGACCGAGAGTTTTCTATGAATTTTAAAAAGGGCACCTATATTTCTTATTTTGTCTAGGACCTATAAAATGTTATGAACGAAGCTGATAATGTGCATAGTTACCTTTTATTTTGGTCAGTTTAACATGCGTCCATATTGAAATACGTAGGGGAGAACAAAAATCGAACCGAACCGAAAAACCGAACTGAATCGAACCATAATTAGCGGTTTGGTTCGGTTTGTACGATAACGATCCGGTTTCAAAATTTTGAAACCGAAATTAATTCGGTTCGGTTTCGGTTTGGGGAAAAAAATTCGGTTTCAAACCGAACCGCCCGATTTTTTTATATTTTATATATATATATATATATATATATGTTGTTTAAATTATTAATATTTAAATTGGTTAATATTATATATATGTATAATTATATATATATATATTATATTATAAATATTATAATATTTATATTAATTATAATTTAAATTTGGTTAAAACCGAACGAACCAAACCAAATATTTCGATTCGGTTTGGATACATAAACAGTTCGATTCGGTTCGATTCGATTTAGGTTTTTTAAAAAAATCGGTTTTCGATTTTTCGGGTTCGGTTCGGTTTTGAACCGAACCGTCCGAATGCTCACCCCTAGCAATATGAGTCGATTTGGGAATGTTATGAAAGCGGATCCCTGTTAAGCTTTGAGGTATATATGTAATAGAGTTGTGTTTTGTAAAGTTTTGTGTTTGTTGAGTTCTGAAACCTACATGGATAAACAACTGGCTTTTAAGTTTTTCAGATAGTCGAGTTTTTTTTTGGGTCTTAATTTGATTGTTATGTTTAATTTATATTAAACTATGTATTTATGTTTTGTTTGAGTAGGGAACTTCTATATCTTTTTGTGTTAGAAAATTTTGTAGTTATTTTGTTGGACTTTCAATGTATTAGACAATATGCAATAAGCAAAATTGGAAAATTAAAAAAAAATCCGGATTTAACGATACACATGTAGTGAATTATATATTGCTTATGCTATATATTTGATCAATTTTAATATACATATTTCTAAAAAAAATTAGTGATACTATTTTATTTAAATATGTATCGATCATGTTATTTATAATAAATAAACGTGTCATGATCTGCGTACAATTAAATAAATATTACAAACAGACTAATCTAACATAAATTTTCTAAATGGTATATATAATTATTATTTTGAATTTTATCATTTAGCAATTAGCATAAAGCAAATTCTTCTAAGTTATAATTTGTGGTAATCTATATCTATATAATATATAAAAGTAGCTCTACTAGTTTTAGTAGTTTCAATTTATTTTAAATATATCTTTCTCTATATTTATAATTATTTATTTTAGTATTAATATAATTTTATGCAATTAATTCTTTTTATTTATAGTTATTTATTTTAGTTAGTTTCAATCTAATTATACATAATATAATTACTATTAATGATATTTCCCAATTAACTCTTCTGTACACAATTTCTCTGATAATTTCCCTTATTGACAATACAGGACTTTCGACTCATGTGACAAAGAGTGTAATAACCCGGATCTTAGAATTATTTTAAAGCCGATTAGTTCAATTAATTAAGAATTTTGCCTTCTTTATATATTTAATTGAGACGAGTCAGAATTTTTTTTCCAGATATTTAGTTATACATTTTCGCACTCGTCAATAGTTAATCGAGAATTAACAAAAGTTGAAGAATTAATACCTAAGTATAAACGAGCCGGATTAATTTAGATCACAATAAATTAAATCATCAAATCTTTTCCCTAAATTCCTCCACTTTTCGTCAAATCACTCTACCTTTTTTATAACACTTACCATCAGCACTCATACCCTATTCACTTATGAACAATAAGATAACAAAATAAGCCATCTCTTCTCCATTCCTTCTGATCGGCCATTCCATACAAGGAAGAAAGTTAGTTCCTCCCTAAGGCATGATTTATCCCCAACAAAAATCCAGTGAAAAAAGCAACAAAGCACGCTTACATCAAGGTCGGGCGAGGAAGTGATTACAGAGCAACGAGATGGAGTTTGTGATCCTATGAGCAAGAGTTGCTAACATGTGGGCTTTCTTATATATAAACAAAGTTAAATGCTTTGTTTTAATAGTTATTTTCTTTTCAAAAGCATTTGAATTGAAAATCTTTTCAAGTAATTGTTTTACCGTAAATGTTTGATATTTGTGTATGATACATATTTATGTTGGCAATGCCAACTTTATAGTAATCGAATTCGGATCCTGTGCGGGTTAGCATCCCTAGTCAGGATTAGTAGACACAAAGACCATGACTCATCAAGTTGGTTGACCGGTCAGGTGTCTGTGAAAAGTAACCACTTCTCCTACACAATAGTTACAGATATGGAGATTACAAAAGAACTTAATATGATCAGAAGAACTTTAGTTTCACAAAAGAATTTAGTAAACTTTGGTCTTTTAAGATAAAACCCTTCGTGTTACTGTTGAGATGACATAATAATTTACAGTTTATACAAGTATATCATTTAGTGTGTGAACACTGAGTGCTTTTGTACTCAGTCCTACATATATTTCTAAATGTGCAGGTTGAGTTGCGATGTGAACGGTGAAGTTTAGAACCTAGCTTTTGTCGATTCTACTAAAAGAATGCTCCGAGATACATGTCTCATACAAGTATCTCAAGTATGCTTTTCCACTTCAAAATATATAAGTTATATTCAAATTACAGTTCTCAGTTCAACTTTTAGTTAAGCAAGCACAATATCTCTCTATTCCCTCTCCCTAGTCACGATTATTTGGCTTAGCTATCCTTAACAAAGTCCGATCATGACAAAGATAGACCTGAAGAAACAAATGTTCAAGAGGATATACTCGTGATCTTGATGAGTTTTTATTTATTTATGTCTTATTTTATGTTCTTTGTATTTGTTAGCAGTAGCACCCGTTACTTTTGTCAGTCTTAGGTTATATGTGTATATGATTCGTTGTATTTATTTTATAAATTAATTACTATTTTTACAGTTGATAATATAATTTTGAAGGTAAATATTAATTGATAATGAGATTGGTGTGGTTTTGACTGGTTTAATGATTACTCTTTCTTAACATGTATTTTACTTATCTTTTACTCGATTTTTATTTTATTTTTAATTTTCTGAATATTTAGGGGTTCAGATGGTATTGTGTTGATATCAATATATAATAGGATTAGTGAAATTTAATGTACTAAAATACTTATTTTTCAACTCACCAAATTATGACTTGTGAATCTCCCCCCTGTATATATACTACTAAATTATAAAACAAAATGATGGGGTTGGGAGGGGGGTTCCTCTCCCGACACTGTAAGAAATAAGAGTTAAATTATACTCCAAAAAGTCGTGGATTTGAAAGGGAAAAAAAGTTGGGAAAAAAAAGTTGGGAAAAAAAGTTGTGATAAATATGAAAGAGAGACCCACCACATGTTTGTGATAAAGAAATAAGAGACAAATTATACTCCAAAAAGTTTACAGAAGTCTTGGAAAAAAAGTTGTGATAAATATGAAAGAGACCCACAACATGTTTGTGATAATGCTTGAAGCTAAGTTGCGCACACACACAACACACAAATAAATATATCGTCAAGTCTACTTCTCAAGTCTCCGCTCCATATTGCATTTTGCAACATTGATCTGAAAGCCTGAAAGAACTCGAAATTGTTTCTTTCAATGTCTCACCCAAAAATTTGCCCTTTCTGCAACAATTTATAATTCATTATAAACTTCAATGAAATATTTAACATTCTACTATGCAAAGATCATTAAGGGAAGTTTTGATAAAGCAACAACCCAATGCTAATAGAATTAATAAAGTTGTTCCGGTGTGTGTTGGCTGCAGTAGTGCGATTGGTTGTCTTGCGCCAAATCTCAGTTCGAGTCACCGCGACGCAACCTTTAAAATTCTGTATTAATTGATCAAAAAAATAAAGTTGTTCCTTTGCGAGAGAGAGGTTATAGGTTTGAACCCCACCAAATACCTCTATGAGTTTGAGACTGTCAGTCACACTTGATTTTTCGATTTTTCAAGTGTGGTTTACCTGTCATGTGTGGTTTGTAGGCTATTACACAGGAACGTGAGGTTTACCCAATGTACACCGTAGCATTTGTTCTTATAGAGATGTCAATGGTTGAGTTTTAACCGAATCGATCTTGAACCGTTCATAGCCAATTAAATTTTAAAGCAGCGGTTTCGGTTTCTGTTTCGATTCCGGTTCCATACCTATTTTAGACCCGAACCGTTTAGACTCATAGTTTGATGGTCTGCTTCGATCCGATTTTGATTTTGGTTCGATAATTATTTATTGATTATTGTCCGAATAAAATCCGTCTATTGACAAGCCTAAACTTAAGTAGACTTGTCAATGAGTCAATTTTACTCATACCGATCCGGAATCACTCATAGTTTATTAAATTCTAAAGCAACGATATCGATTCCAGTTTCGATTCTTGTTCGGTTCTGGTTCCATACTAGCTCAGATCCGGACCATTTCGATCCATAGTTGATGGTCCGGATTCAGTATCTAATGCGTCGGTTTCAAAACTAGAACTGATACTTATTTATTGGTTTTTTTCGGGGTAAAACTCGTCCATTGACATCACTAGTAGGGATGTCAATCGGCCAATCCACTTGGGTTATTGGGCTATTCAGTTCGGACTATTCGGGTTGATATTTTTTTTTGTTAGAAATGTTCAACCCTAATTCTAAACTCTCGAGTTTCGGGATAACCTATCAGATCAATCGGGCCAGAAAGGTTAAGGAAAAAATAAACCATATATATAGTTTTATTGATAATGATATATTTATAACAAATATTTTATATTAAGCGTTGGAGAAAAATAGACTATATATATATATTTTATTGATACTGATATATTTATAAAAAATATTTTATATTAAGCATTGGAGTAAAAGGCAAAAAGTAAAAATGAGTATAACTTTTAAATATTAAATAATAATACATTCCACATTTTTTTAATTTTATTATACTAACTTTCAAGAATAAATAATGAAATTTGAAATATAGTGCGCATAACTAAATTCTTCTTTTTAATATGCTTTAATATTCATATACTAAATGGTCTTTAATAATATAATACAACTATAACGGAGTTAAAGCTTATATCTTGAAAAATTTAATAAGTTAAATATAATACAATTTAAATTATATTACAATATTAAAATATAAAATAATACTCACAACTAATTTTTTTTAATATATCTGAATACTCATATTCCATAATAGCTAATTCTCAATTTAATAAATATATAATAAGTTAAGTTACTATAAGACCAATTAAAATTAATAACTTGAAAAAATTAATAAGTTAATTCACTATAAATAGCTAAATAAAAATCTACAATAGCTATAAAAATTAAAATAATTAAACATGAAAAGTAAATTGTGTCAATGTAATTAAAACATATATATCTAAAAAAAGAATATTAACATAAAAAGTCAAATATTGATTCTCAATACAAATCCATCATTAACTTCAAATCTAAATTCAACCTAAATTGAGAAATAAATATATAATCTCAAATAAGATTAACAACAAGATTTAAAATTTTTGAAATGAATTTTTTTTAATTTCTAACTATTAGATAAAGGAAAAAACAAAGAAAAGAAAATGGTACGTGGTTTTTCAAATTTCATTATTTGCTCTTTAAAGTTAGTATAATAAGATTTTTTTTAAATACTTGTGAAATGTATTATGGTTTAATATTCAAAAGTTATACTTATTTTCCACTTCTTCGTCTTTTTAATAGCTAATTCACTATTTAAATAAATATTTAATTCACTATAATACCAATTAGAATTTATAACTTCAAAAAAATTAATAAGTTAATTCACTATAAATAACTAAATAAATAATCTATAATAGCTACAAAAATTTAAATAATTCAACATGAAAAGTAAATTGTGTCAATGTAAATAATATATATATATATATCTAAAAATGAATATTAGCATATAAAGTCAAATATTTATTCTCAATACAAATCCATTATGAACTTCAAATCTAAATTCAACATAAATTGAGAAATAAATATATAATCTCAAACAAGATTAACAACAAGACTTAAATTTTTAAAATGAAGAATTTTAAATTTCTAACTATTAGATAAAGAAAAAATGGTACATGATTTTCAAATGTCATTATTTGCTCTTTAAAGTTAGTATAATAAGATTTTTAAAAAAAAAAACTTGTGGAATATATTATCGTTTAATATTCAAAAGTTATACTTATTTTTTTTCACTTCTTTATCTTTTAATAACTAATTAATTATGATTTAATAAGTTAATTCACTATAATACCAATTAAAATTTATAACTTGAAAAAATTAATAATTTAATTAACTATACAAAACTAAATAAATAATCTATAGTAGCTACACAAATTAAAATAATTCAACATGAAAAGTAAATTGTATCTATGTAAAGAATATTAATATATATATCTAAAAAAGAATATTAGCATATAAAAGTTAAATATTTATTCTCAATACAAATCCATTATAAACTTCAAATCTAAATTCAACCTAAATTGAGAAATAAATATATAATCTCAAACATGATTAACAATAAGACTTGAAATTTTGGATTTCTAACTATTAGATAAAGGAAAAGAATAAAGAAAAGAAAATAATTTTTTTTATGCTGGCCCGCTGGGCTGAGCCATGAACCGACTGGCCCGACCCGATTAACCCGCCAACTTGAATTGGCTAGCCCGAATATCCTGATTTGATATTCGAGTTATAATTTTATACCCCAATACTATAATTTTATCGAGTTATTCAGGTCAGCCTGTAGATTTCGATCCATATTGACATTCGTAATCCCTAGGTCCACATGGCAGATGATTGAGTTTGGTGCATAGATAATCTTTTAATTCTTTATGTTCTTTCTCTCAACTGTATTGGCAATTAATGTGGGGTCATATATTAATTTCTAGTTAGCAAATAGTCTTATATACAATCATAAGCATTACTTAACCAATAAAGAAAGCAAAAAATTATACTGACGTGGACTAAATTTAAAAAATACTCACGAGAATTTATCTAAGCTGCATATATCGAACTAAATCTCTTCATTTGAGTGTTTTTAATAGTAGGGGTGTTGGATAAATTGACAACTATGTTTGGGATAATTAGCCCGTTAGCCCATGGGCCTGTTTTGTAGCGCAATTCGACAATTTTGCTTTAAAGATGTACACATACTATACAACACAGCGTGTAAGATAAGCTTTTTCTTCAAATCAATATTTGAAATAAATAAATTAGTTAATTATGTAAAATATTTTAATAATTTTATTAGAAAGATAATTAATTTACAAAAATTTATGAGTCTTTCCAGATAATATACAAAATTATGTAGAGTAACTTGATTTTTTCTTCCATATTTGACTAATACATAATTATACGAATTTTAGTTCCAAAATATTTCAACACACCATATAAGCCTGTTAAGGGTGGAGTAGAACAAAAATGTATCTATATACCTCAAATCTTGAAGATATCGATCAAATAATACTATCAACGGGCAATGTGGCAACTCATATGGTACTGTCGCGTCGTAGATGAGTACATTATTTGTAGCTCCCAAAAAGTTGAAATTCATGATATAATTTCTTGTACAAGACTAGTTTCACCTTTTAATTCCAAATAAATATAACATATGCACAACTAAACTCTGGTTGCCATGGCTCTATACCCTGAGAAAATCTAGTACAGCAGCACAAAATCGAAGCTTCCCACAACTTCATCACTAAATGCACTAATCCAAAATCAATATAATAGATAACTTATCCATAACTACAAGACACCATCAATGGCAGCATAGTTTCTGATATAATCATTCCACATCTCAGTAGCAATAGCATCACGTGCCTGAGAGGCACGTTCAGCCCCTTCTGCTCCAACAGGGATGTCCTTTAGTTGCGTCTCTGCATTCACAAGTGGTTGTTCAGTCTCTAAAGGCGGTACTGGATCCTCCACTTGTGGCGGTATAGCTTCTTGTTCGTACATCTTGAAGATCCAGTCATTGGGGCTCTCATCACGGATGTAATTGTGCAGGGCACAAGCTGCAACAAGCAGCTTCACCTGCGTTGGCAATGGATAAGGAGGAGCAGACATCAGAATAGGAAACCGTTCCTTCAGTGCAGCGAAAGTGCTACCAGTGATGTTGCGCAGAGCAGAATGGCACTGGTTGAAGAGCTCTGAGGCATCTTGTGGGCAGAAGCCGCCACTAAATTCGAGCTTACTATAGGGCACTCCAGGATATGGGGCAACGAACCCTGGAATGTTTGCATATTTGGCATCAACGAGATAGAATTTACCTGAAACAAAAAAAAAACAAAAAAAACGTGTTTTACTGAATGGGCAGAAAGGATAGCGATTTCAGTCACATGTGTAATGGGTAGGAGACTATGGTTCTTGAAAGAAATTGGAGGCACACTCTAGTGCATCTGGATGCACGCTCTAATCAAATTCTAATTGTGATTAATAAATCCGATAGGGATTAAGAAACCTAATTGGCGATTGGTGAACCCTAATTGGGATGGATGTACCGTATATTCGATGTTAACAGTTTCTGCCAAGAAATTAAACATACCATCAGGTACTATGAGCTTGTTACGTCTCGTTAGAGCTGAGCTTAGTACTCGCATATCTGGGGCAGAGCCTTCCCAACCAGCAAGAACATAATGGAACTTCATGTCGAACGAGCATGCTGCCAATACATGTTGTGAAAGAAAACCTCTCTTGTTCCGGAAAGGCCCTTGTTCATCGACACCTACGGTCACTGGGAAATGTATGCCGTCAACTGCTCCAACACAATTCTTATTGAAAATCATAGCACAAAAGAGTGCTGCATTTCAGCCACAAGAAGAAAAAAATGAATAAAACAATATGCAAGTCTAGATTATCACATTCCTCACCAGAAAATAAGGATAAAATTGTGGATCTTCTCGAATTGCTGGTGGAACGTTGCATTTCGGAGACTGGAAGAAATCCAACGAAATAGCCATAATTGCAGCCAGCACATTGTTGAAATGACGACTGATGGTTTCACCTGAGTATCTGAATAGCTCCTGAACTGCTCGAGTTCGTAGATTATGCCCAACAATAAACATGAATATTGCTAACTGCTCCTCAATCTTGATCCGATTTGTATGACGCAGTAGGCCCCTGGTATGTAGCATATCACACAATTTAAAGAACGCATGTTTATCCATCCGAAAATTCTCCAAGCAACTTTCCTCTGGTCCCTTAAGAACATCATCCACAAATTTGGATTGCTTAGATTCTGAGGAGTGACCTAATTCCTTTGGAAGTGAAGCTTCAGCATTACCATCTTTCTCATCATCAGAACTCTCCATGGAAGAAGGCAGAATCAACTGCATATCCACGATTTTTGGAATCAACAAAACATCAAGAAACAAGAATCTAGCACGTATCTTCGGTTTAGTCTTCAATGTTACATTCGAAAAATAATACTACAGATGTCTATCGCCCCACTAAAAAATTAGCCCCCCAGCCCCCAACCCTAAACCTTCACTTACAATACGAAAACACAATGTTGTATTCACAAAGGAGTCAATAGAAAGTTTTTAGAAACTTTATCTGTAAAAGGGCATTGGCCGAGTGATCTTAATGACAATAATCAACAGCACGGGGCATCAGTACACGACACCTAAACCACTCAATGGGCATTAGATTAACAAGAACTAAGGGAGGGGGGGCTTAAGCACCCCTAGCCCAATTTTTTTTTACCAAATTATATACTACCTCCGTCCACAAAAAATATTCACTTTTCTGTTTTGGAAACATTAACTTTACATTTTTACCCTAAACCTACCCACTTATTTATAAAAAATCATTCATGGCTTACCTTTTTACACCCACTATTCATTAATATATTCATTTATTATCTCAATGACAAACCTTTTAATCCCACTATCTATTAATCTATTCATTTATTATCTCCACTCACTTTACACTCATTACAATTTATTAATACTCGTGCCACCAAAATCAAGGAACGAATATGGTGGAAAAAGAGAGTATATTTTTGGAAATTTTTTATTTTTAGCACCCTTTGTAGCCGAAAATTTTCAAATTTAGCTCCCCAAAGCTATATTTCTACCGCTGGCACTGCCAAGGACAGTGTAGAACAATAACCGGCTTGTTGGGCATTACATCAAACGCATCGTAGGCATAGCAACTAAAAAGATATACTCTAAATAAAATCAGTATTCCATTTCAAGAATCACTTCCACTTGTTTTCACCTCCACACAACATGTCATTTATTGTCATACCCCTCAACATATATAGCCTTGATAAGCTAAAATTCAAATGCATTTAACATTAACAAATCATTAGTTACACTCTGTATATTTTTCCCCAACCGAAAGAAAAATCCAATCTTTGAAAAATTGTTCTATGAAAAAAGTAACCGGCAAACCAAATTTTAAATTTCCCAAAACCGCTATGGTAACATGAATTACCAGAAAACAAAATGGATAACATGATAGGTATAATAACGTTGAACCATTCCAAATGACGAGCCAATATGTAGTATACACTAATTTAGGGGAAATTGGAAGAACAAATGAACATATTAGACATCAATCGAGGAAATAAGTGGAATATGATAAAGAACCGCGTACCTGAGAATGAAATTCAGGGAAAATTCTTTCGAAAATTTAGCATATACTTGCTTTATTTAGGCTGAAGGAATTGAGGGGAGAGAGGCAAGATTTAAGAGTGTGAATACAGGCTGTTTTGGGTATTAGATATTAGGTGCTTATCCGGTTTCGGTTAATTCGGAATCGAAACCGAAAAACTCGATTATCAGTTAATCGATAATATATTTTTCGATTTCGATTCGAATATCGATACCTCTTTCAAATAAATTTCGATTATAGCGTATAATCGATTAATTGATGATTATAATCGATTAATCGAATTAATATATATATATATATATATATATATATATATATATATAATAAAATATTTGAAATAATTTTGGTTATTTTAATTTTTTTTTAATTTCAGTTTTAAAATTGGTTAACCGTTAAACGAATCGACTAATCGGATCGGTTAATCGATGCGTGTCGGTTTCGATTAGCAATTTTGTCAATTTCGATTTCGATTAATCGAAATTTCGGTTTTGATTATCTGAATGCATTTTTCAATACTTACGACAACATTTTTTATGCCGATCATTTCAGTTAGTTTTGAGATCTATTCAAACATATTTGATTTTAAAACTCAAATAAATATAAAATGATATATATATATATATATATATATATATGTATATATATATGGGTGAATAATTTATCCTACAAGTTTAACTCAATTGGTTAGAAGCAATGATTTGGAACAAAGGGTGGATTATTTGCAAATCCTTGACACAAAGTCTCTCATATGCACTGCCTCATGATGCGCACATGCCAGGTCGGGATAGGCCCGAATATTCGACCCACGACTTGTCGTACATACAAGTAACAATTCTTATGAATAAAAGTTATGAATAAAAGCTATAGTGATTATGATAAAAATGACTATTTTTATGATTAAAAGTGATAATTGTTCATGAATAAAAGTATCAATTATTATGAATAAAAGTTATGATTTTGATAAAGAAAAATTACAATAGTTTCTTAGAATTTGTTCTATCTTTTACTAAAACACATAAATCTAATGAAAATAAAATATTTGATCTAAATGAAAATGACAATATTTATGAATAAAAATTAAATGAATTGAATCCGGATCGAACTTGATCCACATGCATTGTGCATGGAGTGCGTCTCAATCATTTATGGGAGCAAAACTTAAATACTCATTTTTGCAAAGTATGTACAGTCTATAATCAATTCTAAAATTTGCTACATTTCATACTTATTATTAATTTAATGCATTTTTGAGTGAAAAGTGATGAGATTTTTGACATCATTGTTTTTTTTATTATTAAAATCAATGCATTTTGAAGTTTGAAATGAAAAATGAAGTCTCCGGTCGATCAGAGACAGTGTAATGGTCGACTGGAGACTTCAAAAACATTAAAACTATAGAAAAAAGCTTGAGATTTCAGTGACAAACCTTGTTTTCGGTCGTGAAATTGTTGTCTCCGATCGCAAAAATAATTATATCCGGTCGACTGGAGACAACAATTTCACGACATGAGACAAGGTTTTCACGATCGAAAATAAAGTTTTCATGACCGGAAACAAAGTCTTCCAATTGAATCTCATTTTTTTTCAATAATTATAATATTTTAGAAGTCTTCGATCGATAGTTACACTATCTTTGATCGATCATTACACTGTTTTTGATCGATCGAAGAGATTCTTCAATTTTTTGAATTAAAATATATTAAAATAATGAAATGAATATGAAGTGTAGTAAATTTTTAAAATAAATATAAAACATACATCAATTTTTTTTTTAAAAAAAATTCTATATAATTCGTCATCCTTTTGTTGCCATCATTATGGAATTGCAAGAGAAGAAAGGAAAACAAAGAGACGCGAGGAAAGAGAAAAACATTAGAGAAGATTGAAGGAGAAAGGGACACGGAAAAGATGAGGAAATATGTTTTTATTATACCTACCAATCTACCATATTTCCTTTAATTACAACAAAAATCTAAATTGTTTTAAGAAATAAATAAAAATTTAAAAAATGCCAAACAATCTTAACCGTATATCTTCAAAATTCAGTGGTTAGAATGAGACAGGCCATCTTTATCATACTAAGCTATAAATAATTCTAAAGGGATGTTTACCTTACATGAGTAGATTGGATAAATAAAATTAATTCAGCATAATCAAACGTTTACTTTTAAAGATTGATATTTGAGGATAACTCGAAGCGTGAAATTATTTTAATCTTTTGAATTGTTTTTCATTAATTTCAATCCAACCAATATATATAGGGAGGATTGAAATAATCCTCCAAACAAAAGGAGAGTTATTTATCTAAATTTTAATCATCCACTAATCCTTTATAGTAAACAAATGATTGATAGATAAAAATTATCTTATCATACATTTAATCTATCGAATATTCAATCATTTAAGAGAGTGTTTACTTTTCATGATTAACATTTTAAAAGATTGAGTATTCGATGGATTAAATGTGTGATAAGATAAGTTTTATCTATCAATCATTTGTTTACTACAAATAATTAGTAGAGGATTAAATTGGGATAAATAACTTTCTTTTTATTTGGAGGATTATTCCAATCCTACCTATATTGGTTGGATTAAAATTAGTGGAGAATAATTCAAATGATTGAAATAATCACTGACTTTGAGATATCAACAAATATTAATATTTAAAAATATACGCTTGATTAGTTTGTATTAATTTTATCTATCAACCGAATCATATAAATAAACACCCTAATCATGAAAAGTTAACGCTCTCTAACGTGATTCTAGCCATCACAGCATATAAAGAACTTCTGCTTGTAATAATCTAATAAATTGATAGTTCCAATTTAGAAAGGTAAGTTGAAGTTTAAATGTTTAATAGACCAACCACTTTTATTTTTATCTTCTTCTGTTTATCGATAGTTCATACTTTTCTGCAAGGGTTCAAAAAATGTCAACAACGATCTCATTCGTACAGCACGTGTGCGCAAAACATCAGACAATTCACATTTGTAGTCTGTTTGAACACGAAAGATTAGTCATTGTAACCCTTCGACTGTTCTTCTTATGTCAGCAAAGATTTGTGTTTTGTTCTAGAAGGCTACATAAAATTTCAACAGTCGGGTCCCACAGTTGAAAATTCTTGCAAAAATTCCAAATCTCCGAACAACTAAATATACCCACCTTGGCAACTTTAGCACTATTTGTCAATCTAAACTCTTAACTCTGTCATCACAACACTTCGCAATATAAAAGTCGGGAATTTTTCGATAGTGGGATCTCAAATTTCTATAAAATAATCTTGTAACCAATCATAATCAATTACTCATTACTGACTAAGTCAAATGGCAACATTAATTTTTTCATCATACCTAAAAGGTTGTATTCAGCAGCTGTCTTTCCTAAAATTCATAAAGTTGAGAAAACTTGAAAATTCTTGCTTCAATTTCCGTTCCCTCTCTGCAAATGGAGCTCTTCTGTGCAGCTCTCTATCTTCTAACCATATTCAGATCCTCTTCTGCAGCTGATACACTTTCTGCAAACCAAACTCTTGCTGATGGAGAGGTATTGATCTCTCCAGCCCAAACGTACGAGCTCGGATTCTTCTCGCCGGGATCATCCACAGCCAGATTCTTGGGAATATGGTACAAAGCCACACCAGAAGTTGTAGTTTGGGTTGCAAACAGAGAAATTTCGATCACCGGTCATAACGGAGTTCTAACTTTATCCGAAAATGGTAATCTGATCCTTACCTCAGCACAAGGTACAACCATATGGTCATCCAATTCCTCCACACTAGCACCAAGTCCAGTTCTGCAGCTCCTGAATTCCGGAAACCTCGTTGTTGTCCAGAACTCGGCGTATATTTGGCAGAGCTTCGATTACCCAGGCGACACTAGGCTACCGGGAATGAAGCTAATGCAAGACACTGAGGATGGAGATGGTAAATATCTGACCTCATGGAAAAGTGGTGATGATCCATCTATGGGAGAGTTAAGTTACAAGATTGAAAATCAAGGATTATCCCAAACCATAATAATCAAAGGAAGGAGATATTAAACAGGGTTGTTTTTGGAATGGAAATTTTGTTGGATATCCAAGTACACAAGATCCAGCTTGGAAAGTTGACGTGAAACCAACAAGGGTAGGTTGGTTTCAGTTCTTCAACCTTTCTATGATTCAGTTCATGCCAGATTAACCATGAATTACTCGGGTTATCTCCAGCGCTACGTGATGAACGAGAGGAATGACGGTTGGATTCTCATGATTGCACTCCCTCATGATCTGTGTGACAATTATGATCTATGTGGAATAATGGGATCTGCAAGGTTTACAAGAATCCAGTGTGTGAGTGTCTGAGGGGTTTCAGCGAAATCCGAGAGCGAATGGAGCGTGTTCGACTGGAGAGGAGGGTGCACCAGGAATCAGTCATTGGATTGCCAGAAAGAAGAAGGGTTTCTTGAAGTTACAGGAATCAAGTTCCCCGATTCACTGAATTTTCAGTTGAACACTAGCATGACTATTGATAAATGCCCGAAGAATGTTTCAAGAACTGCAACTGCACTGCTTATGCCGATCCTTTCTTCAACAATGGGAGCAGCTGCATGATGTGGTTCGGGGACTTGATTGATATGAGGGAATACACTACAGAATCTGGTCCTGCACCTAGCATCCATATTCGCGTGCCTATCTCAGAGCTTGGTAAATGGATCTCTTGATTACGCTAAGGTTGTTTTTGGAGAATGATACATGCTTATGACTGACTTGATTGACTGTTTAACATTTGACAGATCAAAATAAGGGAAAGGGACCAGGAAGGACGACAATCATAGTTATAGCTACTTTATCTTGTTTGGCTATGCTTATCTTGGTCGTGGCTGTTTGGGGCGTACTTCTGAGGATAAGGCGCAAGAGACGAAGCTATATCAAACGGCTAGGTTACATCACTAAACCTTTCTATGAATGAGATATACTATACTAACAAGCATTATTATGGACAATTGAAAGATGTTACGATTGATGAACTCTTTCAGCAGATTCTAAAATGACCGGTGAGGAATTAGAGTTACCTCTCTTCGATTTGGCAACCATCGAAGCAGCGACAGATAGTTTTTCGGAGCAAAACATGATTGGCCAAGGTGGTTTCGGCCCTGTTTATAAGGTAAAAGCACCATTTTCTATGTACTCATACATTTACATAAGAATTAGGTATACTTTCTATATTTGAATATGGTTGTTGCAGGGAAACCTTTCAGCAGGAGAAGTAATTGCAGTGAAAAGAATGTCGAAGATTTCTGGACAAGGCCACGAAGAGTTCAAAACAGAAATCAACTTAATTGCAAAACTTCAGCATAGGAACCTCGTCAGGATTTTAGGATGCTGCGTTGAAGGGGAGGAAAAGATGCTCATCTACAGTACATGCCGAACAGAAGCTTGGATCATTTCCTTTTGGTTCGATCAATCAATAATCTTAGCACAGAATCATTCAGCAGTACCGGAAATGTATTCTTAAACTGACTAAAATTCTTGATCAACTGCTGCAGATCAGCGAAGGAGGCGCTGTTGAACTGGCCCAAGCGGTTTGAGATCATTATGGGGATTGCAAGAGGCCTTCTCTACCTCCACCATGATTCCAGGCTCAATGTCATCCACAGAGACCTGAAAACGAGCAACATTTTGTTAGACGAGAACCTAAGCGCAAAGATTTCAGACTTGGTCTAGCAAGAATGTTTGAAGGATCAAACAATATCAACAACAACAAGAGTTGTTGGAACATAGTATGCATCTTATAAACATATGTGCATATGCAAATCTTTTCTTTGAGTCTAATGTATGAAAAACCCTCGTCACAGCGGTTACATGGCTCCAGAGTATGCGTTTGATGGGAAATTCTCCATCAAGTCGGATGTATACAGCTTGGGCGTTATGATATTGGAGATCGTCAGCGGACAGAAGAACAGAGGCTTCAAACATCCTTCCTGCTACAAGAACCTTCTAGAACAGGTGAAAGCTTTATTAATGAATAATTTAGCAGTTAGCAGAACCTAAAAAACTGCATAGACTCAGACATGCACAAGGCCACTGAATATGGAAATAATCTGCATAAACTGTTTACAGGCATGGCATTTTTGTAAGGAAGGCAGAGAGTTGGAAATGATGGATCCGTGCTACAAGAATTCCTACATCGAATCCCAAGTGAGGAGGTGCATTCAAGTTGGGTCATTGTGCGTTCAGAATGTGGCAGGCGACAGGCCAATGATGCCGTCTGTGGTGCTGATGTTGAGCACCGAGGACACGGTGTTACCTCAGCCCAGGAAGCCCGGTTTTTTCTTACACGGGGACTCCAGTTTCTCGCAGAGCAATGCTTCAGGAAGTACGGGTGGCGCAGTAACCATAACTGACGTAGAAGCCAGGTAGTGTTTGCTTGATGAGGAGATATATACTATAACTTTGTGTTGGAGGGTTGGGATAATCTTGAGATGTATGAATACCAGATTGTTATGGCACTCTATTCAAATATGATGAATCACTTTTGAAGATTTAAATCCCAAGAAAAATCATATTAACACCTACTGTTATCTCTAAAGTGAAATATTGAAATCCCTTTCATTAAATTACTCGATAACATTAGTATACAAATTGCTCGTAGCGAAAATATTATAATTTGACTATTGCAATCAAGTTGTAATATGGTAACAAATTAAGCAATCTGACTTCGTAGTATAATCAATTAGATAATCCAAATACTGACTCTCAGGTCCCACTACTTCCATGCGTAGAAAATCTTGCAATATCATATAAAAGGGGCGTCACTTACAACAACAATACCATATTTTTAGACAATAAAATTTAATTGAATACATTGGATACAAACTTAATGTTAGCTGCATGCGGATTTGGTCAATTTATCTTTGCAACGAATACAAGAAAGAATGTACGGCACTCAATTTTCTGAAATGTCAAAACGAACTTTTATTGCAAATATCTGATCTCCAAAGTCATTACTACTATTTCTCGACAAAGACAAATCTGGACAGCAGTGACCACACGTTAAGAATGTATATTTCTATAATTGTATTCTATTCCTTTGTGAATGAATCATCAATTCAAGCATTCCTCTCTACTGCTCTCTGGTTTCTAACCATCTTCAAATTCTGCATTGCCGCTGATAAACTTCCTGCTAACCAAACTCTTACAGATGGAGAGGTATTGATTTCTCCATCCCAAACATTCGAGCTCGGATTCTTCTATCCGGGCTCATCCACAGCCAGATTCTTGGAAATTCGGTACAGAGCCACACCAGATGTCGTCGTCTGGGTTGCAAACAGAGAGAGACCGATCACCGGCTCACCAGGAGTCTTGGCCTTATCCAAGAATGGCACACTGGTTCTCACCAAAGCTCAGAGGTCAAACATCTGGTCATCCAGCTCCTCCATGGAAGCATCAGCTCCACTTCTCCAGCTTCTGGATTCTGGAAATCTGATCATTGTAGATGATGCCTCTTTCTAGGCCGGACAGCTACGTGTGGCAGAGCTTCGACTACCCTGGTAACACCACTTTACCGGGGATGAAGATGGTGCAGGATCTTGACACAGGAGAGGAAAAATATCTAACCTCATGGAGAAGTGCTGATGATCCATCCACTGGAGAATTCAGTTGTAAGATTGAAACTATGGATTGTCTAAAGTGATGATCAAGAAAGAATGCAAAAAGAGTACAAAGCAATCTTCTGGGACGTCCGCTTCCCTGTATTTCCATATTTAGCCTTCGAAGCGCAGGGAACTAAAGTGGTAATCTAAAATGGGAGACTGCTTTCCATCTTTCAGCCCTTCAGAGAATCATCAGTTAACACAAGATTGAACATGAACTAATTGGGATCAACTCGACGCTATGCGATGAATGAAAAGAGAGATGGTTGGATTCTTATGCTTACAGGCCAGCGACTCATGTCACAATTATGGCTTGTGTGGTAGCAATGGCATCTGTAAAGTTATCAAGACACCAATGTGTGAATCAAAGTTGTCAAAAAGCTGCCATGGCAGATGGTGGTTGCAGGTTTTTAGGATTTTGCCATGCCATCTCAGACATGGCAACTTTCCCTAGCGCGCTATGGCAACCGCCATGACCATGGCGGTAATGGCAGATATGATGATTATGACACAAATGATGCTGCCAATTAGTTTATTTTTTTTAAAGAAAAAATCCAAGTCAAACCCGACCTAGACCCGAACCCGACCCACTCTAAAATTGGGGTTTAATCATATCAAAACAAAAAATTATTCTTTTTCTCTTCACCTTAGTCTCTTCTGTATAATTTTCTTTTAGCTAATTTTGGTTGGGGCCTTAGGGCACTTTTACTACAAGCCTGTGACCTATAAAACACTAAGGTTCATCAAAATGAATTAGTTATAAAAGTCAATGCATCCATTGGAAAAATTACTTGTTTCAAAAATTTTCACCTAGGTTCGAATCTCATGCAAAAAATTTATCTTTTTGGATTCAATAAGTTGTTCAGTGGATTCATCAACTTTCACAGCAGATTCATCATTTTTTAGTTCGCAAGTTTTCATACTAAAAATAGTTCTCACATTAACCCTTATATATATATATATAGGTTGGATCTAATGAAAATTTATTTTTTTAAGAACTATGCACAGACGTATAAAGTTGATGAACAAAATCTATAAAGTTATGCACAATGAAAACATTCTAAAATTATTGTATAACAAGAAAATTTTAAAAAGTTTTTGTTATGCAAAACTTTATACCGTTATGTGCATCATCTTTATACGTCTTATGTATAGTTCACATAGTTCTAAAAAAATATAGTTCTCAATTGATCAACTCCCTATCTATATATTTCCAAATCTACTGAGTGCGGCTCATTATAAGTTATTATATATAAATTGATTCAACTAATCAACTGTAAATCTTATAACCAAGAACTTGATGGATAAATAAATTTCGACCAAACCAACTGAATTCACGATTGATCCAAAACACTCGTTAATCTGGTTTACTTTACTAAAGAAAAAAAAAGTATACCGCAGGCCCAACTAAATAAGAATTACTATTGAAGATAGACTTTAATAATAGTATCTTTTGATTGATTGATTTTTTTTAATCAAATTGAAAAAGAAATCTTTGATCGATTGATCCAACAACAGTATGGTAGCACTTTTATAGTCAAAGTATGCGTACTTTATGTGTGTGTATATATACATATATAGGGAGTGGATCAAATGAGAACCACATCTTTTTTACGAACTCTGCGAACCATGCATAAGAAGTTGAAAATGATGCACAAAACAGTATAAAGTTGTGCATAACGAAAACTTTCTAAAATTATTTTGTTGTTCAACAATTTTAGAAAGTTTTCGTTATGCACTAACTCTTGTTAATGCATCATCTTCAACGTTTATGCATGGTTCTCAAGTTCTCAAAAGATGAGTTCTCACTAAATCCAACCCATATATATATATATATATATATATGAGATGGATCGGTAGGAATGGATAATTTGGTAGGAAATAGGAATGAATCTGGGCCTTTGATTTGCTATATCAATGATTGAGATTTAATTTTGGGTGTGCTTCTGGTTTTGTGTTTTGTGTGCTATACGGATTATTGTGCAACACTATAACTCTTCTTGTGCTTCTGTGAATGAAAGATGTGTTAAACTAATATATTTAGCATATGTGCTACTGAATTGATGAAATATGTGCTAAACTAACATATGCAATATAGTAATTACGATTGTGCTACAAAATATGAAAGATGTCTACTATTCGTATTTTAAATACATTAAGGAACTTTCTCACCATAACCAACCCTATATATATATATATATATATATATATATATATAGGAGTGGATCAAATGAGAACCACATCTTTTTGCGAACTCTGCGAACCATGCATAAGGCGTTGAAGATGATGCACAAAAGCGGTTTAAAGTTGTGCATAACGAAAACTTTCTAAAATTATTTTTGTGCAACAATTTTAGAAAGTTTTGTTATGCACAACTTTATCTATTTGTGCATTATCTTCAACGTCTTATGCATGGTTCTCAAGTTCTCAAAAAGATGAGTTCTCTTGGATCCAACCCTATATATATATATATATATATAGGGGTTGGATCCGATGAACTCATCTTTTGAGAACTTGAGAACCATGCATAAGGCGTTGAAGATAATGCAAAGCGGTATAAAGTTGTGCATAAAGAAAACTTTCTAAAATTGTTGCACAACAAAATAATTTTAGAAAGTTTTCGTTATCTTAACTTTATATCGCTTTTATCATCATCTTTAACGTCTTATGCATGGTTCGCAGTCATAAAAAATATGTGATTCTCATTTGATCCATTCCTATATATATATATATATATATATATATATATATATATATATATTGTTCCACACTTTCGGTACAATCTTTAGTAAATTGATTTCCTTTTTCAAATCAAGTTAGGACAATCCAACTTTTAAGTACTGAAAATCATAACAGCAAAACACAAAATATGCGTGGAAATTTTATTCAAATAAAAGTCAATCATCTTTCTGCATGCCATATTTGTGGTTGCCAACATAATTTTTCTGTGTTGAAACAAATGAATTTGTCCTAAATTTGAAAATGAATCAATTTATTAGGTACTAACTTTATTGAAAGTATGATATGCTTTCTAAAAGAACCTGCCTACTCTGGACTATAAAGTAACATTTATTCTCCTTATTTATTGTTAGTGGTTGCAGATTTTCATAAACATCAAAAATTATTACCATGATTAAAAAAGTGATTAGATGTTAATGCCCAGCCCACCATAGAAATCGACCTTTTGCTACAGAGCCAGCGACTAAAGTCTGTTAGAATGATGACAGTGATTGAAGAATCTTCACATTCTTTCCTAAAATCAGCCGAAATTTCCGCTCCGAAAATCTTGATATCTTTAATTACCAAGTTGTTGATGATCATGCCTCCATTTCGGAACATCATTTCCACCATAATTCTTTTGTCTCATTATCTCACTTGTGTCATCTCCCAAGATCCCGATTATCCAACTGCAAATCTCTCCACTTCATGGATCAACAATCCTTCCGCAAACAATCGTTCAGTTACTTTCACCGACAGCTCAACCATCACAGCCATCCTCCTCAACGGTCAAAATGGCCCCGTTTGGGCCTGCGGATTCTACTGCAACGACAGCTGCGAGCTGGCCACGTTCATTGTCAACTTGAACGACACCGGACTCATCGTCCCCGACGCCAAGCTCCTGCAGATCGTGTGGTCCGCGAATCGGAACAATCCGGTGAAGGTAAACGCGGCGTTGCAGCTCACCGCCGACGGCGACTTAGTCCTCAGAGGCGCAGACGGCGAATTGGCGTGGTCCACCAACACCGCTGGAAAAGGCGCTGCAGGGTTGAACTTGACAGAAAGAGGAAATCTCCTTCTGTTTGATGCGAAAGACAACGTCGTTTGGCAGTCTTTTGATCATCCTACCGATTGCTTGCTTCCTGGGCAGAAGCTGCTGTCTGGGAAGAATCTGACAGCTAGTGGAAGTTTATATTCACTTTCAATGACAGATGCAGGCTTGATTGCTTATGTTTTATCTGATCCTCCACAGGTTTACTATGAAAAATTGCTGAGCGGCAGCAAGAAGAAGAATAAAGAAGCCAGTTATGCTAAGTTTCAAGATGAATCATCTGCCTCAAGTTCATCTGGAGCTCTGGAGCTGTACATCAATGGAGTCGAGCCCAATTATCCGGACATGACGATTCCGATCCCTGGATTCGCTTTGGCTCAGTTTATCAAACTGGGAGTTGATGGGCATCTACGAGTGTTTGAGTGGGACGATGATGCGTGGCTGTGGAAGGAAGCCGCTGACATTTTCACGAATACTAGCACGGGCTATCTTGATGAGTGCGATTACCCCATGGTTTGTGGTGAATATGGAGTTTGCACGAACGGGCAATGCAGTTGCCCGGGTGGGGAGAGAAGCTTTAGGCAGATAGATGATGCGAGTCCTAATCTTGGTTGCTCTGAGGTTGTTCCACTGGCTTGTGATGCTGTCGACAAGCATAGTTTCTTGGATGTTGATGGTGCAGCCTACTTCACCTTTGTTGCTGACATTAACAAGACAGATGTTGATGGCTGCAAAGAGGCTTGTTTGAGGAATTGCTCGTGCAAAGCTGCTATCTTCCGCCATGGCTCCAATTCTTCCAGCGGGAGCTGCTTCTTGCCATCACAGATCTTCTCTTTGATGAGTGATGAAAGGGGAAATGGTTCTGTGTCTATAAAAGTGCAGATTGCTCCCAAGGGAAAGATTGGCTTGTTATGGCCTATTTTGGGATCAATTATTGCAGTTGTTTCTGTGTCTGTTGTTGTTGGAGCTGTTTTCTTTGTATACAGAAGGAAGAAGAGGAATTACGAAGATGTCGAGGAGGACTATTTAGATCATATACCAGGCATGCCTACTAGATTCTCTTATGAGGAGTTGGTAACTGCAACGGAGAACTTCAAGACACAGCTTGGTAGAGGAGGATTTGGTTCGGTTTTCGAGGGGTTGCTGCGTGATGGTTGCACAAGAGTTGCAGTGAAATGCCTTGATGGAGTTGGTCACGTTAGAAGGTCATTTCTTGCAGAGGTTGAAACTATTGGGAGCATTCACCATGTCAATTTGGTGAAACTAATTGGCTTCTGCGCGGAAAAATCTCACAGGCTTCTGGTCTACGAGTACATGTGCAATGGCTCTCTGGACAGTTGGATATATTGCAGAAGCAGCGCGGCGCCTTTGGAGTGGAGCCAGAGAAGAAACATCATCCTTGGCATAGCCAAAGGGTTGGCCTATCTTCATCAAGACTGCAGGCAGACGATCATCCACTTTGACATCAAGCCTCAGAACATACTCTTGGATGAGAATCACAACGCAAAGCTGGCTGATTTTGGGCTCTCTAAACTCGTGGACAAGGACCAGAGCAAGGTCGTCACGTTCATGAAAGGCACCCCAGGGTATCTCGCCCCGGAATGGCTCAGCGGAGTTATCTCAGAGAAGGTCGATGTTTATAGCTTTGGAGTAGTGGTTCTTCAAATTGTATCTGGGAGGAAGGTTTTTGATGAGTGTAGGCTGGAAGAGGAACAGCATCTCTTGGCTGTTTTCGAGCAAAAGGCAAAGGAGGGAGAGTGGTTGGATCTCAGTGATAGATGCTGCCTAGATGTGGAGTCGAATATGGCAGAGATTGAGAGGATGATGCAGATTTCTGCTTGGTGTCTGCAACACCATGAGAAGAGGCCTATTATGTCAATGGTGTTGAAGGTTTTAGAGGGTGCAAATGATGTCCCAAGAGATGTTGATTACAACTTCTTGATTCCACAGTATTTGGCTGGCAGAATTCAAGAAGTTGCGTCCAAGGATGAAACTCCTCTCCTTCCTTCACTTCTGTCGGGGCCACGATGAAATGGCGGTGTTATTGTTCTTTTGTCGCTTCTCGACGGGTGGAAAAGTGTTAAGAGTTCACAAAAACTCAATCATGCATGTCCATGCGGATGGACAAAAGTATCATTTGCTCTTAAGAAAATGATCATTTACATTGAAGAAAAGTATTTATTTTTTTACACTATAATTAAAACTATCATTTATATCGAAGAAAGTATTAATGTCTGTACATGCGGATATCCGTACAGGAAACCATCTCGTTGGAGTTTGGTGTTTCGTCTTGTGTTTCATTTGCAACTGCAAAACTCATAAATTTGCTGCATGGGTATCCGATACGAGATTTTTTGTGTTACATTTCGTATCTCGCTATAACCAGAATAACTGAATTAGATGAGGTACGTACTACTATAAGACGATGCCTTGACTATAAATGTTACATGTAATAGGTAACATGAAACATAAAAAAGTTCTAATAACGACTCTCTGAATTGCTTGTTGATCAACTAGGTCAACAATGACCAGCTAGGTTCATCTACTTCAAGTTCTGTTCCATCTTTAACTATGACGCCACCAAAATTGAACTCGAAACAACAGATTAGATTGGTATTGAATTTAACAAGAATTTGCAAATATACACATAGATATGGTTGCAACTATATACATTGATAATGTACTTGACTATGAAGAGCAGCAATGAGGCTCTAAACACGTATGGTGGACTAAAACACAAGATATAATAAAAACTAATGAATAATCCTAAACAGCTGAGTTTGTATTACTACAAATTAGATTTGACTCAAAGTTCAAAAGGAATAATATACATTATTTTGAAATGCTAACGAAAGACCAACCCTTCTGAGTCCAAGTGTTACTTTTCTTTCCTGATGATACATAAAATTTCAACTGTCAGGTCCCTTAAAAAGTTAAAAGAAAAACAAAAAACAAATTAAAAACGATATGAATGTCACCATTAGTAAAAAAAAACACGGTCTCGTAAATGCTACATATTTATACTAGGATTGAATTAGCAACTGTATGAATATAATAATAAGTCTTATTGATCAAAATTCGCAAATGGTGGAGGATCCTGAGAGTGGAGAGGATAAATATCTGACGTCGTGGAGAAGTACTGACGATCCGTCTGTGGGAGAATACAGTTACAGGATCGAAAACCATGGACTGTCTCAAATGTCGATCACAATACAGGACTGTATTATGGAACGGCCATTTTCGTTAGCTTTCCGAATTTAGGAGACCAGGCTTGGAAGACTGAGGCTACATCGAGCAAGGGAAGATTGGTTTCGGTGTTTAATCCTATCGATGATCACCTTGAATCACTGAATGAGCAGAGAGATGGCTGGATTTCCATGCTTGCTTCTCTCCGTGACTTGTGTGAAGTTTATGGAAAGTGTGGTGGTAATGGTACATGTAAGATTTACAAAACGCCGATATGTGAGTGTTTGAGGGGATTCAGGCCCAAGTAGGAGATGGAATGGACGATCTAGGAGGGTGTTACAGAGATATGCCGTTGGATTCTGAAAGGAATATGGGTTTATGAAGGTGGAAGGGATCAAGTTCCCTGCTTGAAGAACTGTAACTGCACTGCTTATGCGGATCCGGTCTCTGATGGTGTGAGTATTGGTGAATGTGGTTTGGGGATTTGATTGACCTAAGGGAGCAGGGTGGTGGAGGAGATGGAGCAGGGCCGACTATCTATATTCGTCTGCCTGTTTCAGAACTCGGTAGGAAGAATGAATATCTCAGTGCATACTATCTAAAACCATCAACACTTGCAGATCAGAGCACAAGTGCAAACTGAGGTGGCCGAACCATTTTTTACCATTATTATAGGGACAGCTAAAGGCCTTCTCTGCCTCCATCACGATTCCAGACTCAAAATCATCCACACAGACCAGAAAACGAGCAATATTTTGTTAGACAAGAATCTGAAAGCAAAGATCTCTGATTTTGGCTTAGCAAGAATGTTTGAAGAGGATGATCAGATTACAGCAAGAACAGACAGAGTCATTGTTTCATGAAAACCTCATGACAGTGGTTATATGGCTCTTGAGTATGAATATGACAGAAGTTCTCCATCAAGTCTGGACATATTTACCCTGGGCTTCATGATACTGGAGATTGTGAGCGGGAAAAGAAACAGAGGCTTCAAGCATCCTTCTTGCTTTCAGAAACTCTTGGAACAGGTGAAAATAGTCAATCATGGCTTCTTCATTTTTTGCTCATTGATACAACAGTTGAATTAAGTAGAGTCCATTGATCACTAGCGGAGCCAGGGGGGGTTCAAGCAACCCCCAATTATTTTTTTAATCTTAAAATTTATGTATATCTATATATACTTTTTTGAAAACTTTCAATTTTAGCACCCTTCTTGCCGATTTTTTTTACTTTAGCTCCCTTTCATGCTATAATTCTCGCTCCCCCTGCTACTGATCATAAACTGTTGCAAGCATGGGTTCTTTGTAAGGAAAGCAGAGATTTAGAACTGATGGATCCAAGCTGTAATACTTCATATGTGGAATCACAAGTGAAGAGATGCATTCGAGTCGGGTTATTATGTGTTCATAATGCGGCCGAGGACACACCGGTGATGCCTTCAGTGTTTCTCATGTTGAGCACCGAGGACCCGGTGTTGACTGAGCCGAAAAAGCCCGGGTTTTTCTTGCGAAGTAGTTAAAGTGTTTCACAGAGCAACGCTTCAATGAGCAAGGAGTCTAGTATGGTGTAATCACCATAAGTGATATAGAAGCAAGGTAAAGATTTGGTGGATTTTTCAATGTGTAGATATATACATATATATTCAGAAATGAAAAATCTAAAAACTCATTTTGCTTGATCAAGAGATGGTCACTGGCTCTCAGAAGATTGGCAACGTGGAGCCCTACTTTATTTAGTAGTTTCAAGAAACTTGACAATATTATTGTATATCATAATATGAAATTTATGCAAAGTAAAAAAAAGGAACCAATTAATGTTATTGTAAATAAGAAAAATTACGTCACGGACTAAATAATGCATAGTACCAGTTTGAACAGACAAATATCTGAGCCTATCTAATGCATGTATAACATAAATCCAATGCTGACATTATGACATACTTGTCTCAAAATCCAACAAGATTGCTTAATAATCTTTTTCACACAAGGTTTCAAGATTATATAAAGATTACAGGTTGATTTCAAGGATTTATTACCAAAGAAAAGGATATTAAAATTGATTATATATAATCACAATTTGAAGAAGAATAACTCACTCCAATGGCGGCTTTTTCTCTCTAATTCTCTTCTCTCTCCTCATCCTCTCCTCTTGCCAACAAGTCCCCAGCATCATCCACGACGCCTGCAAGGCCTCACGTGACCCGCCGGCGTGCGAGGACTGGCTGTCCCTCTCCGGTCACGTGCCGCCCAATGCCACCGCGCTGCAGCTCATCCAGTCGTCGCTGCAGATCATCTCCGACGATCTCGACAAGGGCCGAGCCATGGTCGGAGATATCCTCAACTCATCTACCGGAAACCCAAACCGCACCGCCGCCGCCCAGAGCTGCCTGGAAATGGTGCAGTACTCCGCCTACCGGGCCGACCTCGTCGGCGGCGCCCTACGCCGCCGCGAGATAAAGGAGGCGCGTGCATGGATGAGCGGCGCGCTGGCGTACAAGTACGACTGTTGGTCGGCGCTCAAGTACGTGAACGACACGGCCGAGGTGGTCAAAACGATGTTGTTTTCAACTCGACTTT
The DNA here is from genome assembly GCA_036937905.1 of Salvia rosmarinus. Classification (NCBI taxonomy): domain Eukaryota; kingdom Viridiplantae; phylum Streptophyta; class Magnoliopsida; order Lamiales; family Lamiaceae; genus Salvia; species Salvia rosmarinus. The sequence continues at coordinate 10,380,084 of CM072817.1, read as the reverse complement.
GATCGGCGGCGGCAGCGCCGCGCTGGCGATGCTGGTGAATTACGATTTATATGGTGAGATAACCGGGTCCTGGAGCCCGGTCCGGACTGAGCGGGACGGATTCTGGGAACTGGTTTCCGGTTCTGAACCCGCTTCATCAGGTGGGGCGTGCCACGAGGGTTGAAGGTGGATGTGACGGTGTGCAAGGGCGGAGGCGGGTGCGACTACGACACGGTGCAGAAGGCGGTTGATGCGGCACCGTTCGGTTCGGGAAAGCGGTTCGTGATATGGATAAAAACCGGGGTTTATGAGGAAACGGTTTTGGTGGGGTTGGAGAAGACGAACGTGGTTTTCTTAGGGGATGGGATGGGCAAAACGGTCATTACAGGGTTGAAGAATGCAGGCCAGCCCGGGGTGTCCACGTACCGGTCTGCCACTGTTGGTAAGTTTTGACTTTTGAAATGAAATTCTTGTTATATGCCACATGTTGTTTGAGGTGTAATATCAACATGGTATGTTGGGGTTTGTTTACCTTAATAAGTAGTTGTGTGTGTATCAATTAATGGACTTTGAGGGTGTTTGGCATAAGTTCTTGTACTCCCTTAGTCCGTCGAATCTATTCCTATGAATGTTTGGTACAAGTTTTAATAAAAATTGTTGAATGTACTATGAGTGGAGTAAAAGTCTCATAATAGTGTAATATTAAATTAGTTAGTGGTGGAATTAAGTGATAAAAGGTATACATAAATAGGTTGTTGAGGATAAAAAAGAGAAATATTGGTGGGTTATGGGTGGTCAAAGGTGTAAATAAATGATATCATTGTGGATAAAATTGGGAAAATAGTTAACATAAATGGATAGAAAGGAAATTGGAGATGTCGCAAAAGAAAAATTAGGAAGAAAATTGGGGGACAACGGAAGTTCCAACAATTTATAAATTCTTCAAAAATAAGTTTACCAACCACAACTTATTTTTTTATAATCTTATAAGAAACAACGAATTTATAAAAATAATCGTATTATGATTTATTATTTTCATATATACCCTTTTAGTTTCATGTATCTTCGATTTTTCTATCTAATTTATAATTTTTTTCTGTAGCTTATAAGCTCAATTATTCTAATATTTTGACATCTTATAAGCTCTTGAGATTTATATCTTATAAGCTCTTGAAACATATTATAAGCTACTGAAACTTATAAGCTCTATAAAATAAGCTTAGTCAAACACCCTGTAAGTCATCTTTCCAACACTTTAAATCTCCATTTTGTCGAGTGGCAAACATGGGATGACGATGAGTATAATGAAAAATGATCTCATTTAATGCATTATTATCTTCGAATTCAAATATTGCATCATAAATATTTTGTAATTGCAAGCATTTAATCACAATGAAGGCATGGTCACTACCCCATCACGAGGAGGCACCGTTCTCCTATTTTCATTTTTATTTTTTAGTGAGTCTTGTGTGGTATGGTCTGACGAATTTTGATCTGTAAGACTTGATTCAAAGGTAAGATATGTTATGCTTGAATTGGGATATTTGATCAATTCTTGATCTGTAAGACGATTTTGCACGAATTTTGCGTAATCTTTTAAAGTTGGAGGATGAGAGATTAAACTCGATTATCCAAAAACTAGGACTGTGATTTTCTCTAAGTTTACTTCTCTCTACAGGAATTCTTGGAGATGGATTCATGGCGAGTAACGTGACCTTCCAAAACACAGCAGGCCCCGAAACTCATCAAGCAGTAGCTTTCCGATCGGACAGCGATCGCTCCATCATAGAAAATTGCGAATTCCTCGGCAATCAAGACACTCTTTACGCACACAGCATGCGGCAGTACTACAAATCTTGCCGCATCCAAGGCAACGTCGACTTCATCTTTGGCAACTCGGCGGCCATCTTCCAAGACTGCCACATCCTCATCGCTCCCCGGCAGCAAAACCCCGAGAAAGGCGAGAAAAACGCGGTCACGGCCCATGGGAGGACGGACCCTGCTCAGTCAACGGGCTTCGTATTCCAAAACTGCGTTGTCAATGGCACCGAGGCCTACATGGATCTGTTCCGCCGCAACCCGAGGGTGCACTCTAATTTTCTGGGTAGGCCGTGGAAAGCCTACTCGAGAACTGTTTTCATCTCGTGTGATTTGGAGGCTATTGTTACACTTGACGGGTGGATGCCGTGGGACGGAGAGTTTGCATTGGAGACTTTGTACTATGGAGAGTACAAGAATGTTGGTGCCGGATCGGATACGTCGGGAAGAGTGCGGTGGAGCAGTCAAATTCCCGCAGAGCATGTTGTGTCTTATTCTGTCAAAAATTTCATCCAAGGAGATCGGTGGATTCATGCCATCTAACTTAATGTTAGTATATTCAAACTTAGGAAAATTATATTACATAATGGAGAAAATAACCTAATATTAGCAAGAATTATGAAGAAATTTCTTGCTTAGTAAATCCCCTCGGTTATTTTGAAGAATAAAATTGTTTTTTTTTAATTAATTTTTATATGTTTACAATATATACGTACAATAGATTCGCGGACAGTTAGAAAAACCCTCTTTTGAATGCATATACCTCGTCAAAGATGTTCCCGAATGATTTTCCGCCAGCCTTGCCCTCCGACTTCTCACATTGGCCTAGTGGTTCGGCCCGACCCAAATGTTTGACAACTCTAGTGCAACCACACTTTACGTCAACCTTAGTGCAACAATTGAGATTTTATGCAGCTGTGACTTGTAATAATCTCAAAATAATCATAGTTTCACTGTCAACGCCTATCACTTGGGAAACAAAATCCACATATTTTAATATAGACCAAAACTTGTACGCATATGAATGTGTGGTGCAGTCATCCAATTAGAGTTTACTGATCCTTAATTATAATTTATTAGTTATAATTAAAATTTAATTAAGATGGATGTATCGTGCATCCAGATGCACCTTTGACTTCTGCTTCCTTTGGATGGATCTGGAAATTCCATGCCGTGACAACTCTTTTTCATGCCTAAGTTGTTTATAAAGGTAGCCGTGTTGTGGTTAATTTGAATATTCTTCTGTACTTGCTATCTGTACCTTTTACTTAATAATTTTATTTGACTTTTACAAGACAAAATTCTTGAGATGATGACCTAAGGAGTTTGAACTCGGCAGCGGTCTTTTTAAGCTGGTACAGTTTCAAGAATTCCTCAAGTTAATCAAACCAAGGCCAAGATCATAATATACCTCTCCTCCAAATTTAAATTATATCATGAGAAATCCACAGTTCATCTGTGTTGCTCTCTGTATATTTTTAACCATTTCCAAATTATCCATTGCTGCTGATACACTTCCTGCAAACCAAACTCTTGTTGATGGAGAAGTACTAACTTCTCCATCTCAAATGTTCGAGCTCGGATTCTTCTCTCCGGGCTCATCTACAACCAGATACTTGGGAATATGGTACAAAGCCACACCGGATGTCGTCGTTTGGGTTGCAAACAGACAAAATCCGATCACCGGCCTAACCGAAGTTCTTACTCTATCCCAAAATGGCAATCTGATCCTCATCTCAGCACAAGGTACAATCATATGGTCTTCCAATTCCTCCATAGCAGCATCAAGTCCAGTTCTCCACCTCCTGGATACCGGAAACCTCGTTGTTGTCGAAAACTCGACCTATTTATGGCAGAGTTTTGATTACCCTGGCAACACCAGGTTGCCCGGGATGAAGATGGTGAACGATCCGAACTCTGGATTGGACAAACATCTGACGTCGTGGAAGAGCCCCAACGATCCATCCGAAGGAGATTATGCTTACAGGATTGAGAATCATGGATTATCTCAAGTGAGTGTTGCAATGGGGAGCAAGAAACAGTACAGGACTGGCCCTTGGGATGGGATACAGTTTACCGGGCTTCCGCTCATATTCTATCAAGATATCATATCTGAAAATGATTTCAGCAGTGATGGTAAGCTGATCTCCATTGTTGAGGCATACAACACCTCATCTATCATGAGACTGACCTTGAGTTCCTCAGGGTTGCTTCAGCGCTACATCATGAACGAAGAGAGGGATGGTTGGATTCTTGCGTACTCTGAGCCTAATGATATATGCAACAGATACGGGTGGTGTGGTCCAAATGGGATTTGCAGAGCTTATAAGCAGCCAGTGTGTGGTTGTATGCGGGGTTTCGCGCCTAAATCTCAAAAGGAATGGGATGTGTTCGCGTGGACTAGAGGTTGTGGTCGAGCTCCACCGTTGGATTGTGTTAAGGAAGATGGGTTTTTGAAGGTTGAACGGATTAAGTTTCCTGATACGGTTGATTTTGAGATGAATGCTAACATGAGTTTTGGTGAATGCCATGATGAATGCTTGAGAAACTGCAGCTGCACGGCTTATGCTGATCCGTACTTGAGTAGCAAGAACAGTGGCTGTTTGATGTGGTTCGGGGACTTGGTTGATGTGCAGGAGTTCGCTGGAGATGCTCGTGCTGGGCCGAGTATCTACATTCGCGTCCCTATTTCAGAACTAGGTAACATGAATTCCCTGTCTGCAGATGTTAAGGTGTTTACATCAAGAATGTTTCTTATATTTGGTTTTCTGTTTAAGAAAATATGGCAGATCAGAATAAGAGGAAACAGCCTGCAAAGATTGTGTTTATAGCAGGTGCTGTTAGTTTTGGAGTGATCGTCTTGGGATTGAGTTTTGGAGTTATTTTTTTCAGGATGAGAAACAAGAGACAAGGTTATATTTCTGATTCCTTTGAATTGAATTGATAATAAACACTACCATTTATATCTAATTACTAACTCATTTGACAGATTACAAGAAGAGAAGAGAGAATTTGAGTTACCTTTGTTTAGTTTGGCAACCATTGCAGCAGCTACCAGAAACTTCTCAGAAGAGAATGTGATTGGAGAAGGCGGTTTTGGTCCCGTTTACAAGGTGGAGTATGCGAATTAGAAGAAATTGTTTGGTTATTGTTATATATGTAAATATATTACATATGGTTGATGCATATTAGAATCCTATTAGGATTAGGGTTAGAATCCAATTAGGATTAGGGTTATTCACATGTATATATAGGGGCTCTTTTCATTGAACAAAATGGACTTTCATTCCCCATCTCATATGCTATACACACTTATAACATGGTATCAGAGCTACGTTCCAGATCTAGGGTTTGGAATTTCGAAATTTCAAATTAGGGTTTCAAATTTGAAAATTAGGGTATTTGGGTGAAAAAAGGGAAAAGCCACCCATTTGAGTTTGAAGCTTCACCGGTTGACACCTCCGGCACAGGGAGGTGCGTCACCGTCCATCCAACCTTCGCCGGAAGACCGGTCGCCGGAGTCGATGCGTGTGGATCACATGCGCGTGAACAGTGCTCGCGTGAACAGTGCACGTGAACAATGTTTCTGTGCACTTGAGTTTTTCGCACGTACAGGTCGCGTCTTTTGTCGGAATTAGCTCCGGCTGATCATGTTCGACTCGCCTCGACGTTATGTGTCTGTTTGAGTACTTGTTTGGGTCAGCTATGGTGCAATGCGAGATCTGTCCGTTGTTAGATTTGATGTTTGGTGCTCGTGAGCACGTTTGTTAATGGAATTCAATTTGGTTTGTTATGGTTTGCTCATCTCAACGTTTGTGAGTTGTCTGGATACCTGTTTGGGTCAACATCTGATTGGTGTGGGATTCAGTTTGGGTCAGACATTTATGAGTTGTCGGATACTGTTTGGGTCAACATCGATTGGTGTGGGATTCGGTTTGGGTCGGACATTTGTGAGTTATCTGGATACTGTTTGGGTCGCATCTAATTGGTGTTGGATTCGATTTGGATCGATTTGAATTATGTTTGAGATTTCGTTAAAATTTAAGTTTCGGGTTTTCGATTCGGTTTATTTTGGGTTATGATTGATTATCTTTGTAACAAGCTGGGCATGATTAACATCTATGTTCTAGCTTGAGGGGAAGTGTTATATATGTAAATATATTACATATGGTAGATGCATATTAGAATCCTATTAGGTTAGAATCCAATTAGGATTAGAGTTATTCATATGTATATATAGGGGCTCTTTTCTTTGAATAAAATGGACTTTCATTCCCCATCTCATATGCTATACACACTTATAACAGTTATATTGAGGATTATATATCTGTGTGCTGATGCAGGGGAGCCTATCAGCTGAGAAAGTAATCGCGGTGAAAAGAATGTCGAGAGATTCTGGACAGGGGCCTCAAGAGTTCAAAAATGAGGTCATTCTGCTTGCAAAACTCCAACACAGAAACCTTGTGAAAATTTTGGGGTGTTGCATTGAAGGAGAGGAGAAGATGTTGGTATATGAGTACATGCATAACAAAAGCTTGGACTATTTCATTTTTGGTATGATCAGACTAAAATGCTTGTCTTATGTAATTCTTTAACATGTATTCTTATTACAAAAGTCCATATACCACTTGCAGATCATAATAGAAGCACGCTATTGAATTGGCCAACGCGGTTTGCCATCATTATGGGGATTGCTCGAGGCCTTCTTTACCTCCATCATGACTCCAGGCTCAAGATCATCCACAGGGACCTGAAAACAAGCAATGTATTGTTGGATGAGAACTTGAACGCGAAGATTTCAGATTTTGGATTAGCTAGAATGTTTGAAGGTGATCAAACCATGGCAAGCACAAGAAGAGTTGTTGGAACGTAGTAAGTTTCATGTCATTCACACTTCTATAGATGCAACAAATGCACATTCTTGCATAGACTGATGAAAATAAAGCTCGTTGCAGCGGTTACATGGCTCCTGAATACGCGTTTGATGGGAAGTTCTCGGTCAAGTCAGACGTGTTTAGCATGGGAGTCGTGATTTTGGAGATAGTGAGTGGGAGGAAAAACAGAGGATTCAAGCATCCTTGCTATCAGAACCTTCTAGAGCAGGTGAAATTTAGAAGTAGTCAGTAATCTATGCAAACTCTTACCTGTTTAAGACTTGAATAAATCCCAATTTTTAGCATGAACCGTTTATAGGGGTGGGTACTATGGAAGGAAAACAGAGAGTTGGAGCTGATGGATCCGTGCTATTCTAATTCATGCGTGGTTTATCAAGTGAAGAGATGCATTCAAATCGGGTTATTATGCGTTCAGAACGAAGCAGGCGAGAGGCGGTGATGCCGTCTGTGGTTGTGATGTTGAGCAGTGAGGATGCAGTGTTGGCTGAGCCTAAAAGCCTGGATTTTGCTTGCATAGCAGCTCTAGTAGGCCTTCACATATGTATGCATCAGGAAATTCTGTTACTATAAGTGAAGTGCAAGGCAGGTAGTTGCTGACATGCACCAATTACTACAAGAAATTATTCTAAAACCATAACACACTTCTTTTACTCTTGTATTTTACTTTATTTTATTTTGTATTATATAGATATCTCGTGTATTTTATGATATCATCATTAAGATCACATATAAGCTTAGAATACAAGTGGAAATAGAAAACTGAAACTGACTTGTTTTCAGGCCTCTTTCCTGTCAAATAAATGTACTTAATCTTTGAGGAGTAACAATGCAATCTGAAAGAAGAAGAAGAAAAATTGAATGAGTTTGGCTTTCACTGTAAATAAAATATGAGATAGAATACTATTTTTAATTGTTTATATTTTTATTTGTTTCGAGGATTGTTTATTGGAGTATGGGTGATTTGGGGAATGTACTTTCTAAGATTGGTTTCTAGCCGTTAGATTTGTTTTATGTAAACTTGGGTTGTGTTGCTTAGTTGGCATTCATGTCAGCGTCAGCGTCAGTGTTGGATACCCATTTGATGTCCTCTATCCCACAATTTCTATCTACTATATCTGTCCCATTATTAAACTCATTTATTTAATTATATTTTTATACAAAATGATTACAATATAGTAATAGATTATAAATAACATTCATCACAAAATTGGACCTTAAATAATTATATACTCTATCACAATTATGTAATAATCAATTATTACCTTTAAAAATTTAAACTAAATGCTAAAAGTTATTTTATTATCCTAATTATACACATTATTAAACCTATTTAAATTTCTCAAATTAAACTATAAGACGAAACCAATTGAACCAAATTTATGGTATTTTCTTTAGATAAAGTCTCATGTGAACAAATATATGTTCTCACGTGAAGATGTCCTCATACAAAACCACTTTATTTCCTTAATGTTTGCAAAAGTAAGACAGCATATTATTTTGCGAGACTTGAGACTTTGATCACATGTTAGTGCATGTAGTTCCATGTAAGCGCATCTGCCAACAGTAAAAACTAAAATTTTCACACTAACAACTATTATATGTGCTGTAGTCGTTGACCTCTGTTTCCCGGTCCAACTTTAACTTGTATTTTGTCATGTTTGATTTGACTTTTGAGATCCGACGACTCCCAAAATTCTGTATCATTGTTCTTCTCTTTGTCTGTTATAACAAACTTTTCCCCCCACCACAACGGTTAAAGTTTCAAATTTTTACACGATGCGTGACAAAATCAAGAATTTACCTATCTTTCAATATTACGAATCTGTGATAATTTCTTCCAATTTTCTGCTCGAGTCGTTTATAAGTACTCGAAAACTTTCTTCTTTTACTTCAAATTGAATTAACTAACTTCACTATATTCTTTTAAAAAAAGGTTTAACTAACTCTACTATGAGTCTCTTTGCCGCCCTATGTTTTATAACTATTTTCAAATCCTGCATTGCCGCTGATACACTTTCTGCAACCCAAACTCTTGTAGATGGAGAAGTATTAACTTCCCCATCGCAAGTATTTGAGCTCGGATTCTTCTCTCAGGCTCAACCACATCAAGATTTTTAGGAATACGGTACAAAGCCACACCAGCCATAGTCGTTTGGGTCGCAAACAGACAAAATCCGATCACCGGCCTAACTGGAATTCTAACTTTATCCAAAAATGGGAGTCTGATCCTCACCTCAACACAAGGTCCAATCATATGGTCTTCCAATTTCTCCAGGGCGGCGGCATCAAATCCAGCCCTCCGCCTCCTTGATACCGGAAACCTTGTCGTCATCCAAAACTCGACCTATTTCTGGCAGAGCTTCTTCAATTACCAGGGCGACACGAGGTTGCCGGGGATGATGATGGTGAACGATCCTGACTCTGGATCGGATATGCATCTGACGTCGTGGAAAAGCTCCGATGATCCATCTCCCGGAGAGTTCGTTTTCAAGATCGAAAACTATGGATTATCCCAACTCAGCGTCGTCACGGGGGGCCAAAAAACATACCGGAGCGGCCCCTGGGATGGGGCCCACTTCACGGGAGTTCCATCTGTAACGTATCAGGTTATCGAGTCCGAGAGTTATTTCAGCAGCCATGGAAAGCTGATCTCCATTTCTGATGCATACAGCAGCTCGACTATCATGAGACTAACCTTGAGTTCTTCGGGTTCGATTCAGCGGTTCATGATGAATGAAGAGAGATGATTGGGTTCTTGCATTCTCGGAGCCGTACAACGTGTGCACCAAGTACGGGTGGTGCGGTCCGAACGGTGTTTGCAGAGCGTACAAGCAGCCGGTGTGCCGTTGTTTGAAGGGTTTCGTGCCTAAAAATCGGAATCAGTGGGGTGTCTCTGCCTGGACCGGTGGTTGTACTAGGGTTCGGCCGTTGGATTGCGAGAAGGGAGATGGGTTTTTGGAGTTTGAACGTTATAAGTTTCCTGATACGCTGAGTTTCTGGTTGAATGGTAGCATGGGCAGTGGCGAATGCCGCCATGAATGCTTGAGCAACTGCAGCTGCACGGCTTATGCCAGTCCGTACTTGAGCACACAGAGAAGTGGCTGTTTAATGTGGTTCGGGGACTTAATTGACGTGCAGGAGTTCACCAGAGACCTCCTCGCCGGTCCGAGTATCTATATTCGCGTGCCTATTTCAGAATTAGGTATTCTTGTTAAACTTACGGGAAATACATTGATTTAGCATGATCATATAGTTTCGAGATAGTTTTAATCAAATAAACCATTAGTCACCTAATAAATCGTAGTTGTGTCAATTTTGGTTTCTCTTGTCGAAAAGCAACTAGAGATTACACATAACTGTCAATCTAAGTTGAATAGACGAGTTTAGCCAGATAATTGGGCTTTGTAACAATTTTAGCCCAATGCCATATCATTAGGTTAAACTTTTGCTGACCAATGTCATTTTGTCTAGGGGTGTTAATCGGTTTAATTTTAGTTAACCAAAACCAGTTTTTCGGTTACCCAATTAACCGATTCTGCTAGTCGAGTTGGTTAATCGGTTATCGAAATTAGCGAAAATTGTAATATTAAAAAAAATCAAATATTTAATAATTCTGAAATGTTTACTAATTAATTAGATAAATATTTAATAAAAGAAATTAGCCGAAATTACAACATTTTAAAAAAGAAATGTTTGATAAATATATATATATATATATATATATATATATATATATATAATTAATTTCAATTTTGAATATTCAACCGATACTGATAACTGGTTTTTTCAGTTTTGATTTCGATTTAACTGAAACCCGAAAGACCGATAAGCACTCCTAGTTTCGTCTACATTGGCAGCTACATGTTATATCCAATTTTAGCTGTCTATATATTTTTAGGCTTTTAAATCAAGAAAGTGAATTGGATTTTTAATTTGATTGACAGAGAACAAGAGGAAAAAGATTATAATTGTCGCAACTGTTGCTAGTTTTGGAGTGCTCGTCTTGGGCTTGAGTTTTGGAGTTACTATTTTCAGGATGAGAAGCAAGAGAAGAGGTTATATTATATTCATAAACCTTTGAGTTAAACAATATATGGTACAACAGACACTAAAAGACACAGCATTTGACAGCAGCTTATAAGAAGAAAAGGGAGGAATTCAAGCTACCTCTGTTTAGCTTGGCTACGATTGCAGCAGCTACCAGAAACTTCTCACATGAAAACATGATCGGAAAAGGCGGTTTTGGTCCAGTTTACAAGGTCTTGAAACAATATTAATGGATGTTTTCTTGTTTATCGACAATTAGTAGTATTTCTTGACCACTTTAATGTCTGCAGGGACACCTATCAGCTGAGCAAGTCATTGCAGTGAAAAGAATGTCGACAACTTCTGGGCAAGGCGATAAAGAGTTCAAAAATGAAGTCACTTTGATTGCAAAACTCCAGCACAGAAACCTCGTCAGAATCCTGGGATGTTGCATTGAAAGAGAGGAGAAGATTTTGATATACGAGTATATGCACAACAAAAGCTTGGACTATTTCATTTTCGGTAATGTTTTTTCTTTTTTTTCCCTTTCATTACAGCCATGCATCTCTTAAGTATTCTCATCACATAATTTGTTCACCACTTGCAGATCAGAGTAGAAGCGCGCTGTTAGATTGGCCAACACGGTTTAATATAATCATGGGGATTGCTCGAGGCCTTCTGTACCTCCATCATGATTCCAGGCTCAAGATCATCCACAGGGACCTCAAAACGAGCAATATCTTGTTAGATGGGAACTTGAACGCGAAGATTTCAGATTTTGGTTTAGCTAGGCTGTTTGAAAGTGATCAAACCATGGCAAGAACGAGAAGAGTTGTTGGAACATAGTAAGTTTCATTTCTTTCACTGGCCTACATGCACGTTTTTACAAAGACTGATGGAAAAAAGGTCATTTCCAGTGGTTACATGGCTCCTGAATATGCGTTTGATGGGAAGTTCTGTGTCAAGTCAGACGTGTTTAGCATGGGAGTTGTGATTCTGGAGATAGTGAGTGGGAGAAAGAACAGAGGTTTCAAGCAGCCTAGTTGCTATCAAAACCTTCTGGAACAGGTGATCAAATGCATATGCAGCATCTATAAACACTTGAATTTACTACCCATTCTCTCACATGAAATGTTTTGCAGGCATGGCTACTTTGGAAGGAATGCAGAGAGTTGGAGGTGATGGATCCGTGTTACAGTGATTCCTACGTCGAATGGCAAGTGAAGAGGTGCATTCAAGTCGGCTTATTATGTGTTCAGAAAGCTGCAGACGAGAGGCCAATGATGCCGTCTGTGCTTCTGATGTTGAGCAGTGAGGATACAGTGTTGCCAGAGCCTAAGAAGCCTGGTTTTTTCTTGCATAACAGCTCTAGTAGTACTTCACGGATGTATGCATCAGGAAATTCTGTAACTAATAGTGATTTACAAGGGAGATAGTTTCTTCAAAGTGATTAACACGCAAATTTTGATTCTAGACCATAATCACTGCTTTCAATCATGCTTCATTTCATACATTTCAGCAAAACCACTAATTGACCAATCATCAAAAAAAAAAAAAACACGAAAACTATTGGACTAATCAAATGCTTGAGATCAACGAACCTTTTAACATCACCGTGGCCCTGATAAAACTGAAGGAAGTAAAGGAGTTGCATCTTTGGGACTGCATTCCGGGGCTCTGCTGATCAGATATGGTGGCATCAAAAAGTTGTAAGTAATATATTTTTCGACTTCCATAAAACCCTCCAACACTTTGATCACCATTGACATACAAGGCCTTTTCTCATGATCATTCTGCATACACCAGGCTGATATCTGCATCATTTCCTCAACTTTTATCGTGTTGGACTCACCCACATGGCAATATTTGTCAACAAGATCGTGCCACCTTCCTTCCTCGGCACTTTTCATCAACAGGGGCAGTAGATATCTCTCCTCTTCAGGCCTACATTGCTCAAAAATCCTCCTTCCAGTTAAAATTTCAAGAACCACAACTCCAAAACTATAGACATCTACTTTTTCTGTAATAACTGCACTTAGCCATTCTGGGGCAAGATAACCTGGAGTTCCTCGCATGGTAGTCACCACTTTACTTTGGTTCCTATCTATTAGTTTAGACAGTCCAAAATCAGCAAGCTTGGCGTTGCAGTGTTCGTCAAAAGTATGTTCTGAGGCTTGATGTCTAAGTGGAGGATCTTTTGCCTGCAATCCTCGTGAAGATAGGCCAACCCCTTGGCCACGTCAAGGATGATCTTTCGTCTCCTGTTCCAATCAAGAGACATCTCGTGGCTACTAGAGTATATCCATTTCTCTAGAGAGCCATTGCACATGTATTCATACACCAAAAGTCTATGAGATTTATCCGCACAGAAGCCAACTAGTCTCACCAAGTTTATATGGTGGATACTGCCAATAGTTTCAACCTCTGCTAGAAATGACTTCCTAATGTGACCAACTCCATCAAGGCGTTTTACTGCAATTCTCGTTCCATCATTCAACAAACCCTCGTAAACGGAGCCAAATCCTCCTTCACCAAGTTTATTACTGAAATTATTTGTTGCAGTCGCCAACTCTTCAAATGAAAATCTGGCGGGCATGCCTGGTACATGATCCGAATACTCCTCCTCCACATCTTTAGTTACTCTTTTCCTCCTTCGGTATACAAAAATTGCAGTTCCAATCAAAACAACCGCACAAAAAAATCCAAGAGTTGAACCTAGTATGGGCCCTAACAATGTCTTCCTCTTTGCAGCACCTGGAAGTAATTCATCACTGGTGGACGTAGTTGCAGCAATCTGCACTTTTAAAGTTACAGAAGAATTACAATGAGTCAGATCCTTTTCATTATTCATCAATGAAAAGATCCTCGTCAGCAAATAGCAGTAACCGCTAGAAGAATTCGAGCCATATTGAAACACAACAGCTTTGCACGAACAATTTCTCAAGCATGTCTCTTTACAAGTATCCATATCCGTATCACTAATATCAGCATCAAAGGTAAAGTAGTTCACATCATTAAGGTCCAAGAAACTATGCTTGTCTGAAGCATCACAAGTAAGTGGAACAACCTCATAACAACCAAGATCAGGACGCCTTTCGTCTATCTGCCTAAAGCTCGCCCCATCAAGGTTCCACCTCATCGGACAACTGCATTGCCCGTTCGAGCATATTCCATATACACCACAAGCCATAGGATAACTGCAATCACCAAGATAACCTGTCAAAACATCAGCTACCTCCTTCCAAGGTTCCCCCACTCGAAATACGAAGATGGCCATCAGGCCCCAGTTTCATATACTGAGCTGATGCAGCCAGAGGAATGGCTATGCTAGAATCTAGATTTCTAACAGAACCAGCATACAATGCTAGGCTTCCATTTTCAAACACAGCATGACTTCTCTCTCTAATCTGATTACTGCTAGAAAATGAGTTTGTGTAGTATATCTGCAGAGGATCAGACTGTATAGAAGCTATCAATCCTTCTTCAGTCATCGATACAGAAAACAAGCCTCCTTCTGTCCAATTTGTTGAAGAAGCACTGGCTGTCAGACTCTTACCAGCTACTAGCATCTGCCCAGGGACCAAGCAATCAGTTGGATGATCAAAAGATTGCCACACTGTGACATTGTTCGAATCGAAGAGAACAAGGTTCCCCAGTTCTGTCAAACTCAACCCTGAAACCCCTTTTTCAGCAGTATTAGCAGACCAAGCCATTTTTCCGTCTGCATCTCTAAGAACCAAATCACCTTCAGCTGTGAGCTTCAAAGTAGCGTTGATCCCTACAGGATTGTTCCGATTTGCGGACCAGACAACCTGCGGAAACCCTATGTTAGGACTAGTAATGAATCCACCACTGTTGACTTGGACGATAAATACAGCAAACAGATAAGAATCACAAGTTCCATTGCAGAAGAAGCCACAGGCATATCTCGGACCGAATGTTCCTCTGAGGAGGATGGATCTAACTGTGGAATTATCTGTGAAAGAAACAGAGTGATCTAAAGAGACGCTGTTGATCCATGAAGTGGAGAGGTTTGCAGTTGGGTAATCAAAGGGCTGGGAGCTCACAGCAGCTAAGCAAAAGGAGATATAAAGTACAGTGAGGAATATGATCCAACATTGTGACATCATCATCAACATGCAAAGCGGTGAAGGGGTTTGAGCAGAAGTGAATGACATAAATTCTTCATAAAATTTGAAGACGATCGTATATTTTTCTTTGTTATGATTCAATGGGTCTTGTTTTATTTGATGAAAAATTGACGCGGAAAAAGAAAAGGTTAGTGCCTACTCAACTTGATTCGTACAAACTTGAAATTTTGTGTTTTCCACTCAATTGTCTTGCCACTTTCTTTTCCTCCTTTTCTTTCTCTATCCCTATCTACATGATAGTCAACCTAGTCCAAAATTCATAGACTAGCTCGAATAAAACTACAATATGATAAAATTATGGTTGGAAAAATCTTACCTGAAAAAATTTCAATTCGAATGACATGCAACTGAATTGTCCGAAAACCCGATAGGGTTGTCCCAAAAATAGCCCGAACCAAATAAGTGCTCGAAATCGAATAGATTGACCTGAAACTGGAATTCTTATTTCTCATTGCATGATTTTCAAACTTCATTATTTGCTTTTTAAATTTAGTATAATAAGTTTTTTTCAAATACATGTAGAATGTGTTTTCATTAATATTTGAAAGTCAATTTTACTTCTCAGTCTTTTTACATCAATGGTTAATATAAAATGTTTGTTATAATATATGATCATAAAAAAAAATTATATTTTTCTTTAGATTTTTGGTCCGATTAGCCCAACTGTTTAACCTGAAACCCGAAAGTTTCAAGTTAGGGTTAAAAATTTATAACTCGAAAAAAATATCAATCTGAATAACCTGAACCGAATAACCGACTGACATCCATAAATCTCTCTTATTTTTTCTTTTTTAAGGGAAGTTTAATTACGACTTTAATAGTAATTTGGTTGGTTGTAAACGTCATCCCATTAACTCGCCCGAGAAGTTAGTTATGAAATAATGTAAGAACACTGATTTAATTTATATTTTAATTTACTATTTGATCTAATTTATAATTTTAATTTAATATTTGATCTAATCTATAATTTTAATTTAATTGCATATTTCAGCATGTCTCATCCTTAGATTTGTAGTAAGTTAAACGTCCCAAATGTTTTCGACAACTTGAAATGAGGGTTTAACATATTTGTTACTATTTTTGGCTCCAAAATATTATTTTAGACACAAAGATTATTCTAGTGAATGTATTATTGATTTTAAGTGGTCAAAAAAAGTTAGAGGTGTATAATTTGCTACAAATTAAAAGATGATGACATTACTAAAACATATAAAAATCAAATTAAAATAACAAAACTTGTCTCATGCTATCTGACCGATCAAAATTCGTGCGATAAATCACATATTCAAATGCATAATTATTATATCTAATCTTTTCTAAGTTCTCTAATTTCCTTCCTAATATTTCTTTCTAGTATGTTCCCCAAATTTTTTTCTATTTCATTCATGGAAACTATTCCATAAAATACTCTCTACTTATTACATTTAACAACATTATATATCTATACATTTTATCATCCATGATCCACAACTATCTCTCCTCTTATCTTCAACAACATCATATATTTACACATTTTACCACTCATGACCCACCACTAATTAATTTAACACTCCATTAATGTGGAACCCTTATTCCACTCACAATACATTCAATAATTTTTATTAAAACTTGTGTCAAAGATTTATAGGAAGGAAATTGAGGAGTAGCATATAATTCATTTTAGGCTTGTCCACCAAAACTTGTATTTTCTATTGTTGGAAACATCAACTACATAACTTTTACATTCAATATACCCACTTATTTTTATTTTTTTTAAATCACACATGACTCACCTTTTTATTTCTATTATGACTTAATATATTTATTTATTATCTTCATATTCCATATTTTAATTCCACTATTCATTAATTTAGTTATTTATTATCTCAACTCACTTTATATTCATTATAATTTATTAAAATTTGTGTCATTAAAAATAGTAGACGGGGGAGTACATTTATATTTTTTGTTATTATTTAACTTCTGTTTGAAATCGGTATTGTATTGATATTGGAACCAAGATTCCACCACTCACTTATCATATCATTAAATTCATAAGAAGTTTCGATATACGATTATATCACAACTATAACTTATAATAAATTTATTTATAATGTCTTCATTCTTCAAGGCAAACGCAATATAGGTCCGAGAGAGCCCAACATCTTCATGGGTCTATACATCAAGAACAATTGGCCCGGGACTAGTTTCTAGCCAATACTGGCCAGATTTCTCCTAATGGCCCGATGAACTCGGGCCAGACTATACATGTCCGGGCTTTTCGAACCACGGCCCGGCCCTAAAGTCAACGGTTCGGGCCCGGACCGGAGGTCAACGGGCCTGAACCGGAACCGTGAGCTAGGGCCGGGCTCGGTTCATGCGAAAACAGGCCCGGAACCGGCGGTTAACCGCCGGTCCGAACCTGCGGGCTTGGGATGGAACCGCCGGTCCTCGATTATAACCGTTGGAACCGGCGGTCCGCGGGCCTAGGGCCTAACCGGCGGGCCCTTAGAGCCGTTGGAACCGGCGGTCCTAGGGCCGAACCGGCGGTCCAACGGCTATAAAAATGGCTATAAACGGCTACACCCCCAAAATACACTCCTATAAATATATCCATCATCCTCACTTCAATCTCTCATTTCTCAACCTTAATTCACTCATTTTCATCTAATTTTCAAGCTTTCAAGCTCTCATTCTCACTCTCAAACTCAATCTCTCAAGTTCTCAAGCTCTCTCAATCTCTCATTCTTATTCTAAACTCTCAAACTTCTTTCTCACTTCATCAATCATCATGTCTTTCTTTAAACGATCAAACAAGGGAAAGGGAAAGGCCGTCGATGAAGGAGCTCCAAGTGAGGGAGAAGACATTCCAACTCAACGTTCACAAAGGGCCTTAGCGGCGGAGGAAATCTCAAGGCAGGTTGCCGAAAGGTTACAAGCCGAAGAAGATGCTCGATTTTATGAAATGGTGCATCGAATGGAAAGAAGTCCCAATTTCGGTGACGTAGGCTCGAACGACCAAGACGACGATGAAGAAGGCGACGAAGAATATGACGACTTTGACCAAAATACGCCGCCACAACCACCAAAATCAAAGGAACTTAAGTCCAACATTTTTGTGAAGCACTTTAGGTACGTAAATTTTAACGTTTCTTACAAATTAGTTTCACAATTTTAATTTCATGTTCATAGTTCTTACAATATCTTGTTATATTTTCTTTAGAAAAGTGGAAGAGCTAGTGAAGCACCTCTTCCGACGGTCGAAAGAGATACATTGCTTATTACAACTATTGCACGAAAACCTACAAATGGATCGAGAAAGGAGGTTACGGGCGCTCAATAGGCACATGGAGGTTTTCATCCTCATGAGTATGGAATATCAACGAACCAAGCTCAAATTAAAACCCTTCTCAATATTCTACAACGGGTACGTCCACTTTATTTAAATTTGATAAGGGAAAATATGAAGATGCGATGGCTAGATATTGTGCTATGGAAAAACTCATTTTTCAAGAATATAGGTCGAAATATGGTAGTGATGATGATATTCAAACTCCACCTCCTTCTTCTATGATGTCTACGATTAATTTTCCTTTTGATATGAATGAGTTTGATCATTTGGTGCAACAAATGACTTTGATGTACCAAAATAGAACATTCGAAAGGCCGAGAGGACAAGGTAATAGTGAATTAGATATATATTTGCAAACTCCTTTTGTCTTTGGTGTTGAAGATAGCGGTCCTTCGATCGATGTCTTGAAGTGGTGGTCGAAGAAAGAGAGTACCCAATCCTCTCAATCATGGCAAAGGAGTTATTTGCCGTCCGGCATCCATCGTATCCGTTGAACAAGCATTTAGCATTGGAGGACTAATGCTTGATCAAAGAAGAAGCAACATGAAACGGCGAACATTGAAGCTACAATGTTGCTCGATGATTGGTGTAGGCAGACCTTAGAGCTCAAGAACCACAATGGGAAGATGGTAACGAGGCGAAGACGAGGCCTTCACCGAAACGGATCGATCGGAATCGGGTGCGGAGACGGAGTAGAGCATTTAGAAATAAAAAAGAACTACATGGACTTTGATTCCTCTATGATTAGGAGGATATGTAGGCAACTCAATTTTATAAATTAAATTGAGCTCAAGTCCTTTATTATTATTATTTTTCCATCCCTATGTAAAAGTCCTAAACGAATTTATGTAATTTTACTCATCATTTATTAAAAAATGCAAAGTGTTGACACATATTTATCGTATTTTAACAAATGCAAAATGCAAAGTATTTACAAGTTCAAACATTAAAAATCATTTACAACTTACAAATTTAAATATATTTACAACTTACAAGTTTAGTAGTTTACAAATATTTAGAAGTGATAAACATGTAGTTTCTTTAGTTTGTTAAAATCTTAGACTTTGATACTTGTTGCATATTTGATTGAATTTTCAGAAAAATTTAGATAGAATTGGAGATTTTACCCTTCATAAGAGTTGAAGTATATCGCGATACGAGTTCGTGAGCACAAACGGATCGAAAATCGGAGCTCGGACGAGAGAGAACGGACCGATGCAAAATCACTGCGCGATCCTCGCCGGTTTAGGTCCGGTTCGGTTCAGGAACCGCCGGTTTAGGGCCGGGCTCGGGCCTCGATTTTTCAAACCCCCGAACCGGCGGTCCCGGCCCTAAACCGGCGGTTCCCGAACCGGCGGGCCTTAGGCCTGGCCCTAAACCGGCTACTATCTGTAGGGCCGGGCTCGGGCCTCTACTCTTCGAACCGCCGAACCGGCGGTCCGGGCCCTAAACCGGCGGGCCCGGCCCTAGAACATGTCTAGGCCAGACCAGGTGCCGAAGATTTTGAATGGCACATTACTCCAATCTAATAACAATTCTAGAACGTGCAAGATTTTAAAGAACAGGGTTCAAATGATCGTTACAAAATTACAGAGCAAAATAGAAAAACTGAAAACAGGCAACAAATCATGGCATAATCAATCAAATAACAATTACAGCTGACATTTTCTGCTCTTGAAGTACCTGCCTACATCCTGCATATTCTACCATCCATCGATCCCAGAACACTCAAATCACCGCGGCCCTGAAAGAAGTGAAGGAAGTAGAGGAGTTACATCTTTGGAACTACTAGTTTCATAGGTTCTGCTAATCAAATAACTTGGGATCAATAAGTTGCAATCAATCTCTTCTGGGACATCCTTGGCACCCTCCATAACCTTGATCACCATGGCCATACAAGGTCTTTTTCATGATCACTCTGCAGGCACCAGGCTGACATTTGCATCATTTTCACCACCTCTGCTACATTACACTCTTCGTCTTGACAGCATTCGTCCACAAGATCTAGCCATTGTCCCTCCTCGGCTTTTCTCTTGAAAACAGTCAGCAAATGCCTCTCCTCCTCTGGCCTGGATTGCTCAAAAATCTTTCTTCCAGTTAAAATTTCAAGAACCACGACTCCAAAGCTGTAGACATCTACTTTCTCTGTAATTATTGCATTAAGCCATTCTGGGGCGAGATAACCTGGAGTCCCCCTCATGGTTGTCACAACCTGACTCTGGTCCCTGTCTATGAGTTTGGACAGTCCAAAATCAGCAAGTTTGGCGTTGCAGTGTTCGTCCAAAAGTATGTTCTGAGGCTTGATGTCTAAGTGGAGGATCTTTTGTCTGCAGTCCTCATGAAGATAGGCCAATCCTTTGGCAACGTCAAGGATAATCTTTCTTCTGTTATTCCAATCAAGAAACTTCTCGTGGCTACTGGAGTATATCCACTTCTCAAGAGATCCATTGCACATGTACTCACACCAAAAGTCTATGAGATTTATCTGCACAAAAGCCAACTAGTCTCACCAAGTTTATATGGTGTATACTGCCAATAGTTTCAACCTCTGCTAGAAACGACTTTCTAATATGACCAACACCATCAAGGCATTTCACTGCAATTTTCGTGCCATCATTCAACAAACCCTCATAAACTGAACCAAATCCTCCTTCACCAAGTTTCTTACTGAAATTATCGGTTGCAGCTGCCAACTCTTCAAACGAAAATCTGGTGGGCATTCCCGGTACATGATCCAAATAATCCTCCTCCACATCTTCAGTTTCTCTTTTCCTCCTCCGGTATACCAAAACTGCAGTTCCAATTAAAACAACTACACAAAAGTTCCAAGAGTCGATCCTATTATAAGCCCCAACAAACTAGTCTCTCCCTTTGCAGCAGTTGGGAATACTTCAGCATCCGTACTCGTACTTGCAGCAATCTGTACTTTCACAGATACAGAAGAATTATAGTGAGTTAGATGCTTTTCATTATTCATCAATGAAAAGATCCTCGTTGGCAAATAGCAGTCACCACTAGAAGAATTTGAGCCAGAGCGAAACATAGCAGCTTTACACGAACAATTTTCAAGCACGCCTCTTTACAACTATCCACATCTATATTCCTAATATCAGCAACAAAGGTAAAGTAGGTCACATCATTAAGGTCCAAGAAACTGTGCTTGTCCGAAGCATTACAAGCAAGTGCAACAACCTCATAACAACCAAGATCAGGACGCCTATCGTTTACCTGCCTAAAACTCACCCCACTCGGACAACTACATTGGCCGTTCAAGCAAATTCCATATACACCACACGACATAGGATAATTGCAATCACCAAGATAACCTGTCAAAATATCAGCTACTTCCTTCCAAGACTGCCCCACTCGAATACACGAAGATGGCCATCAGGCCCCAGTTTCATATACTGAGCTGATGCAGCCAAAGGAGTAGCTATTCTAGTATCCGAACTATTATCAACAGAATCAACATACAATGCTAGACTTCCATTTTCAAACACAGCATAACTAGTTTCTCTACTCTGTTTAGTGCTAGAAAATGACTTTGTATAGTATACCTGCAGAGGATCAGAATGTAGAGAAGCCACCAATCCTTCTCCAGTCATCGACACAGAAAACAAGCCTCCTTCACTCCAATTTGTTGATGAGGCGCTCGCCTTCAGACTTTACCGGATACTAACTTCTGCCCAGGAACCAAGCAATCAGTGGGATGATCAAAGATTGCCACACTACATCTCCATTTGAATCGAAGAGAACAAGGTTACCCAATTCTGTCAAATTTAACCCTAAAACCCCCTTTCCATCAGTATTAGTAGACCACGCCAATTTGCCGTCTGCATCTGTGAGGACCAAATCACCTGCAGCTGTGAGATTTAGAGTCGCATTGATTCCGACAGGATTGTTCTGATTGGCAGACCAGACAACCTGCGGGAATCCTATGCTGGGCATAGTGATGAATCCACCACTGTTAGTTTGGACGATGAACACAGCAAAGAGATACGAATCGCAAGTTCCACTGCAGTAGAATCCGCAGGCGTATCTCGGACCGAAGCTGCCTCTGAGAAGGATGGATCGAACTGTGGAACCATCATCAAAAGAAACGGAGTGATTTGCGGAGACGGTGTTGATCCATGAAGTAGATAGATTTGCAGTTGGGTAATCGAAGGGCTGGGAGCTCACAGCAGCTAAGCAGAGGGATATGGTGATGGTGACGAATATGATCCAACATTGAGAGATCCTCATCATTGGTGAAAGGGTTGGAGCAGAATGTATGAAGAAATTCTGCATTTTTTTGCTTCATAAAACTGGAGATGTTCATTATGATTTCAAGTTTCAACAAGATTTCATGGCGGTCTTTCTTTATTCGATAAAACACTCGACGCGGAAAAAGAAAATTTAAAATAATGCCTCCTTATTAAAAATTTATGTTTCTTCTCGATTGTTTGACAACTTCTTCCTATTCTATTTTATTTTTGGAGGGAAAGTAATTAGAACTTTAAATTTTTAATATCAAGTTTGTATAGTGTATAGGTGTGGGCTTCTGAGTAATGACGCTTTCTGTCAGTGTAGCACAAAATTAATATATAATACTCCCTCTGTCCCATTTAAAATGTCACACATTTTTTTTTGGATTGTTCCATTATAAATGTCTTATTTCATTTTAAGAAATTATTATCCCTTCAAAAAGTGTGGGTCCTACCTATTTTTTAACACTTTAACTACTTTATATATTTCTCTTAAATATCCGTGCTCAAAAGAAATGGGACACTTTATATGAGACGGAGGGAATAGTTTATACGAGTGGGTTGTCAAGTGTCAACGGCATGTCTGCAACTCGTTTAAATTGAATTACTATTTCTTAACTCGCTCGAAACCGAAGATGAAAATGCACACACTTTAATTATTTACCCTTTATTTACGGAAAACAAAATTGTGTAGCATTATCTTAATAATCAAAACTTGTATACTGGATCTATCTTAAGATCCAAATTAATATCTGATGGTATATTTATAATCTATATTGATGTTTGATTATGTTTGAAATCGAATACTAATAACATCTAACATGAGATGCAATCACTTACTATGTCATTATTTTATATGATTTTTTTTCTATCTGATTATAAGTGTATATTGTAATAAATAATTTGTAAAAGCTCATGTATAGTCGTCCGCAATTACTATTATTTAGGTATACTTAATCGTTAATTAGAGTGTCCTCAATTATAATGACCAAAAAAAGTATTATCCTCAATTATGGTTGTTAATTCTAATTAAGATTTATCAACCTAATTGGAATTAATAATCAAAATAAAAATTTAATTATGACGGATATATTGCATCCAGGTATAAGGAGTGTGCCTCTAAATATTTTAGTAGTATAATTTTATTCAGTAAAAGACGAACATTTGGCATCCAATTAGCCTCGAACATTTGGAGAAGCTTGACTACGTGAATATTGCTGAACCTTCCTTCCAACTAAAAAAATTATAGTATATTCTTAACAGCACCTAGTTTTCTTCAAATAAACAAGTTCATAGTTTCAGAAAAGGATGCAAAATTTATTTGTTGTTGACCTTACATATATAATATCAAAAGAGGAAAGTGATGATCTCAGACAAAAGTGTCCTGTACAGCGTTGTGCACATATTGATTCATCCATCACTTTCAACCACAACTTCACCAGTCATCCATGTTGGGAAAATCAGTTAGCAGCTTCTAAAGCAGAACAACTCATAGCATCCAACCATGATGCCTATTTTAGCAAGTTTTAAAGCTCACACAATTGAGTGCACGTTTCGCAGTACCTGTCGTTCAGAAACCAGTAGAGTCGCCAGAAGCAATTGTCAGCTTCCGACTCAGCCAAAATCCTGGAGTTAGATGGGCGAAGTGGAAGTTAGCACTAAGAGGGTGTTTGGCTCAGCTTATAAGCTCCAACAACTTATAAGTTATTTTAAGAACTTATAAGATATGGTGTATTAAGAGTTTATAAGATGTTAAAGCGTTTGGATAATAAGGGTAAATATGAAAATAAGAAAATATATCAGAATTATTTTTGTAGTTTTGTTATAACTTATAAGATCATTAAAAAATAAGTTGGGTTTTGGAGCTTTTTTTTAATAGAGCTTATAAACTCTTAGAGCTTATTTTGAAAACTTTTAAGCTCTCTAACAACTTAATTTGTCAAACACATTGATTGAGCTTATAAGCTCTTAAACAGCTTATAAGTTGTTTTGAAGAGCTTATAAGCTCAGCCAAATACCCCCTTAATAGATTAGGTGCGATTATGAAAAAATGTGTTGCTGTGTAAAATGAAGAACAAAGTTTGGTCAGAAACTGCAGCAATATATAGTGTACTACTGAAAGGTGAGCTAATGTATGACATTAAAATACATGGATGAGAACTCACTGAAAATCTTAGTTGTAAATTCATTGGTCAGAATGTGAACTTGGGCTTGTAAGAGGGCTGCTCTCTTTTTCATCCATTTCATCCAGGATAGTATACTTCGTTGTCGTACCATCTGTTGGCGAACCACCATGCTTCTTGCTCTTGTGCAACTTCTGATATCTGGGAAATTTGAAGAGTAAACTGTTAAACTCGGATTTGGCTCTGCAAAAATGCTGCTGATTAAGTTACAGATCTCGTGTACTATGAAACCCGTAGCTAGAAGAGTTTCTCTTCCTACATATGAAGCTAAGAATGGCTTGCGTAGGCTATAATAACATATTTATCATATGAAACTAGAATTGACATGATCATCGGAACTTGTATTCATCACGATATCTGGTCAAATAACATTTGTTATCCAAAAATTTGCTAGCAGTGCAAAATTGATCATATGCATGGTTTAGTGGATAGAATCCAGCTTGATCACTTACTTGTACCAGTTGAATAAAGTGACACCAAACATGATTGTTACGAGGCCATATCCTTTCAGCCACGTGAATTCATCATGAAAATAGAACACAGCCACCTAAAAGATATATCAAAGGCAACCAATGTGTAGAGAGCGCTTCTGATATATATTGTCGTTCCCAATTAGGATGATTGTTAGCATAACCAAGTCATAATATTATCTTGACAAAACCAATAATCTCCTCAACAGTTATATAGCTGAAAAATCCTCTAAAATACTGCATTTTTATATAGGGAAAGGCTATAGTGAGAGCACAAATATGTAGCATGTTCTCGAAGTTAAGCCTCAACTATATTTACATTCTTACCAAAATAGTCACAGCTTCCTTCACAACCCCAGCTACTGTCACTGTTACTGCACTAGTCACTGAGACGAGAATATATTCGGTCAATACCTGCAATAAAAACAAGCAATCAAGTTCTTCTTAAAAAATTAAGAATATGAATTTTATTTCAGTTGTGCGATATTTCAAAAGTTCAACAGATTTGAGGAGACAGTTTAATGATAAACCAAAAATTCACCATGAATCACAGGGCTCCAGATCAAGCTATTAAATCATGGACCTTACCATAAAAAAAGCCAGAGTTCCACCAAACAACATCAGCAAACAACTTTTGACAATATTCCATGAGCTGTCAAAGTAATCGCTCTCTGTGAACTCTTGCCAAGGATCCAGCAATAGAGAAAGCAGACCAGTTGCAATTGCCATAATTGGCGTCACGTAGCTCATCAAAGTAAGAGGATTTTTAAGACCTGGAGAAAGAGAAAGGATCGGCATTAAATATGTTGATATGAGTTTGACAAATTCCAGCCGTTGTTAATAATAATAAGCTCAAAGATATTAAGATAACTTAAGAGACACTCACCATAGGATTCTTTCTTCAGGTGGTTTTGATATCAGCATACACCAGCCAATTGAGACGAGACAAGAAAAAAAACAATCAAGTATTTACTATTAAATGTATAAGAGCAAAACATGTTCAGTAAGAAAGAACATAACGACAGGAGCAATATACTGCTTCTTGTACCTGGAGAAGAATCTCTGTCATTGTCCATCGGAACCCTGACATGACAGCAGCAAGCATAACAAACATAAAACCCCAAAATCAAATTCTGTCTCCTTAGAAACTGCAATGTGAACCAAAATAAATCAAATATAAAACTAAATTAAGAGACTCATCTTGGATGAGCTTCATCTGCTTTAAATGCATTTGTATTTTCATTTCATTTTAATGGGCTGATCTTTGTAAATTTGAGACTCCCAGATTAAGATCTTCCACAAACTTTTGCCTTCAGACATGAAACTATGAATGCAGAACATGATATGATTTATATATACAGATTATGAGTGAGATGCTTGATCATTTTATCATGGCATCAGAAAACACTTTATGCATGAAAATATTAACTCATTCACCACTAAAATAATAATTTATTAAAGGAGATATTTGTAAACTAATAATATCGTCCTTGATTATCAACTTTTCAAGACCTAGGATAATCTGAACCAAAAAGGATACACTAAAAGTTTAAAATATTCAAGCATGAAACATTATACCAGATGAGGAAAGCCAATATTGAAATATAAAACTCTTCTGTTAGCCACAAGCAAGTGGAACCAATGCTAGTTTTTTAAGACAACAAAAATTGCTTTTACACAAGCACGAAGTAAAATTCGTAAAACATGAGTTCTTCATGCTGTGGGTGTTGATGATGATGACAGGGAACACTTGAGCAAACAATCTTATGATTGCCACTTCTTAAATAATACCTTATTTTAACATAAAAACATTTTTTCCAAAATTCAGCAGAATCTCCAACCAAGATGCAGAAATTCACTTGTTGGGGCTAAAGGAGAAACTACTTGCCTGTTAATAGTATACCGGCAGAAATGACAAACATTATGCCAAACAGCTTCATGCTTGGAGACTCCAATCTTCACATAACATTGTTCGAGTCAGCAGCAAGGTTAAAGCATATGCAGATACAGTTAAACATTTATTCAAGTGCATGACCACAGTTAAACACTCATAAGTAAATAATAAAGTTCTAGTTTAGCTTGATAATAACAGTCTTTCAAGCACTAACTATTTGTAGAGAAGATAACAGCTTATTTTAGTTTTAATAAATATTGTAAAACAGTTTTGTTGGAGTTAGGATGCAAAGTATTCATTTAAAGATACCTGAAAGCAAAGGCAAAAACAAGGAGAAATATCGGTGAGGCCGATTTACACTGCAAATAAAAGAAAGCTGATTTAGTCATCTATGGTTTCTCATGATATAGAGCAAAGAATACGGTGTGACAAGAATAGAAAAGTTCATTTAATTAATAATTTCCAGTTAGGGTTTGTTAGTCACAATTAGGATTCAATTAGGGCGGATGCACTGTGCATCCGAATTTACCGGAGTGTGCCTCAATTTTCAATGCCTCAATCAAAGTCCTCAGAATATTTCACAAACAACAAAATCAAACAGCAAACATGTAAATCATTAAGCAACATTTTAAGAAGAATAACCAACCATAGTGGCAAATGTGACGGAGATAAAACCAGGGATGCATTGCTCAGATTAACATCCATTGCAGTGCTGAGGGCCGTTGGTACAACTGTGAAATGCAAAGGCCATCTGTAGCATTAGTTGTTAAATAAGTTAATCATACAAGTTCAATAGGATAAGGAGAATGAAATAACAATATTTTCTACTTACAAACCAATTCTTCAGATGGAGATTGCAAATTAAAAGACAAGAAAAAGAGTGCCTCGCAGTTTAAGTTTTCAGCTAATTAGGCCCAAAGCAATAGCCAATTAAGAGAAGTAGTGGGACATTTAGTCGAAGTAACCTCAAAGAAAGGGTGAACTAAAATCAAATTAACAAACACCGAGTACATTTGTGTAGACTTATGAACATAAAAGTTGGTGAATGTCATAAAACTTCCTACCTCTTGCAAAATAATCACTCCAAGACATAACGGAGGAACGAAATCTTTCAGGCCAAAACCACGTAATGGCAGTCGAGAGAGCAGCTTGCATGACAAAGTGAATGGTGTTCATCAACAGTGGAGCAGGGAATTTCCCCAAATCATCCCCTAATAATGTTTTATTGTACCTGTTCACTAACAAGAGTTATAAGAAATAAAAAAAACATAACAATCTACAGAGTCTATAAAGTGAATTAACCTAGCCGATTCTAAATGAAAAAACTTACAGTGTCAAGAATGTACTGATTGTGTACCAGGCCAGTATTAGAAACAACGTTTTCACCACATCAGAAACAGAAATGAGGTTCTCTATATCTCTCTTAGACAGGCTCTGGTAGTCCACATGGTTTAGGCTGCTGCCACTACTTGTATGTAGTCTTCTATTGATTGTGTGACCATTTTCAATATCGTGTAAACTGCTACCAAAGGGTGATCTATTTTGTGCATCACCACCGCTGGGAGATCTATTATGTACATCACCAAGCTCCATTTTCAGCTGACGTTACTTTTGAAGAATCACTCACACAACTAACCTTTTATTTTCTGAACCATGTCGCTGAACCACAGTTAACCTACGCACGATCAATGCCATACTATATACGTCCTCGTCTAATCGAGCTGAGCATGTGATTATTCACACCAACCTGAGACCCGAAAAAACCG
The DNA here is from genome assembly GCA_036937905.1 of Salvia rosmarinus. NCBI lineage: Eukaryota > Viridiplantae > Streptophyta > Magnoliopsida > Lamiales > Lamiaceae > Salvia > Salvia rosmarinus. The sequence goes on along the minus strand of CM072817.1, from coordinate 10,351,327 downwards.
TTGTAATCCAACCTTTATGCCTCAAATTGTCACCTCCACTTTCCTCAACCCTTCCAATTCTCAAATTCTTTATCATTTCTTTCACTGCATTCTATCTCATTTTTTTAAATCCTAATACTACCACAAACAATGACTTGCACAAAATTATACATTCTCAGCCACTTTTGATGATGAAATTTAAGACAAAAGGGGTCCCCAAATCAAACCAGCTCCAAGTTGTTTGCTCGCAGAAATCTCAGCTCATTTGATCATAAATCTTTATAACTACACAAACAACAAATAGAAAAATTCAGCTGCGTTCCAGTGGATCAAATGCCAAAAAAAAAAAACCATATTTCAAGAATCGTACGCAAAATAATGCAATAAATGGGATGTTGCAGCTGAACAAAAACGCATTAACAATTAAATAATGACGGTAACAAGAAATAAGAATTGAACATTCGTACCGTGAAAATGTAAATTTTGGTATAAAAAATTACAGAAATGGAGATCAACACGAACCATAAAGGAAGCGGCAAATTGCGATATACGAAAACTAATGAATAATTATAGCAGAGAATGAAATTTACCGGGGTTATCAGTTGTTCCTGATTTTGAATCCCTTGTTTTCTTGATTTCGCATGGAATTTTGCTGACGAATGCTCGGTCATCAGGTGAATTCTGTCCTTGGTTTAACCGTCAACCAATTCCAGTTCCAAATCTCAATATTTAATATTTTGATTACAATTATCAATATAACATAGTTGTGTTAACTAATTCCGGTCTCAAACCAAATATTTTTACTTTTTAATTCTAATATTTTTTTCATGGATAAATGTATAAAGCGACAGTTATGTAACACTATTTTTCACCATTTTTTTTATTAATGAAAAATCGCATCTGTTATCAATGGATAAATGTATAAAGCGACAGTTATGTAACACTATTTTTTTTATTAATGAAAAATCGCATCTGTTATCTTTTATTAATGAAAAATCGCATCATGTTTCTACCGTTTGATGGATAAACTATAATGAGTAAACCCTATGTTCCCTTCGGTGCATATTAGGTAAGCTCTATGTTCCTGTATTATTTGATGGGTAAATCACATTTGGAAAATCGTGAATGATAGACGAAAACTCACCTTACTATTGAAATATCTCAAATGGACTATTTTTCACTATTTTTAAATCATGTTTTCTAGGCTCTCAAATTCGATCAAAGGCGTTGTAAAATTCGAAAGCATAACTTCTCAATTTTGAAATCGCTTATTCGATTATTCCACCACCAGACACTATAGGATTATTGGGTTAAATTTATTTTTTTACTTATATATAATTTAATATGTAGTGTAAGGAAAAAAAAAATCTCAATCTACCTAAACTAGAATGTGAATCATCGAGTAAATCCTGCCTTGTTTTCTAGCCATTTGATCTTAAATTTTAAATATTTATTTTCTGAATTGGAACTTCTTCAGGAAAAAACTAAGTTTTTTTTTGGTCATTTACTTTTTGCAAGTAAGATAAATGTGAAAAAATACATATATAATTTAACATATCCCAATTCAAACAAAAAAATACATACACAATTTATCTTCATAAACGAATTAATTCATAGTCTACTTACATACGCTTCAAAATATTAGATGGTGTCTTTCATCATTAAGGAAGAAAGAATCAGACGGGAGAAAAGAAAAGGGCAGGCTATTTTAAACTCTCTTCTTTTTCTTCTTATCGAGTTCTAAAGTATCTGAAACTTGTATACCAAAAATGGTTTTTGTATATATATATAAAACAAAATTCTTATAAATATGCAAAATAATACTCCTCCGTCCAATATTACAGACGTTCTTTATTACACATAGATTAAGGAGAGTTGTGTTTGTGTATAAAGTAGTGTGCGATCTGAAATTCAAATCTTTTAGTATAAAATTATTTCCTTTTTGAAAGCGGACCAATTTAATGGAGCAGTCAAAAGAAAAACGAGTCAACAATAATGAGACGAAGGAGTATGTTTTATTATCTGAATGAAGATGATCATTGACATAAATATAGATCGAGTAACAGTTAATTATCCAATTTAAAATTGATAAACAAACAAAGATCTTTGAAGACTACGTCACTACATCCCCAACCATTAGAATCTACAGCAGTGCAGACGAACACTTTGATTTTCCTGCTTGGGCATGTGGACTGGGCTGCCTATCCATTCCTCAATTTTCAATCTGCAACATTCGATCAATTCAAATGTAGCATCTCAGATATATCTATATAGAAAATATAAATATTCAAATACTAATAAAGCTATTATTTTTGTACAATTATCTCATTTTGGACTCACATTGGGAAGGCAAAAGAGCCTGAACTTGTATCTGATAGATTAGAATCACAAGCCTCAAAATGATCCATCTTGATCTCTTTTATTTTATAATCATTGCTCCCTTTTTCATCATCCTGTCAAAAAAAAAATTATTCATTCAAACTATTTAAATACAAAAAATATTTCATCTTTTATTCCAATCATTTCGAAAATGTAACCGTAAATATGAGACCGTTACAACATAAGATGATGACTGCAGACCTTGTGTAAAGCAACAGCATCAGCAGCTGTTACTTTTTCGTCTTCCCAATCACCACCGCCGTCGTTGCCATCGCCGTTGCCGTGGATAATGTCGATAGCTCCGTCTTCTAGAAAGCGGAAAACTAAGTAATCTTCTTCCACAACATGCGGCTCGGCCTCGCCGCCATTGGTCTCGTCGCTGCGCGACGGAGAGGTTTGAACCGATTTCCCTCCATTTTCGCAACTCTTCTTCGCGGGGCGGCGGCCTCGGCCACCGGTAAAGTCAAAAACGATGCTGCCGCTTGACGTCTCTGGCGATCCGCCGCGGGAGGCGTCGTTTTTATCCTCTGTATCAAACACGAAATCATGAGGGGTTGAATCAGATCACATCAAACTATGGTACAGCCATTTTTCGTTGATCAGTAATTACCAAAACGTAAACGGCGAGCAAAGAAGCATGATGTGATGTTTCTCATTCCGCATCCAACCAGTGTGCATGCTGAGCTCATTCCGAGCAAGTGACGGCGGCGTGCGGTGGTGAAAATTGGTGGAGGAAATGGGAAATTGAGTGAGTGGGATTTTTGAATTTGGAGGAGAGTTGATATAGAGGAGCAGTTATGGTTTCTTGAGCAGAAATGGAAATGGGAGTAAAACGTGGAGATTTACAAGGAAACCGTCATTGATTATGGGATTTCATCATGAAACACACCAATTCAAATTTTCATTCCAACAGTCCAACGATTTAAGGAACTTGATTAATGGCATGGTACAAAATTTGGATCAAATTACCCTAGAACTGCTGGACTTACAGAGAAAATATTATTTGACAGTATGTCTTGAATTTAAATAAGTGGAATTTTTGTTCAGAATTTGTATGAATTATTTCAATGATCATAACTTCATGTCAAAATGTAGTCAAAAATTGTGGAACATATTATTGACCATAACTGCAATACTACATAATCTAAATAATCCCTGAAAATACAACAAAATTATTTATCTCTGGAACTAGTTCTACAGAATTTGCCTCGAGCTCTATTAGATGAAGCTCTTCAACAGGAAACCTCGGTGGAGCAGTCGTCTCTAGGGTTCCGACATGTCTCTTCCTTCAGCTTGCACGTATCAGATACCCTTACACGAACGAGCAAAGGCTCTTCTCAGTACACCTGCATGAAGAATTAAGTTCAGTTAGTGCAAACTAGAAGCTATCAATAGTGCAGAGACAAATGCATTTTCAATGAAACCGACAGCTTCAGAGGATATTAGATGCAAAATCTTTAAACTGAATTCCATTCATGAACATAATCAAGAGACTTCCCATATTGTATAATTAGAACTCTGATTCAATATTCAGTGAGAACTACGCATATCTACAACAGATGAGTAAGATTTCATGAGAAATGGAATCTCAACTACATAAACAGATTCGAACTTTTTTCTGTTATGCAGAATCTATCCAATCTATTTACACTATGATGAGAGTTACATCTAATGAAGACAGAACCCGAAATCGCCAAACACAAAGACACGACAAAGTAAAAGAAAGCAAGCAAAACAATTAACACCAAGCCTTGAGAGATATGCATCTATATGTAGCTACCATCACACCTACTCAAACTTAAGCCACAATACCTCAAGACAGCACACAACATGTGGCAGCTTGATCCTCCACGCTAGCTTTCGCTATCAGTAAACACACTAGGATGCTTCTAACAATCTAGTCTCTTTCTCTGATTGCACTTCTTGCACCGTAGAGGAGCCAGGAGCCTCGGTCAGAAACTGCTGCCAGAAGGCGTCATTCGCCCAACTGCCACAGACGGGATGGCGCCAACCTGCTTTCGATCTTTTGGAGTTCCATTATCAGGAGTCTTGGTTGGGCTTACGTTCACATCAATGCCCACTGTGTTCAGCCTCGAGTCAAGATCAATGCAGATTGAAGATATCGCAGGACTGCCAACATAAGTCGATGATGCAGCCAGCTGCGGAGAGGAATGGCAATCTCGTGAAGTTGATGCTGACACGTGGCAACCAGGTGAGGCATTCAAATCAGAATCTCCAGACGATGCTGCCATCAGCCTAAAATCACAAAATCTTCGACCGAGTGTGAACTTCATGGATGAACTTCTCCCAAAAATTTAGGGATGAATCCAATTTCTCTATTTGTTCAAAGTTCATCAATGGAAGAGGCGAAGTCTCCCTTGAAGGCCTTCATCTTGAAGGAAATGCAAGGCCGTGGACCTTCTTTTCTTGCTCTGAAACTCCGACTGTTCCATGGCTCGGTTTCTCTAACAGCTGAGCTAAGGTGATCATCAACTGGTGCTGCCTATGGTCTATGTTCTGCAATGTCTGCCTTAAGGAGCTAAGCTGATGCTCGTATCCTTGGCTCTCATGCTTACGCCTGTCTACCTCCGACTGAAGCAAGACCTTTTCTCCTTTCAGCTGCTGAATCTCTTTCTCGAAATGCTCCCTTTCTGAATCAGTTAATGGAGCTGCATTTCCTTGACCTGAGTGACTGTGGATCGGCTTTCGCCTGTATATATTCTTTAGAAGATGTTTCTGTCCTCGGATAAACTCATCGTTTGCGAACTCCCATTTGTCTGGATCAGCCTTTCTAAAACCCTGCAAATTTCAAGAAAATCGTTAGGACTAAATATCTCAAAACCATACAAAGAATTAAACATTTGACTTCAGATAAATAGTGAACAATCCAATTTAGATCAAACTAAGAAAAATGTTAGGCATAAATATCTCAAAACCATCCAAAGAATAAATTTTTTAACTTCAGATAAATAGTGAAGAATCCAATTTAGATCAAACCACTCCAATCAATTTCAAATTAGATCAGTTTCATTTACTTTGCTTTCAATAGAAACATCTCATCCTAATTCTCATATACATTGCTTTTGCTTGAAGCACATTCATCACCAAATCAAAAGCCCACGTTTCACAAGACTTCATCCTTCCATTATTTACTTCAAAGTAACCAAAAGCTCGCAAGAAGATAACACAACACAAACAACACACAGCCATAGCAAAATAGATTAGAGCTTTAACACCATTAATGGACCAACAAATGAAGTGAAGAGCAAAAAATCTTACGTAAGTATTTAATTGCCTAATGAAGCTGGAGAAGTTATTGTGCTTGAAGTACTTCGGCAACAAATTCCTAGCAAACTCAGGTGGATTCCACACAACAAAACTATGGCCTGTCTGACTCCAAGAAACAACAGAATTAGTCATTGGATCATCCACCATCTCATACGTCTTCACCAGAAATGGCGCCGGCGACGAAGAACCGCCGTTTGATCCATCCATCACTGATGATGAAAGATACGAAACCTATAAATACAACCCCTTGATTGAAACTTTCCCAAGAGATCAATCAACTCGATGAATACTTCTTTTCCCACTTCAGAATTCTTTATTCATTCAATACATAACCTTCTAATTTTGACCCTCAACAAGAATTGTCAGTCTTGAAAAGTAGAAAATCAATATCCGCATTAAATTCAGCTCAAAGAACCAATCTTTCTTGATTGATGAACAGCAAAGAACAAAAATCCTTAAAATTCAGCCCAAAGAACGATTTTTTTCAAAACCTTTTGATCATCTTACGTGTTTTATTGATTACAAGTAAAAAGATCTCGAAACAGACAGAAAAATAGCCAGTTTAAGACAACACTGTGATCTTGATAGATGAACAGCAAAGAACAAAAATCCTTAAAATTCAGCTCAAAGAAAGAATTTTCTTCAAAACCCTTTTAATTATCTCACGTGTTATATTACAACAAAAATTCTTAAAACAGACAAGACAACAGCTATTTTAGACAACACTGGGTTCTTGGATAAGGAGAAACCAAAACCCAAATGAAAGATAGCTATTTATAGGCAAAGAAAACAGAGTGAATCATAATCGTCGGTGTTCGAGGCTTTGACGATACGGGCATCAATCAATGAGGAGTGGGGCTTGACTTTCAACGGAATAAGATTGTTCGAAATTGGGGAAAGGGGCATTGTAATCAATTGTTTAACCTTGTTTCTTTAACAAGGAAAAGTTATCATTACGTGGGGTTGAAGTTGAATTTTCTAAAGATTCTTGTAGTGTTTTGTTTGTTTGAACAGAGCGTTGAATTCAGAGTTGGAGGGTAAACGGTAAACAGAGACGCAGTCGTTGCTTTGTCTTTATTGACGAGACTCATTACTTAATTAGTGAGAGTCGTATAAGACTATATTTTATAAACACACATTATATTTAAGATATTCATATCTAGTAGAACTTTAGGTATTAAATCTACTAGTTCAAACAGAAATGGAATTCTTAAGCTTCTAGCTAAAAGTATGCAATAATATAATTTTTGGATATAATGAGTGGTTAGATTGTTCCCTTAAAATTCAATACTGTTAATTAAAATTAAAAAAATACTCCCTATTAGAATCTATCTTTCTGTAAAAGAGACCAATTAAATTCTATATTTATACGTTGTATTTGTAAACACGTGTATATAGATATTTTAATCATGTACAGACGTATACAGGAATACTAATGGATATGAATAATTTTATACTGTACTAAATTTCCAGCTAGTTGATTTTATCCTAATTTTATCCGGAACATAAATTTGTTTAAAATAGAATTACAGGTCAACTTTCTTCAGAAATAAATAATAAAATAAAAAGCAATGATAGTTCAACCACTGTCATTCCCCACCTCCATATGTTTTCTAAAAATAAAATAAGAATCTCACGAGGGAATCACTAAAAAATATTAACTGTTTTCAAATTCGAATTCCACAAACATCTCAAGTAGCCCGACAAAATAAAACTCTTACATTATTCTTCTATGTCTTGAGCAGTCATCTCCTATTTTATTTCATCAAAATCCAATACATGCATGGAACTACAGATGACAACATAAAACACGAGATTTCAAACACAGAAGTGAAACAGGTCCAAGAGCTCAAAGTGTATAATAAATATATAATCATCAGCACCAGATTCCAGTTTTGAAAAAAATATCAAAATTAAAATCCACAACTGTCTTCATCAGTATCAATGCATCTAAGAAGTTGTTTAGTATACAAGGACAAACTTCATATAAACTTTCTTCGAGTGTTAGCAGAAGAAAGCAGCTCCGATTCATATCCATGATCAAAATCCAGAAGCCTTTAATTTGCCTGACAACTCCAAACTCAGTGTCACTTTTCATTTTTCAAGAGCTGAATTCAGCTCTCCACTTGGAACTCCTTGAAAGCCGTTTGCATTTCTAGTTTTGCGCGCTACAGTCTCCTGTTTTTCCATTCTTTAGGATGATCATATTAAAGAATGGAAAACTGCAATAAATGGAGATTGTAATCATAAGTCACCAGTAAACTTTACTATATGGCAAGTAAATCAGTTATTTACATGGTAGAAAGTAAGGGGAGCAAACAGATGGCTCAGTTCAGGAACTACAAAAACCAAGAAATCAAAATTTTAATGGTTTTTATGTGGGTGGGAGGGGAAAAAACTATAAATATTGGTCAAAGTAAATAAGAAGCCCTTATCTGTGATAAAAGGTATATGTTATAGAGATATATGTTAAACTTCTCATGGCAAATGTAAGACTAAGGTGTAAAAAAAGATGATAGAAATGTTTTATCAAGATCATAGGAGTCTAGCATCCAGAACCCTGATGAGACCACCGAGATTCTTAACTAATCTACGCTGTAACATTTGAGCAACAATCAACACACTGAAGAAAGCAAGCAGGATCTACGTCGAGCTTAAATGAGATATAAAAGTAATGCATATGGCATTCGGATAAACATTCCTAGAAGGGGGTGGTTGTGCTAAGATGTTTCTTACCTTCAGTATGAAAGCCAAGACGAGAGGGCCACGATTGGGAACATCAAAGCTACACCGTAGTTAACTAAACTATCGACTTGCGTTATCTTTTCCATCCGGCCAAGAATTGTGTTCCAAGTGTGAGTAAATGGGCAGCCAACTTGTTTAGCCTGCGACACAAAATCCCCAATGTTGTGAAAAACGTTCGAGGCGTATTTTTAGAGGCCAAACAAAATTAAATAAAAAACCCAATTTGTGAAGCCCAAAATTTAAAGCCCAATAATCATTTAAACTTTTAACCTAATAGAAATTAAATTGAACACACATAAGCAGAAACATACAGCAGCACCTCCTCCTCAACTCTGCACTCAACGTAAAAAAAAAAGAGTGAAGAAGAAAGAACAGGAACAACAGCTCCTACTCTCCTCTGCTCTCAACGCTCCTCTTCTCCTCTCAAGAACAGCAATGTCTCCTCTTCTTCTCTCAAAGTTTCATCTCCTCTGTCAAGAACAGGATCAGCCACCAGCACACCTCCCCTGCAATTCAGGTAAATGTCCTCTGTTCTCAACGCCTCCTCTTCTCTCCTCTCCTCTCAAAGTCTCCTCTCCTCTGCTCTCAACTTCTCTCCTCTCCTCTCCTCTCCTCTCAAAGTCTCTTCTCCTCTCCTCTGCTAAATTTTTTTATATTGTTTACACTTAGAAATTTACATTGTGTATATCTAATCTAGGTAAAAGTCAAAAAACATGGATTTGATCGATGAGGAAGAGACAGAAAGGAGGGTGACGATGAGCATGTTGTGGATAATAATGTTGATGAAGATGAGGATGACTTTATTGTTTAAATAATCTATGAACATTTTATGGCTTTAATTTGATGTTTTTAAGAGATAATTTATTAAATTTGATATTTCGCATTCTATTTATTGTTTTCTATGCTTTTTTAAACGCCTCGTATACGCCTCAAATTTTTACATCGAAAATCCCTAACTTTGTCACTCTCACTTTCAGAAAATTATGGTGGTAAATCAATTAAGAGTAAAAATCAGTCATCATGTACTAGCAAGTATGTAGAGGTCTCACATTTAGTTTAGTGTCAGCCGATTCTTCTGGAACACATGAACCTTCTAAAGTTCTTTGGTTCCCCAGACCTGATTGATCCGAAGGCATCTCAGTTTTAGATTTTCTGGAGTTTCGGCCTGAGAAGGCTCGATAAGGTGAATCAGTATGGATGGTTTCCATGACAGAACCAAAGAAGTTGGTCACCGGTACCTAAAATCAGCAAGAGAGACGAAATAACGTTATTTGAATGTCTATATTAACCATTTGACAACAAAGAAACTTGTCCTCACATTGGCTTTTGTGCATAAATTCGCTACTTTTAGATATAAGAGAAGGGCGGTACATATTCTGAAGTGATTAGATTCCCCAAATCCTGAGAGTTCCTCTAAGGATTTGAATTATTTAAAATGTAAAATAGAAAAGGCCACTGATCAATGGCCGGGTAAGTTAAATGAAAATGGAAAGAGAAGAAAGTAAAGATTCTATATATCACACTGGAGCACAGTAAAACCAAAAGAAGAAACACATACGAAGCCAGGATCTGTATTCAATATACCTCCTCTAACCGCCGTTGGTATAAGTCAGTTCGATAATATGCAGTTGACATCAATGTATTTGGATTGAACGAATTGAAAAGACTGCAAAAAAAGTGGGTCACTAAATAAAAGTTATTATCAGTAATGGGGGTATCACAACAAATTGGGATTTCACAATAAAGCGAAAAATCCAAAATAAGAATGGTCCTGCAAAACCGAAATGCTCATTATGCATACCTGCTCAATGAGGCATTGTCATACATATTTAACCTCTCGAAAAGGCAAGAGTATAAAATGTAAATCGATCTACAACAGATACACCAACCTGCACGAAAAGAACGAAAAGAAACAGTATAAAACCAACAAATCCTGAAAAATATATTTATTAAATGAAGGAATAAAAGCAATATAACATCTCCTACAAATACCAATATCACCCTCATGCACGATGCAGGCAAGACATCAATACTTACATCAGAGTCCAAATGATGTGAGTATGAATTCTCTCCTTTCTTGCTACTTCCAATAGCCAAAACACCAGGGGATTGTAGCTGCCGAACAATAAACAGCCTGCTTAGTATATGAACTACTACAATTAGCCATAACTAGAGAGCAATGTTCATTCATAGTGCTTTCAATGCAAAACTCTATGATAAACAGAAGCAATAAACCCATACGTACAAATATATAAAGGCAAAACTCTCAGAAAAAGCAACTCACCTGGGAAAATAGAGTGGCTGCCTGGCAAGTATCTACCATTATCAGCAGCTCTTTAAATCTGGTAGTTAGAACAAAAACAAGAAAGCACTCTCATAAAATCGAGTGTGATAGAAAATCTGATTTTGCAAGGTCAATTGCATTTACAAAAGAAAAAAAAAAAACTAGTTTAGGTCAACATCAAAGACTGAAATCAACTGTTCAAACTCCCTTCAACCCTCAAACAAATAACAGATGTTTTACTTTTAAGCAATCATGTTCTCTTCAGTTCTTAGCCGTGTTGCAAAAGCAAAAATTCGGAAAATAAATGTGACCAAAACATTCCTTAGTCCTATGCTATCAGGATACCTGCGCTTTTCCTTCATTTGTTTCACAGCATCAGCTAAATCATGGCTCTGAAGCTCCTCTGAGTCTTGAAATTTTAGAAACTCGTCCCCACCATGCCCAGTCATGTAAAGAAGTATATGACTGCCTTCATCACTTAGTAGTCGTTTTGACCTTGGAACTGCTGTTTCATGACGGCCAGTCAATATTCGCAAAAAGTTTTCGACAGTCACTTCATAACCTCGATAATCTACCTAAATTGGAGCATCCCATAATCAGAGAGATATGCAGAGCATAAGAAAGTGAACTTTATGAATCAAAATTCAGAAGCTGCCACATGACAAATTGAGCTATCATGCAAAGCAAACTAATCTTGTGGATGCTAAGTTATGGGAGGAGGAGATTGAATTTTTTGTTTATTTCAGTTGTTTAATGCTATATGACTTTTCCCCCTTCTACTTCAATGTGGTAAGTAGCCAATAGTGGAGATAATGAGAGCAAGATGAATGGTGGACAGCAACTGTTTTAGTGACAGAAAATAATAAATGCCCAGATAGAGCAATAAAAAATATGAGAATAAACGCTTGGATGCAAAACACTACAAAGCGTGGCTGATTACTGGAATTTTCTCCTTAACCCGCCAAACCATCATCTCTGCTTCAAAGTGAAGAGGCTTTAGTCACAGCCCTAATCTTTTAAGTTCCTCTAAGATGTCTTAGATTTTTGATATTTTTATTTTTATTTTTATTTTTTAATACAAAATTTTAAAGGCTGCGTCATGATGGACTCGAACCCGAGACCTTTGGCCTCGAGCATTAACCACTCTACCACTAGGCCAACACACACACTAGATTTAATGATAATTCATGTCATAACATGTGACTGCTTCATGGTCCCTCAAAATAAACTCAAATTGTTTACATACTAAAAGTTTAAACCCACCTCAACATTGTCTCCGTACAAGTTGAGACGGTGGTTTTCATTGTTGAAAACCTGGGCAGGATACTTGTTCCGAGCATTGCAAGCCATATCATCAGCCAGCATGAGAATTATCCTCTCATCTGGAATTCCTAACCGTTTCACCGTTCTAAAGACAAGTTCATTCAGAAATAAACCATAATAATTTATATATTTTGTTTCCTGACATGTTAACGATGACAAATAAAAAATCACAACTTTTTCTATAACAAAACACTCACATACAGGGTTGAAGTATAGACCCCGCTTACCTGTATAAGGATAAAGTATTGGCCATATGCCGATAATTAAACCTGAATAATAGATTTAGAGCAAATTGAATTAAATGCTGATTACATGAACAAAATGCAATAAAAATATGCAGAAACATAACTACATCAATTCGAAAGCGCAGATAACAAATCTAACATTCGATTTGCTTTACCCTCGATTAAAGCCAGTAATTCAACCATACAGTCAACATTTATGGTTGTCACAACGAAACTCATTGTCTTTTCTTAGCTATTGATCCAACAGCAAATATTCCTTGAGAAAATATCTTCTTTATTTTTCGATTTTCTACAAAACAAAGCGTACAGTAAAGCTCCAATAACTCGCCTACTCACAAAGGTGCAGTCGTAAAAAAAATCTCCTGCTTTTTTCCAGTGATTCAGCCGAAGTCAAATAAATCGAGGCATAAAGGTTGAGTACAGGAAAAGTACAATACCAAAAGCGGGAGGTACAGACAAGAATAGCCCAATTGTTGGTGTGCATCGTGGTAGAAGAAGAACCGGACGAGCTTGAGGCGATCGCATTGCAGAGGAACAAGAGAAGGATCGCAATCGACAACGGCTTGAATTTGAATGATGTCGCCATTTTTCAGCTACTGATGAGCTTCTGGTCGAAAGATTGCAATATGCCCTTATTTTTCTTTTTCTTTTTATTCTGGAGGGGGAAAATACAACATGCCCTAATTTGCACAATAACCCGCATTGAATCCAACGAATCAAAAAATGATAAATTAGTAATGAAGATTCGTTATGCTAAAAGTTGTATTTATTTCTTGTAAATTTTTAATGAAATTTCCCCTATAGGCCCAAAGGGGGATCGGCCACAAGGGTCATGTTTGCTTTACTAAAGGAAAGGGACATGCGGTCTTTTCATAGGAGATGTACACTTTCCTTATATAGGATAATACAAAAATCCATTTCAATCCACCACTAGAATGGGTTTTGGAGCTTGTTTTTTTGTGTTAAGCGGAGGAAAGCAGTAGAAAGAGCTAACCGAAGGCGATATCTCCTGCCTGAGATTAAGAAGGAAATCTCGAGCTGGTCTAATCCGCAACAACCAAGGTGCATATTATCATATAGAAAGAGGCGAGGCGTAGCGATTCGTACTACCGGAAAAGTTTCGTTGGAAATGAAATAATTTATATTCCATTTGTCATTTTGATTGTAACAATTACTCTATACCTCTATAAAAGTCCAATTAACAATAGAGTTAAATGTTAATCAAATTTCAATCTTATTGAAAAGTAAATATTACTTTCAAAATATTTTAGTAATATATCGAACTTAGTTTAAATTCTCCTATTTGTTTGCACAAATTTAAAGATGAGATTTAGATGTTCATATGATATTTTCAGACTATTTGTGAGCATGTTGTGGTCCAAGCGGAGGTAAAATTTTTAAGTGACCCGACTATTTTTCTTTTTTTTTTGGTGAATGAAGAGTCGACTACTTTTCACCATTACCTCTTTTATTTAATGTATAATATAAAAAAAAATTAGATAACGATAACTATAAATTGCCTACACCTTTGCCTACAAATTGGTCGTTTGTAGCTGCCTAAATTTTGTACATTTGTTGTACGCAAATGTGCCTTTAATCTACGCTTAACGCCTATATTTTTGCCCATGACAATCGAGTGTCCTCCTGGGTAGGATCGAATTAACGTAGTTCAACCTTCGACCACATGAGACATTGTTGGTTTCAGAATAGGAGCAGCATTGCTGCACAAAAGAGTCGCAGCTAAAAATTCATATCTACTCTAAATTGAACTTACAATTAATCATCTGTGAAACATAGTTATATAAATTAAGCCAGCTGAAAAACACCAAATACAAACCAAGATTTTGAATGCAAAAATGGTAAGCACACAAACCTTGTCCTGCATATATAGATAGAGAGATCAAGGGGGTGTTTGGTTAAGCTTATTTTAGAGAGCTTATAAGCTCCAAAAGTTTATAAGATGTTTCAAGAGCTTATAAGAGGTAATATCTCAAGTGCTTAAAAGTTGTTAAAGTGTTTGGATAAATGATCTTATAAGCTAGATAAATAATCGTGAATTAAATAGATAAAATTGACGAGATGTAAAATTGGTAGTGTATGTGTAGTAAATAACGAACTATAATAAGGTTATTTTGTAAATTCATGGTTGCTTATAAGTTTATGAAAGAATAAGTTAAGGTTGACCAACTTATTTTTAGGGAGCTTTTCACCGCTTATAACCTGTTTATGGAGCTTATTTTGTTAAACATTTTGCAACAGCTTATAAACTGTTTTAAAGAGCTTGTAAGCTCACTCAAACACCCTCCAAGTTGTATTACAAAACACAAGCTTCAACAAGGGCAGCTCATGAATAAAAGAGAAATATTTTCTCACAAGATTGAATAATGATTTGTGAACAAATTTCAAATTAGCACAGAATTACCTCTTCTAGACAAAAACGGGAGTGACTTTAAAACACAAAACTTTCATCCATATAATATCCACCAAAATGTAGAGAGATCGAGATTAAAAGAACCCTTTTCTCAGAAGATTTGACTTTTGATCTGTGAACAATCTCAAATTGGCACAATTCAACAGAATTACCTCTTCAATCGACGTTTTCAACATTCGAAATATTCACCATCCTAATACGATCATCTTCTGGCAAAACTGACCAATTTGGAGATTGCAGTGCCCTCAACCATCGAAAATCATCCACATTCGCCCAGTTCCCAGTCTCCTCATCAAGATTCGCCTCTGCCAGATCCTCCTCCAGTCCTCTGTAACTCAAGCAATATGGCGCGCACCGAACGCCATTACTGTCCTCGATTATAGGTCTGCTCCTCACTCGAAGATAGAAGTCACAATTCTTGGCATTGTGAATTCGAATCTGGTGTGAGGCCAACACGAATACACACCCTTCTGCTCCCTCGATCAAAACCGAACCCTTCACCACCCCAACATAAATCTTGCAGCTCACCACATTATCCACAAACAGTGCCCTCAAACAACCCTTCAATCTGACCTCACAATCCCTCAAATTCGATAACGTGAAGTCCCCATTTCGAGCATCCAATTCGCCTCTGTCGAATTCCTTCACCAATTCCTCTTTCTTCCTGTTCCTGAACCCGGGAGCAGCGCTCAAATCCCTAAACCCTAGCTTCGCCAATCCGTCATTGATCTTATTACTCTCCAGTTCAGAAACGACTTCACTCTTCTGATCTGGCGCTGGGGATGCTGGTTTTTTCGATGATTTATTCTTGAAGGAGAATTTCTTCTTCGGAGCGACGGCCGCGGAGACGTCGTCTAGGGTTTGCCTGAGGTGGGTGATGGCTGAGAGGGAATTGCGGACTTCGTAGGGCGGGAGTAAGTAGGAATGCTCCGCGACCAGCTTCTCGAGGGCGGAGATTTCGAGGGAGATCGCATCCAGGTCGGTCTTTTGAGGCTGGTCGGGATGTGTTCGGATCCGGGAGATTTGGGCTTCGATTGAGAGCTTCGATTGCGAGAACTGGGACAGGAACGATTTTGTAGATCCAGATGAGTTGGACTCCTCGGCTTTTGCGGCGGCGCGGGACTGGTGGCGATTTGCGAGACGCTCCAGCATTGCCGCGTGCTTCTGCTCTAGGGCGTTGTCTTCCATTTTCCCGTGCCGGAAAGTAGTGTTCCGGCTGGAGCTCTTTTTTTTTTTCACTGACCAAAAATTGAATTATCTTAAATTGACTCGAAATTCACGTACCAAATCTATTGCAGTAAGAATAAATTGTCCCTATTGTTTGCATATATCATAGTTCGCTGGTTCTTTTGTGTGTATTAATAAAATAGTGGATCCCAAAAATAAAATACTTCACTTTTTTTTAATAAATATTTTTTTTTTAAGATATTATTCCTTATTAATCAATCTTACAATCACTTATTATTTATCAAAAAATTATTTCTATCACTTTTAATCTAAGGGGTGGTCTCTTGTGCGCTCTAGCGCACAGTGAGAACCACCCCAATTAATAAATTAATTAATATACTAATTAATTATTAGCATTTAATTAACTGTTATTTAATATTAAATTATTTTAATTAAAATTTAATTAATTTTGAGTAAAATAAATTAACCCTAATTTAGTATTAATAAACCCTAACTTTAAATTTTTAATTTTGAATTAATAAACCCTAATCTTAAATTAATAAGTTCTAATTTTAAATTAATAAATCCTAATTGTAAATTAAGAACCCTGATTTTGAATTAATAATCCCTAATTGAAATTAATAAACCTTAACTAAAATTAGTAAACCCTAATTTTGAATTAATAAATCCTAATTAGAATTAATAAACTTTAATTATCAATTAATAAATACTAATTTTAAATTAATAAAACCTAATAAAAATAATAAATTTTAATTAAAAATAATAATTATAATTGAATTAATATATCCTAATTAATTAAACTTAATTATCCTTAATTCCTTAATTAATACTTAATCATTATTAAAAGCTTCATTAATTGTGAGCGCGCATGGTGAGGGCGCGCTCACAGAAGTTTTTGTCTTAATCTAATATATGGTGAATTCATTTCTCCACTTAAACAACACACCTCTAGAATTTTATTAAAATTTGTGTCATTCAGAAATAATACATTTATTGTGAACTAATGGAATAGTAAACTAGTGGGCAAGTGCCTGAAGTATTATTATCGTGACATCCATTTGTTAACTCAAAAGACAAAAATTTGAGTGTATCTATTCTAATTAATTTTTAAAGAGATGGACCCATATTGGCATTGAGATATTGATATTTTGTAAGTATAAATGGCATCTTTAATTTGTAGTTTTTAGTTATAGGATAAAAGATGAATGATATTTTCTCCGTTTATGATAAGCGTATCATAATTATCTTATTTGATGTTCACCAAAAGTGTATTGTTTTTCTTTTTAGAACATTATTTCTTATTATTCACCTCAAAATCATTTATTATTTATCAAAAAAAAATCCTACCACTCATAACCTAACATATGGTGAGATCTTTTCTCCATTCAAACAACTCCCACCAATAATTTTTTTAAAATATGTGTCATGCACAAGTGATATATTTATTGTGGATGGATGTAGTAATTTTTTTTAGAGAACATCCATATATGTTGATGTTCTAACATGAGTTTTTGTGATCTTTAACTATGAATTTTTTATATATATTTAATTAATTAAAATTTATTAATTAATTTAATTAATAAATAATAAAAATGAGGCCTAGTTACACGGTGCAGCTAGATGCACGTAAGACACCTTCGAAATGACTATTAAAAGGCTTCAATTAAAATATTTTTTTATATTTGGGATAACTATAAATTCCACAATTTTCAATGGAAAAACAAGGTTATTTTTTGGACAAATTTTGCCCAAAAAAATGGTAATGTACAGAACTACAAATGACAAGATAATGTTGTAATTGAACAGTTTTCGAAATTATAAAAATCTGCAAAAGCTCATATCTTATTGTTATTGTACAATATTGTGGTAACAAATATTAAAAATGTAAAATACGAGACTCAATACAATAATGTTCAGTTTGTGTCAAATACCACCACCCAAGAAAGCACACAAAAATAAGGCACTCTATAGCTGCTATATACAATTGCTTGGAAAAAAAAATTCATGCTACTCACTATTAAAAACTAGCTGCATCTCATTCCCTTCCCTGATCCACAACAAAATTCTCCACTCTATCTAGATTTGAGAGGGAAGAATCAGAGATTGGACCATCTGTCAACATGCTATGGCTCACAATAGGGTGCTGCCAGAAGTGGTTTCTGATGGCCTTGTACTTGGAGTCGGCGGTCGAGAATCCGGGATCGGACAGCAAATCCTGCACTGCGGTACGCCCCTCGAGCATGCTCACCACTTGGGACATCGTTGGCCTCAGGGTTGGGGCGGCGTTTGTGCACAAAAGAGCCACATTGAGCAGCACCATTGCCTCTTCCGACGAGTATGCCGATCCCAAATCCGGGTCGACTAGCTCTAGTAGGCTACCCCTCTCTTGGAGAACGTAAGCCTGATTGACAGAGTGATCATTTTATCATGCAAGCTACTAAGAGGTCCTTTACTTTTGGTGATGGTTCGGGTTTAAAATACATAGATTGTGAGTATTCCAAGGACTGCTGATTTATAACAAGCTCAAAGTTGTATCTAGTTGATTAGCCTATAATCCTGTGTCTCTAAATAAGTGTCCTATTGCAGAGTTATATAAAAAATGATGTCAAACTTCCCATTTTACCCTAGTCATTTATGCAAATTCTTTAGTTATTCGATTTTCACTCAATTTTTAAGGGTAACAAACTTTCTTGGTACATGATTTTTGACAGTATGTGACACTTATTTTAGGACAAATGTAGTATTCTTTTTAGGCTAAATATCGCTTTCCAATCCAAAGTATGCACATTATTTTAGAAATGTCACGCTTTTGATAATGACAAATTAGTACAAAATAAATTAACTTCATTTTTGAAGCTAGGACGAGCCCACTTTTCCGGTATCGAAAAGTCGTGCTAGCAACCGAAAATTTACAAAAAGGCTCTAGATTTGAAAGTGAAGACAAATTATTAAGTATGTTGCATGCATAAAATCCGCAACATACTAATTTGTCGGTATCAAAAGTGCAAGACATTTATGAAAAAACGCTCATACTCTAGACTAGAAAGTGATATTTGCCCTTATTTTATATATCCCGACTATCATTGAGAAGAGATGGACATACCCAATCAAGAAGGTACACGAAGTCTTCCTTCGGCCTGTAGTTCGTGTTGCTTTTACCACTGATGATTTCCAGTGCGACGACGCCAAAGCTGTAGACGTCCGCCTTGTTCGTCAGGTAGCCGCGCATTGCATATTCCGGAGCCATATAACCACTAGAATGTGCGTGCTCAGTTTGCATAAAAGTCATGAATCATATAACAGCAAAAACAGTAACATTTAGATAGTTACAACTTACATGGTCCCAGCAATCCTGGTACTAATATGAGTCTTATCATCCTCGTTGAGCTTCGCCAGCCCAAAATCGGATATCTTCGCACTCATATCCTTGTCCAGCAACACGTTGCTCGTCTTGATGTCGCGGTGGACTATCTTCACCCTCGAGTCCTCGTGCAGATAAGCCAAACCTCTAGCTATGCCGAGGCAGATCTTCCTCCTCGTGGGCCAATCCAGCAGATGTTTCTGAGCTGCACCTTTTCCTGTAAGAAACGAGAAAGAAATAGATGACGAGATTGTCCAGTTACATAATCTCGGCTGATTGGGAGACGAGGCTTACCAAAGAGAGCGAGACACACAGTTGTTTTCCATGTACTCATAGATCAACATCAGGTGATTCCCTTCGACACAGCAGCCGAGAGCTTTACTAGATTCGGATGCTGCAAAGCAGATATCATTCCTATCTCGTTTACGAATTCCCGCGTTCCCTGCTTGGACTTCGAGGAGAGCTGCTTCACCGCTATTATGGTTCCATCCGACAGCAGCCCCTGTCGTGGAGAAGAGAAGCCGGTTTATGTTTCAAATGTTACGAGAGATCAAAGTGATCACACTACAACAAAATTGTCTAGTAGTGACATGATTTTGTGATACCAAGAGAAGTGTCGTAAATTTTGTTACATCTTTAGGAGTAACAAAAAATAATTACATCCACATGCATCTATATACTTTTGTTACGTATGTATGTTTTGTTACTTACAAAAATCAATACACCCTCAAATATCATTAATTTTGTGACGTGCTTCTATTTTGTGACACGATAATAGCTACTCATCACAAGATATCACAATTTTATTTTGTGATCGCACTTGTCTCACATTTCTTCAAAAATTATGTCATTACTAGAATATTTTGTTGTAGTGTGAATGCTAGAAAGAAAGAGTACCTTGTAAACGCAACCAAACCCACCCTCGCCAATCTTGTTAGCGGATCAAAGTTATTTGTCGCGGATTTGATCTGTCGTAATGTGAAGAGACCAGTTTGTAGATCGAGTCCTCTAAGCTCTGTACATGAAGCAATAACAAGTTCTACTTAGCTCGTATTTTCACATTTAAAAGTTGTGTGCAATTTATGTAGTGTTTAAGCAAACAATACCTTTATCTGTGGTGGATTTGCCTCCAAAACATCCTTTCTTGTGCAATAAGCCCAGAATCAAAGCTAGAACACCAACACTTCCAGCAATTGTTCCGGCCAACAAAGTCGAACTAATCATTTTGTGATGAACCGGAGGCTTGAAATCTGCAGCAAAACGAGCGATCAAGGTCTGTTATACTCTAGACTTGAGTCAAGAAATGATGTTCTTGATATGAGAGTTGATAACATACTAGGATCAACGGATATAGCCGATATGAGAGGGCCGTATGTTCCTCGTTGTGGGATGCCTGTCGTCCCTCTCCCTGCCCAGTAAAGATGGATCTTGAGAGTGTGGCTCGTCACTGAGACGGTGAACGTCTTTATAATCGGCTTGCCCGGCCCACCGGCCGCCTCCGCAATGTTAAAATTCTTCAAAACCAACTTTCCCTGCATTCATGGTGCATAGCATATTAAAATTGATGAACACTCGAGAAAAATTTCATCTTTATATGTACCTACCTGCAAGTAGACGTCGAATATTCTCCTTCCAAGGCTGATGAACGAACTGTCGTTTGTGAAAGCAATCTCCACGAAATGGAGTGACACGCTGTAGTTTCCATTGAGAAGGCAAAGGCCGTAGTAGGTCAGGAGAGGGAGACACACGTGCAGTTGTGTAGAGCTCTGATATCGGTGGGCTGGTGTTATACAGCATGGAGACATTCGTGACAATGTAGTTATCAGAGTCGAGATCATCATCCATGAAGTTTCGGTGCTGCTAAACGCCCAGTTCTGCGCCTGCCCATGTAGAACATCAAGCACCTCTAGATTCTGAATCGGCCTTATACGTGGTGTTGTTCGAGATGTTCACATCCTTGCCACCACAGTTGATGCGCAACGAGTAATTCTCTGTACGTTTATAGATGCATAAGATTTACAATTCTTGCTCCAATATAGCAACTTTAGTCATCATAAAATTGAGAAAAATACTTGCCTTGATTTTTTGTATCAGAACAAGGAAACTCTTGCTTCATACATGGATGCACACTGTAAACATGCCAAAAGGAAAAATTAAGATTTTTGACTGAAAAGCTATAGTCTCTGTAAGGAAACATTAAACTCAAAATGCATCAGGTTATAGTTATTAGATAAAAACAGATGTAACTTACGATTTACCAGCAGCCCTTGAGAGGCTCTCCACCAGGTTTCTGAAACAAATTAGGATGTTATGCAAGAAAAGAAAAGAAAAAATCATTAAAAGATCGAGATGAAATTTGATGAAGATACTCACACACTCCCTCTCGGGCATTCGGGTGGTCCGGATGTGAAATTATTATACGAGATATCGCTGCACATGAAATAGCTTGATTTATAGAAAAGCAATTTAACAAATGTAATAATATGAAATCATTTGTAATGAAAAGTACTCATTTTCTTGATTTTAATACCATTGTTGCTATTATTATTTCAAAAAAATAAGTTTTTGAGAGAGATCATGAAGCCAAAAGTTGGCTAGATAACAACTGGAACGAAACAAATGTCTGTTTGATTTTAGGTACTCACGCGTTCTTGTTTCGTTGTAAAACCCAATCTGGAATTTGTCCTGTAAGTCTATTCCTCGTCAAGAACCTACACGAGCAAACGATGGTGGCTGAGCCTCAATTCGCACGTAAAGCAAGGAATAAAGGGTACATCAGTCGAAATCAAAAAAAACTCGAAAAGAATAATAAGCACTTACATGAAATCAATTTTTGTAAGCTGGTCAAAGGATTCAGGAATTTCTCCTGTCAAATTATTGAAACTAAGATCCCTGCATTTGCCAAACGCAATGCAATATTTTACTTGGCAACAACACAAAGAATATGATCGGTTGGCAAGATGTTTATAGTAATACTCACAGATTTTTCAATTTTTCCATGTCTCCGATATATCCAGGGATCTCTCCATGTATTAAGCAACTTCGTAGTATCCTATACAGACAAGTTGAGTTGAGAAAAACGTAGATAAAAGCATTTCAATATCGTCAAGATTGAGGGAAAAATGTTCGAAACTCACAGCACTTTCATGGATTTCATTTTGCTTAGTAGAGGAAATGTTGATTCACCACCCATTAAATCACTAATCCTCCTGAAAGTCGGAAAATGAAGGCAAAAATCAATCACTCATAAAAGAGAAAGAATTTGAGTACAAATGATGTTTAGTCACTCACAAGTCACTTAAGCTTGTTAGGGCGGATATGGAAGATGGGATCGGGCCCTCGAGAGGGCAACCTTGCATGTGTCTGCAAAAGTTAACCACAACAATCTTGCTCACTTAAACATTTCTTAGTCGAACAATCGTGTAATTCAGAACTAGTAGATTAGTGAATGCCTCGTTAAAGAAAACACACGGCAACTTACAGCTTTTCAACACCTTTCCAGCTGCTGATAAAGTCGGGGATCTTTCCTGTGAAGTTATTGTCACTAATCCTCCTAAAAATTTAAAGGTATTGGCACTCAGATACAACTTTCTTGAAAAGAGTAGAATAAGCAAACTTTGAAATAACTGTATATATATGTTGAAATTTCAACAGAAGGCAATGTATTGCCTGATGCAGACATAAATTGCCAATCATCAACTCTTTAAATTTATTTCTTTGGATATTTTTATTGAGGAAAGCCTTATGGAAAGAACTACTAGGTAAAGAATTATGGAATAAAGAAAAGAAATTTGAAAATAATATAAATGTACTCACATGTCAGTTAACGAGGTCAGTTTGGCCAACGCCACTGGTAAATCTCCTGTGAATGCATTTGAAGATAACACGCTGAAAAAAGAGGCGTATAAGTAGAACACTAACTAGAATATGAAAGCTGGAAGCGAATATCAAAAAGTGGAATCCGGAACGAGTGATGAAACATTTACAGCTTATGTAAATTGACCAATCGTCCAATATTTGAAGGAATGGGTCCAAAAATTGGTTCCTTCAAGACTCCTGCACATGAAATCCTCAAGATCAGTTTGAAACATATTTAACGAAAATGGTAATTAAACAAAACATCATAACAAGTCAAGAATAATGGTGAATAGCTGATATTTGCAGCAGTTAGCTTCACAATATGCATACAAGTAAAGAGGATTGCAAAGAAAAAATATTTTAGGAGAGAACTGTGTCGTACAGGTTGACGAGGGAGGTCATTTTGGTAATAACCTTTGGAAATGGACCAGACAACCTATTTCCCATAAACGACCTGCAAATTTCAACCAAAACATAAGCACATACGAGATATATTTTACTACTAAGTTGAATTATTTGGAAAGAGAAACCGGAGTTACAGTTCGGCCAAGTTCAATGTAGCCCACTCCGAAGGTATGGAGCCATTGAAGTAGTTCCTACTAAGATCCCTGCACAATAAGAGAATGAAAGAGTTTAGTCAAGAAGCATACACAGCTCACAATGCAGTTCTAGGAACTTAGTGATGACTCTCACAACTGTTTAAGATGGCGAAACTTGGCAAACTCTGGCGGAACACCTCCCGTTAAATTCTGTGATTTCAAAGCTCTGCAGCAGCGTAGCGCGACAAAATTATAGTTCTTGATAAACCAACATCCAATGCAGGAGCAGCAGAAATCATGAGTTACTATACATGAGATGGGAGTCTTTTGAAATTAGGCCATCATTGTTAATTGATAAAATTCTCAAATTCTTAATCCCATCAAATCTATCTATAGCCAAGCTTGAAATCATAGCATCACTGAATTTTCAAGAATTTGCAAACAAATAGTATGACAATATTTCAACTATCAAAGTTCACAATTGTAATTCCATGCAACCAATCAAAACTTTCCAATTTCCATCATTTCTAGTTACATTAACTTTGTCAATAATTCTGTCCACAACCACCCCAAAACAACTCAATAAACTCCATACTTTAATAAAAAAACCAAAGAAAAACAGGATAGGACATGATTTTCATTCATTAAAGTTGAAATGGACCCTCAGCCACCAATGACAGCTGGATGAGTTAGTAAACAGTACGAAGTCAACCACCGCCTCATCGACCGTTGAGTGACTTCTCAGTCAACACATCTTTCTACGACCTCCCCTAAAACTCGGGTAACGAAATTCTTTCATAGTATCACAAAACACACGCACAGATTGTGTATGAAATATAAACAAGAAGCTCCCATTTTCTGCTCCTTCTCCAACCACAAAGACAGATAATACACAATAATTAACAAGAAAATGCAACCCTTCTATTTCCCTGAACAAAAAGCACAGTGAACAAAATTGCGAGAGAGAGAGAGAGAGAATACATGCTAACAATATGGCAAGCAGACATCTGATCAGAAGAGCAATTACAAGTGACAGAGCTCTCAAATCCTTTTACTGTAACAGGAACACTCCAATTCCCTTCACCACTGCAGGGATCTTTGCTAAAATCCCAGTCTTTTTTCCCCAATCTTCTCGCAATCTCCTTCAATGCCCTCACTGCAATCCAAAACAAACATACATATCTTCACAAAACACAAAATTTCTTTCTGGGCTCTCCAAAATCAAGAAATCTATGTAATCCAATCTTAAAGGTGAAACCTTTTGAAATGGTTGAGATTACCTTCGTTTTGGTTGAGCTGCTGCTTTGGCAGCGTAGCTGCTGAGCTGCACAAACTGGTTGAGGCAATCAAGATTAAGCAGAAAAGTTTGAAATTTCTCGTTTTCCCATTATGTGATAAAAAGATAATCTGCATGGAATAGTGAAGCTTTAGCTTCAGTAACTAACTACAAACTCATCCACTCGTGGAAATTGAAGGACAGAGAAAACAATTGAATACGTATATATATATATATATATATATTGGTAGAGAGATTATTCCGCCGGGAGAGAGAGAGCGGATTAGACAGCAGTGAGTGGAATTCTATATTGGCAGCTAGCTCATTGCAATTCGACTTTTTGACACTTTGTCTCCATCCATGAATTCCCTTGGTTTCTATTAACCATTAATCATTCCCTTTATCAAATACATTCATTTAATTCCATTTTTATTCATTCAAAAAATATTCATTTTCTTTTTCAAAACATCAATTTCATATTTTTACCCTAAATTTATTTATTTGTTTATAAAAATAACTCATGATCCACCTTTTACACTCACCATCTATTAATATATTCATTTATTATCCTCATGCCACCTTTTACACCCACTTATTTTACATTCATTCAATTTATTAAAACTCGCACACCAAAATAAAGGAACTGTTTTGGTTGACGGAGGAATACTATTTTATGCATTAACACTTAAATTACCCATTTTCATATCTTTTCTATATTCTATATCCATTTTAAAAAGCATATACACTATATAATCATTCACGATTTAAAATATAATATTATAATTCATTCACATTTAAACTCCACAATTTTGATTTTTAACATGGTTAAACTATTTCCACTCCAAATTTTGTCATTCCTATGATTAGCTTAATTATGTACATGTATTTCTTTGTGTAGTATTTGATTAAGCTATTAAATTCTCATGGATGGTATCCGGTCTATATCGGATGAAAATATTTTTCGTGTCAATGCTAATTCTCTTAGTAGGTTTGGGAGGTGTAACAACATCACGTAAACGAAATTATCTTAAGATTTTTAATTGTTGATCCTACATTTCTAAAATGATATCAGAGTCTATGTTTTATTGAGAAAATATAAAATATTTAATTTATAATGTGTTATCCTAACGGATGAGACTCCGAGAAAAATTAAGAATCCAAACACCTGTCCGACATACGAAGCGTACGGAATTTGTTTTCAAGAATTGAAAACTTAACAAGATTGTCTAAACGGATTGCTTGGATCTTCTGAAAGGATGTTTGAATAAAGCGTTCAAATCAACCAGAGATGAGGATGTTTGAACAAAGCGTTCGAATAACGTTGTTGAGTTAGTTGGCAAACCAATTAAGATCCAATCTTTTGTTTAAATTTTCAATGGACACATATCATGTCATCGTTCTATTTTACAATGGATTTTTTGTATAGATAAAATTTAAATGCTTGATATTGTAGATTATTATCCAAAAAATTATATCAAAATTTTATATTTTCAATTCTCTGTAAATAGAAATTCAATATTGACCTAATTTGAAGCAAACTCTAAAATTTTCTCTTTTCTGACCATTTTCAACATTTGAAGCGAAATAAATGTATAAATAATATAAATAGCTTTTCTATATTTCTTAAAACTTCTAAATATAATATTCTCTTTGTCCCAATATTCTTGACTTTTTTTTTACCGTTTCATTCTTGTTATTCATTCTAAAAAATGAATCATACATAAAAATACCTTAAATTTTGTAAGCCACAATAGTTTAAGCTACTCTCATTCATTATTTTTATACTATAAGACAAACAACATAATAAAAGAAAATCAAAGCAAAAAAGTTTACAATCCTAATCTATTGAACGATCCAAAATTGAAGAAAAACCATCACCATCTTATTGACAAGTGTCCAAATATGGCCCAATAAAATTTTATTGAGATAGAATTTAAATTTCTGATAGTTATACGTTAAAAAAATATTATATCAAAGTCTTTTTTTTTCCACTATAAATAGAACCTAATATTGTTATAATTTTACACCACCATAGATTTTCTCTTTTCTCATATATTTATCTCTCGCGTATTTTCTATCGATTAGAGTTATGAAATTTAAAACTTTGTGCATCTATTGTAGTTTTGTTTAAATATCGTATTCCAATTCATGTATCTTATAAGTAATTTTCATTGAGTTTGTATCTTATTTTAATTATATATAAATTTAAGTATAAAAAAATTTGGGAGCTAAACTTATTTACCCATTTATGTCAAATTATATACAATTCATATCCATTTTAAATTTCCTACATCCCATACTCATTTTATTAAAGGGTTATTAGTGCATAAATACACTAACTTTGAATCAATTTTGGTTTTTTCCACGAATTTTAAAAATTATCACAAAATACACGAGCTTAATGACTTTAGTGTTTTTACCACGATTTTGAAATTCAAACCAAATTAGATCTAACTTGCGTCTCAAAATTTATTACAGACTAAATTGTTAGTGATATAACCGACATCATAGAGAGATGATATAAAACATCGTCGTTCCATCAAAATAAATCTGATTTTTTGATTTTTTATGATTCATCGCTTCAACCTTCATTACAAAAATCAAGTTTTATCGTTTGTTCATCATTTGGTCATAGTTGGGATCAAAACAATCGATATCATCTCTCTACAATATCATTTATATCACTGACCGTTTTGTCTATGGTAACTTTTCAAGATGTCAAGTCAGATTTAATTTGACTTAAATTTGAAATCGTGGTAAAATCACTAAAATCATTAAATTTTTGTATTTTGTGACAATTTTTAAAGTTCATGGAAAAAACTTAAATTAACCCAAAATTTATGTATTTATGTGTAATAACACTTTATTAAACTAATATATTTTTGTGTATAATTAAAGTGTGATGTGAATGTACCTGTCAAATCTGAGGCTAACTTTTTTTTTCTCCAAAATATATGCATTCTTGACAGTTTTGTTATAGATTTCTTGACTACTATTTTTGCTCAAACTTCTTCTCTCCTTTAAAAAAAAGAATTTGTTGCTGATTTTCTTTTCCTTTATAGCTCACTTTCTTCCACTCTTATATTCCCTGGTCAAGAGAGAATGAGAGAAGCAATAATAAAATTTGAATTTTAGAGAGGAAAAGAAACTCACTGGAGAGAGTGGATAGGAGAGAGAGAGAGCGGACGGAGAGAGTTGAAAGAGGAATCACCAAATGTAATTTACATTCAAAAAATTAAAAACTGTCTCTAGTCGAGAAAATTGGAAAAAAAAAATTGAGATTTGCCTTTAAAATAATATTTCCCGTCGAGTTATGATTGTTTGTGGTCGATATTTGCTTGTTTTTGATTGACAAACGCTCTCTCCGTTCGATTGAAGACATAAATATCAACTGAAAACAATGTTTTAAATGCAAATCTCGACTTTGTTTGCCAATTTTCTCGACCGGAGACTTTGTTTGTTGTCTTTGGTCGACCAGAGACATGACATTATCGACCGATGACAAAGTGTTTCCGATCGGACACAGTCATTTTTAATTGCTTTTTGGATATTTTAATTTTATTACTATAATTTCGGTTGTTTCCGATCGCCCAAAGACAACGCAAAACCGACCCGACCCATTGACGGAAAATAACTTTTTTTAATAATTGATATTATTTGTATATTGAAATACTATTTTATGATTAATTGGATGAAACAATGGTAATTGGGCAATCATTTCAAGAAACGTTGAATCAAATGTTATAATTTTGTGAAAATCAGAAATTTGTGTTGGCAGGAGGCGCTACCTTATCAGCTTTACTTGACTAAAACACATTAAAATAATCAATGGGTATACAACGTATCAAATTTGAGAAATGGACATAGGGTGCACATCTTTTTTTAAAAGTGTGTAATTGGATATAATTCCTCAAATAATTTTATATTTTTCTGTAGATATTTGTAATATAATAGACTTATTTTAGATAATAAGTAGTTAAAAATAAAGTTAAAAAATAGTTTTGATTGATGTCATTGATGGGTATGAAAATGATGAAATTGAATTGGATTGTGTAGATGGAAAAGAAATAAATGAATATTATAGTCAAAGATTGGGTTGCGGTATATTGTGAATAAGAGTAGTTTTACACACAAAACATAACCCTCTTAATCAACGTATTCAAAAGTTTTAAGCAAGATTATTGGGATAAAGTGAATAGAAGTTTATTGTAAATAATATGTAATTAATAGATACTAAAAAAAGGATAAAATATTTCAAGTTGGGTTGGGTCATTAACAAAATATGAGAATCGTGAAATTGGTTGAATCATGGGTTATATATGTAAAGGAATGAGAAATGAACTTTTGGACTATGAATTGGATCATGTAATTATGTAATCTAACGGATGAAGTATGTTAAATCGGTTGTAAGGATGACAATGAATCGGATTTTGCTAGGGTTCGGATCGATCCGAATTAATTGGATTCAAAAATTAGATCCAAACTCGGATCTATAAGATCTGCAGGTCGAGAGTCTGACCTCGAGCCACGTGTTTTCTTCTAAAATAAATCATAAATCAACTATAATTCACAGTAACACCATAATAACAATAATCTAATACATAATAACACTATAATGATTATTTCGAATTTCTACAATCATCACTATATAAGAAGATATGAGTTACAAATTTATTTTTGCTTTCATGACATCAAATAATATTGCAATAGGAATAGAAGAAGTAGCAAACATATCTTAGCAAATAAATCACTCATATAAAAAAATTCCTCAACTACAAGATACAATTTTCTAATGTTACTGATCTATCATCTCATTCCATAACCTAGTTTATCCAACTTCGATTAGAAAGAAAAATATTAACACAATTATAAATGTAAATAAAAATTATATATACATATATTATATGGATCTATGGGATGGATCTGGATCTCAAAAATTCAGATCCATATCCGAATATTAAAGGAACGGTCTGGATTAGGTCCAGATCTGTCGGATCCTATTTTTTGAAGATTCAAATCCTAAAAATGAGTGCGGATGCGGATGCGGACCAGTCCGAGATCCATTGTGATCCCTAGTCGGTTGCTTTATTGTTTAAGATACGAAATCTCAAGATCATGTAAAGCTATTATATTTATTTATAATTATAGGATTAAATCATAAACTGATTGATTTGTCCCAAAAAATGTCCTAAACTTTTAATAATATCATAAAAGACCTGAACTATCGATATTGTACCAAAAATATCATTTCTAATATTTTTGATTAATGACATGCTTACTGAGATTTTCATGTGGCAAAAATAAGCTCATGCTTTCAGTATGTTAATAAGTATTATTAAAAATGAACTGTATGTTGATCATACCATAATGTTATTTTACGAGACTTGATGAAAGGCTATTGACAAAAAAAAAGATATAGAATTTATAAGTAATGACTTTCATGAAGATTTTTAAGGATTATGATAAGAAATTTTAAGGATTATGATAAGAAATTTATAGATACAACATAACATAATACAAGTAATGAGGTTTATAATACAATACTTCTTGAATTTTTTTGTTGTAGGAACAATACTCTAATTATAATTGTAGTTCCATCAAATTCAATATTTATCGATAAAATGGGACATGAAGTATTTTTTACCAATAGATATGATGTTATCAAATAAAATCATGAATCCAAAATATTAATCTCATTTTTAGTAAAATTTTTAAGAGGAATTATTAACTATAGACTTATGAGACTTTGTAGCCTCTCTTTATAGAGCTTTGAATAAGTAGATAAAAATCATCCAAATTCTACATCAACAAAATGGATGCAGCTAGAAAATATAAATCTAATTTTAGTGAGACATCAACCTTAACTATGTAAAAATAGACATCATATGCAATCAGATGTTCACCAACAATTGCTAAAAAAATTGTCAAATGTATTCATGTTTACTGTCTTCTCATCAGATTCGTCATTTGATGGTCATCAAGTAATAACCAAATAGTTTATGATTTTAAAGGGCAACAATTTCATGTTTACTGTCTTCCTTTAGTGTGTGTTTAGTTGATGGATTTTAAAGGGTAATTATTGGATTAAATCATAAACTATTTAAAGGACAATTAGTTGATGGGTGATACATCAACCTTAACTATGCAAAAATAGATATTATATGTAATCGGATGTTCTCCAATAATTGCTAAAATAATTATTAAATGTATTCATGTTTACTGTCTTCTCATCAAATTCATCATTTGATGTTCATCAAGTAATAACCAAATAGTTTAGGATTTTAAAGGGCAACAATTTCATGTTTACTGTCTTCTTTAATGTGTGTTTAGTTGATGGATTTTAAAGGGTAATTATTGGATTAAATCATAAACTATTCAAATGACAATTAGTTGATGGGTTTTAAAGGGCAATTATTAGATTTATATTTTCTAGTTGCATCCATTTTGTTGATAAAGAATTTGGATGATTTTTACCAACTTATTATTCAAAGCTTTGTGAAGAGTCATTACAGAATCTCATAAGTCTACAGTTAATAACATCTCTTGAAATTTTTACTAAAGATGAGATTAGTATTTTGGACTCGTGAGGTTATTTGATAGCATTATTTCTATTGGTAAAGAAAATACTTCTGTCCCATTTTATCAGGAAAAATATTGGCTCTGATCGAACTAAAATTAGTTTCTACAAAAAAATTCAAATAAAGTATTGTACAATGTAACCACATTAGTTGTATTGTGTTATGTTGTATTTATAAATTTCTTGTCACATACCTTAAAAATCACCATGAAAGCCATTACTTATAAATTCGACATATTTTTTTGTCAATAGTCCTTCATCAAGTCTCGTAAAATAACTTTATGGTATGCTCAATATAAGGCTCACTTTTAATAATATTTATTAACCCATCGAAAGCATGAACTCACATCGCATGAAAATCCTAGTCAGCATTTCGTTAATAAAAATATTAGGAAGGACGTTTTTTTTACAATATTGATGGTTCGAGTTTTTTTATTGATAATATTAAAAGTTCATGATATTTTTGGGACAAATCAAATATGTTAGGATTTAATCCGATAACTACCCGAATTTATATAGGTGACTAAGAATTATATAATATATGACGCTTCGTTATAAGGAATTTGAATGAGAATTGT
This sequence comes from Salvia rosmarinus, assembly GCA_036937905.1. Taxonomy (NCBI): domain Eukaryota; kingdom Viridiplantae; phylum Streptophyta; class Magnoliopsida; order Lamiales; family Lamiaceae; genus Salvia; species Salvia rosmarinus. The sequence goes on along the minus strand of CM072817.1, from coordinate 10,319,276 downwards.
TATCTTGATTTTCCATTTTCTCACAAATTTTCAGTATGAATCTTTTTCTTATTTAAGAAATTAGAGTTTAACTCCCTACATCTAAAAACATAAAAATTGTATAACATCATCTCATGCGTGAAGATCCATTAAAATAGTACTTATTTCCGATTCAAACTCTTATCGACAATGTATATGTATAATTTTATCATAAAAGAAATAAAATTGGATGACAAAATTCTTAATTTGTGTAAAAAAGAAAATGGAGCTTAGTACACATATCTAATAAAGAAATATATATTCCTATATTATTTTATAAATTATAATGGGTCAACGTATGGACCTTATATCCTATCCTTTTACACCGTCATTTGAGTCGGTGACTAAATAAAGTCAATCATTTATAGGAAAAATAAGTCAGATCGAGAAAATGGTTTGTCCATCAAGATTTTCTTCGGTTCAAATTTCATTAAATGATGTTTCTTTTTTTTTCAGTTACTGACTAAACTAAAGTCAATCAATTATAGTTAAAATAAGTCAGGTCAAAGTTAGCGGAAAATTGTTTGTCCATCAAGATTTTATTCAGCAGTTTCCATAAATAAATTCTTTTTATTTTTTATTCAATTAGTGTGTAACCCGTCAAAATTCGATGGAGAATTACATTATTTTTATATCTGTGGTTATAAGAAATAAAATATTTACATATAAAATATATGTTAATTAATTATCAAAACTCGTATAATAATATCTAAATATTCTAAAGTAAATATCAATAGTACATAGTATTAAAAAAATCGAGCACCACTAATTATGAAAATATTAAAAATGGAGAAAATAATTAAACAATTAAAATATGATGAAATTAAAAGTAGGCTTCATGATTGATGGTCGCAATCACTTTAAACATTCATAAGCATGCTGATAAATGTTTGTACCCATCTAGAATACATATACACGCACTTGTCTTAAATCCGATTAGTTACCCAAACTCGTAAATTTATAAATATAAGTTATTACAGTGATTGGAATTTACATGCACGTACATATCCAAAATCTGATTGAAAAATGATTGTATTACTCGTTCTTGTACCAAAGATACGTGCTAAATATCGAAATTTATTTAATTTATAAATATAAGTTGTTACAGTAATTATTATCTGTCTCAGTAATGACTCGATCATTACAAAATAAACATTAATTAATATAAATAACAAAAAAATCAAAAATAAAGAACATGCATAGCATATATATAACAACATCCATCTTACATTTGATTAATTACCCGAACCTATTTAATTTTATGAAGTTTATGAGAAATTGATGCTAGATTCGAAATTTGTTTATTTTAAAATATATATATATATATATATATATATATATATATAATTTTATTTCTATTTTGAATTGGTGAAGTCTCATGAAAAATTAAAAATAATATTATAAAAATTAAATTAAATTTCTCAATTAAGAGATATAACTATTTATTTGGCCAATTAATTAATTGACCAAATTAAATTGATAGTGCAAAATAATGTCACACTTTGTGATGGAAAAATACACACAACTATTTATATAGGTTTGAATATGATTAGAAATGATAATTTGCTAATTTACTGCTCTAACTTTTATGGACTCACATTATTTGACAAACTTAAATATTATTGACTAAAGTAACCTTAAGCAAATTAAACTTTCAAAATCAAATTTTCAATAAAAAATATAAGTAGTTTTTGGTCAATTAATTAATTAATTGGTTAGATTAAATTAGGTGTAAAATAATTATGGGATGAGAATATATATATATTGTTTTAATTTTTTGTAAATAGATAAATTCAATCAAAAAGTACTCTCTTAAATATTATTATAACTAATAATATTAGAAAAAAAGAACAAATTCTATTTCTTGTTAGTTTTTCTTTGTAGACCAATGAAAAATATCTTAAACTAATTATAGCTTCATCCATAAGGTGACATTAAATGAATATTTTTAAATTTAAAAAATATAACTATTTATTTGGTCATCAAATTAATTAATTAGTCAAATTAAATTAGTAGTGTAAAATAATTGTAGGATGAAAAATATACATTGATTCTAAGTATACATATAAGTTGTTCAATTTGTGGAGTATGATTAGAAATCAATATGGGATAAAATATTTTAGTATGATTGAAATTAGAATTTAAAAGACATTAAATAGAAATTTAGATAAATAAGAATGAAGGAATATAATGGTGCTACATAAGATATGAGGATGATGTGGTATTAAGTTTCACTAATCCTAGTAATAAATAATATTTATTACTGAGGCAGACAAATTAGTTTGAATGAAAATATAAGGGATTGGGTGAAAATTTTACAAAATTGGTTTCAATCATTATGTTCCCATTTGACGTACTGTTTCTTTTGCAACTTTCTTTTTCTATATTTAAAAATTAAAAATCTCTAAACCGAGCTAAATAATTAAATTGGCTGAAAGTCAGTTACTCCATATGTGATCCACTCCCCCTTTTCAATATAATCAGATGAGATAGTAACATATTTCACCAATATATGATCTATTTCCCCTTTTCAGTATGTTGCTATTTATGACTTTTTCCATTATAAATTAATATCTAAAAGAGATAATTGTAATTTAAATTTCAAACTTTGTATTGTGTTGCAAATGAGACTCTATTGGGTATCGATCTCGCCGGACTTGTCTCTCAGCAACAATAATGCAGCAGCCATGTGCCCACTTGTAGCAGCAACAACATCAGTCCCACAGTCCAACACACACGCAGGAGCCCTACAGCAGCTCTGTGGCAGAAGCTTGAGCACTGGCTCCTTTTCCGGCAGTTGGTTCTTCTTCTCCTCCACGTCTACAATGCTTACACACACACACACACACAAAGAACAACAGTAGCAACGCACAAATAAAAGATAAAAGATAAGAGAAAAGGGAAAAGAGAAAGGGAGAGATGGAGGAACGATAATGAATCGGCTCAGGTGCAGTTCCACTCCGTCACGTACGCACAACTACAACAAAGGTCCACTTTGGACTAGAGAATCTTTTCGACGGAGAAACCACAGCCCACGTTCAACCTCATCCTTCCTCAAACTTGGTAACACCACAAAGATTTACGGTTTGACAGAAGCAAGATTGTACCACACACTTAGAAAGTCTCGCTTTTCTCTCGCCATAGACAGAAATCGTCGATAGGGATTTAAAACCCCAAGCAAAAGCTGCAGAAGGAAAGAAAACGAGAGAAAGGAAAGAGGAGCGTGGTAGCTTGGGCACGAAGAGATAGCAGACGAGAAGATTTGTTTTGGGGCTGGCAAAGGTTGGTGGGATGGGGATTAAATGAGCCGTACTTAGGCCAACAAAATCACAACAGATTCAATCTTTATAAGCGTTTAATAATGTTTCGTTTTTTGATTTATTGCAAATTCATATTTTTTTATTTTAGAGCTTAAATTTAGACATTCATTATTGTGAAACTCAAATTTGATTGAGGTTTTTTGAATGTTATATTTCGTATTTGCCTCCCTTATTTTCAATTTTGTCGTCAAACATCCGAAATTACAACTCAAATAGTTGGGAAGCTCGAATTCCGCACCAATTCTAAACTCAATTGCTTAGCCGATAGTCGTCCAATGACGATAAGAAAGAACAATCCAAACAATCGATTTTCAAAATTTTTTGATTTTTTTTGGCAGCGTTTAATGGATTTCCAAATTTCAGTCCCAAACTCATGCAAAAAAATAGAATGAACGAATCAAATTGGAGAATCGTAGGACATAGTGAACGCTTTCAAGATTGAGTCTAATTTGCAATAAGATCCTAAATTTAGGATTGCAATTATCTCTATGGGTGTGTTCTATTTGATTGATAAAATAATCCAATTTAATCATATGTTTTTTTAAAGGATTCAATCCGTAATGGATAAACTCGGCTGTTGTTCGAATCATCCGATTGAATAATAATTTATCATCCTCAATTTGTATTGATTATTTAATGATCCTTCGATCTATAATGTAAAATTATAAAAATATCTTTGCCAAAATTATTTTTAGTCCTCTTTTTTTTTGCTCTCAGATTTTTGTGTTTTTGTTACACTACAAAGACAAGTTTATTATTATACTAAATTTTAATCATTATCATTCAATTTATCCTACACCACGATTAATTAATTCAAATATAAAATTAAATAACTCAAACTATTTAATCATATTTTATTCTATTAATCTTATCTATTTTATTCACCAATTCAAATGTTCCCTATGTGAACTAGCAAACATAAGATTTGAGTTTCGCGCTTGACCTTTCAATTTTAATAAATTTTGAATGTGATGTAACACACCCTACCGCTAAGATATTACATACTTTTCACATCTTAATATTCCAGTCCAAAATTAGCTTGTTTATTAAATTAAAAATATTTTATGCATTATTAAATGAAGCTTTAAGTCTTTGACTAAATGTGGACAGATATAAACTCTTTGAAACGGGAGAAAGCAGCTGCAGCGACCAATGAAAGTTTTTCCAAATATAATAAATTTTCTAATACAACTTGTTTTTGTGGTTGCAATTATTTTAAAATTAAAAGTAAAAAATATTACCCCGTACAGATTATTGGACCATCTAGTTCTACTATGTATGGTTTACGCGTTTCAAAACAGTACCGCGTGGACAATATCTATGGCTTTAAATTATGCTACTTCTACTTTAACTAAATATATTTATTTCTGTATTCAGATGCTTTTGTTAGATATGCATAATATTTTAGATTAAAATTGATTAAATCAATACTCATCTGCTTGTATTTCTGATAGGATGGTCTCTGTGCTGCTGCACAGTGAGACCACCTTAATTAATTAACTTTAATTAATTAATTAATTAGTTAATTTTAATCCTAATTAATTAATTCTAATTAATTCTAATTAATTAATTTTAATTTAACTAGTTTAATAAAATTTAATTGTAAATTAATAAATAATAATTTTGAATTAATATATCTTAATTTTGAATTAATATATCTTAATTGTGAATTAGTAAATTTTAATTGTGAAATAATAAATCCTAATTGTGAATTAATAAATCCTAATTTTGAGTTAATAAACCCTATTTGGAATTAATAAACCCTAACTTTGAATTAATAAAACCCTAATTGGAAATAATAAACCCTAATTTTGAATAATAAACCCTAACTTTGAATTAATAAACCCTAACTTTGAATTAATAAACTCTAATTGAAAATAATAAACACTAATTTTGAATAATAAACCCTAATTATGAATTAATAAACCCTAACTTTGAATTAATAAACCTACTTGTGAATTAAAAACATTAATTATGAATTAATAAACCTCAATTATGAATTAATAAACCATGATTATGAATTAATAAAATCTAATTTTGAATTAAAATTATAATTAAAATTAATAAATTTAATTATACATTAACAAAATCTAATTATCCTTACTCACAATAATTAATATATAATTATTTTAACAAAAAAATTGAAATTTCGCGGATGGTACCCAAGTTTTTGTCTTTCTGATATTGTCAAGTGTTCATCTAATTTACTGAATCCGTCTACATCGTAGTCACGTAGGGCCTTTAGAGTTTACGAACATGATCGACTTGGGTTTCTAAAGAAATTATCTCCTCCGTCCCATCCAAGAGATCATTCATTTTCCTTTTGTCTCATGATAATACTACTTTCCTTTTAGGAAATAATTATCCCTTTAAAAGTTGTGGTACCTACTTTTATCACTTTAACCACTTTATCTCTTCTCCAAATAACAGAAAGAAATGAAAAATTTGGATGAGATGAGTAAAACATTATTCAAACGAAATTGTTTGTATTAAGTTTTCGATTCGAAACTTCCAATAAAGGTCGAGAAACCAAACGCGTTATCAGTGGCATTGACCAAAGGCCGACAGAAAACATAAGTGTCAGTTCTTGTCTCCATTCAATTTTGACGTTGACATATTAAATAATCAATTCTTAAATAATAAAATGAACAACGATTATGAAAGATAAACAATGATACTATAGAATATTTCATGGGCCATACACCAGAATTAGCTAAATTATGAGACCCCACCAAAAAATGTGTAGAAGGAATTCAACATGAGCCCAACATGCACAAACAAGCCCATGCATGTGTATAGATTGCAATTTTATTATAATCAACTTAGGGGGGAAAAGAAATTCGTCGTCCTCAAAGTATATCGGATGTCAACTTATATGTCAAAATGTTAAGCTCCTGCAGTACATCAAGATCCAAATTTTTATTTCTCAAATCAAGATCCCAAACACTAATAATCAAAATATATATTTATTTTACTACACATTTAAAACTTTTGATTGATTATGTCACATCATCAAAATAAATATTTATAAAAATAATATTAATCAAACAGTATGAAGAGTAGCATCCATGCCAATATGTGCAGGGTTTCCATAAATAGAAGGCCAACACCTCCTTCAATTCAACATTAGCATTGTTGGTGTCATCACATTCCTCCATTTGATTAATTCAGTAACCATATTATAATGTGCTAGGATTATCTGTCGACCAACAAAGTTCGGAGGCTCAATCCAACTATGAGGATTGAAAAAAATATTATTAGGAAAACCTTTTTTTTTATGCATACTATTATTCATGTAAGATAAGCATGATTAATAGCATAACCATATTTTTACAAGTAAACCATCACAAGATAAATATGAATTCGTAAAGTTTAGATGAGGATGATTTTGTGCATATTTCCATTGGACCTACCCAACCAACCAGGAACGAAAATGGTTAAGGGCCCAAGTCCCATTTATCTTTTATAAAGTATAATAAACACTTTCGTTACAAATGCTTTTGCTGATGTGATAGGATTGGAGCATACGCTAGATCTGACGTCACCATGAAGCATAGCCAAAAGGCTTATCCCTTAAAGTGGAAGGCCCGCTCAATGAATGGCCTAGACTCGCACATAAGGTCCGAGGGGCTAGAGGCTCGCGATCAGATCTAAAGGCTACTTTTAGGGGAGCTTGTCAGATCTGAACATGTTTTTAGCAGAGCCAGAATGCTAGTGACAGATCTGGAGGACACACCCAAATTTGAAGGGTGTGCAGCCACAAGACGACAAGACGGTCGTTAATAATCTTTCAACATGGTGAGACGCCATTCGTCTACAAGGGAATCTGTTAATGGAATTCAATTAGCAGAAGATCCTCAAAATATGTCACCAGCTGACATAGTCAATCCATAAAATGTACGTGAGGTGTGTGTGTGTTGGCGCCAGTAGAGTGGTTAATGTCAAAATCTGTCGACCATCGCGACGCAACCTTTAAAATTTGTATTAATTGATCCAAAAAGAAATTGTACGTGAGGTATGAAATGAGGAGTCTATCCTGAGAGGCAAAATGGGGCAGGCCTGAAATGACAAAATTGCTCCTCCTACACTCAAATTTGAAATTACTAAATCACCCTAATAATTGTAATCTCTATAAATCACCAAAATTATGTCAAATTTTATACTCAAGGCAATAAACACACAAATTCATTGTCTTTTGGGTATTTGCTCGCTTATTTTTTTCCTTTAGTTTGTTGGCCATTCGTTTTGCTCGTGTTTATTTAACTATCAAGTTTGGACATCTCAAAATCTTGTTGGATTTTTTAATCTTCGGTTTAGCTTTTATAATTACCAGGTTTCGTTCTTGTTCTTGGTTTATTTCGTGGTTTAGTTGCTTAATTATTGAAATGCAAAATCATAACTCAACATTAATAGCACATAATCCTTCAAAAATAGAAAATTAATAGCACATAAATGTGTGATGGATAGTTAATTTTCATTGATTAATTTCTTGCAATATAGCCATGGATGAGTCAATATCATTTTATCCACAATTGTATCCAGTTATTATTCATGTTGACTTATATGATATTCATCATCTTATAAGCAGATTGAATAAATAATTTTTAAAATAGAAAAAGAACAATACTTAATACATTTTCTCGTATTTTCAAATTATAAATGTATCTCATTGGGCCTACTATATGGATCCAACATATTAGATTTCTGGGTTCTCATTTGGATGGGTTTGGAATACACTTACTAAAAGTTCGATGGACTGCACAAGTAGCCAGATCAATCCCAATAACTTTTTCTTAACGTGAAGTTCTCTTTATTGTTATTTTATAATCACAATTTTCACATTTAAATAAGATAAATATATTTAAAGATTTATTTTTTTCCTTAGATTTCGTTTTCTATTCAATTTTAGACACTATGACGATGAAGCGCAGTTCAATTTACAAGACGTCTTTTCTAACCCTAATCTCCTCTAACTAGTAGGTTGAGATTTCAAGTCATTTAATATGTATAGATATGTGTGAGTTATCAAATAATGCACAAACTTTGACCATATTAATAATTTTAATTAAATCTTTGAAATACTCCAATCATGATCCAGTTTTTTGATTTGTAACAGATTTGACACTTACATAAAATTAGGCGATAGAAAAATTACTTGCATTATAATGAGTTGAAGAATATTTTTGAGCTTCTCATGAAACAAAATGGGTTAATTGTCAAAATATTTTTGAAGCGTCGAATTTACTTATAAATTGAAAGTTAGGACTGTTTTCATTGATGAAATGTTTGAAAAGTCAAGGTTAAAATTAAAATTGGATTAAAGTTTGTATATTATTTGATAATTAACCATAATTTAAATGTAATCTAAAAATTTCAAGATAAAGGACAATATGGCAAAACAAAAGATATCATGGGGTAAATTCACAATGATCTGAAAAATAAAGGACTAAAACGGAAATTCTTATAATTTATCATCTTGAACCTCCGCTAAGCCCTTCATTTCTCCACAGCGCTCCGCTCAATAATGCTATCCTCAGCCTCCGCTCCCCGCCTCCTCCGCTCCCCCGCTGCCACCACCACCACCCCCGCCTTCACCTTCAAATGCCTCCACACTTCCCCAGCCTCACCCCTCCGCCACCTCGCCGTCGCCCTCCCAAATCCTCACGAACCGCAAAGCCCTACTCTCCCGCCAGACCTCCGCCGTGGACCTGGCCAAGTCGTTTCTACAGCGCCTCCGCAGCCACGAGCCCGAACTCAGAAGCTTCCTCTACGTCTCCCCTGAAGACATCGTTTTGAAGCAGGCAGCTGAGTTGGATAACAGGATTGAGAATAATGAGGAGGTCGGCCCCCTGGCTGGGGTTTTGGTCGGAGTGAAGGACAATATTTGCACGTGCGATATGCCGTCGACGGCAGGGTCGAGGATTCTGGAGAACTACCGGCCGCCGTTCGACGCCACAGCGGTGAGGAAGCTGAGAGAAAGTGGAGCTATCGTTGTTGGGAAGACTAATTTGGATGAGTTTGGCATGGGAGTACTACTGAAGCCTCTGCATATCAAGTTAGTTCATCTCAGCTGTTAAGTTTGATTTTGGCATGAAATTAGATGTATTGATAGTGGAAAATAGTTAATTCATTGCATTGGGCTTTCCCTGTTATGTTTTGGCTGAGAAATTTGCAATTTCCTTGGTATCGTAGAACTATTGAATTTGCACTATTGTTTACTGCAATATGCATGTGTATTCATTCTCGAGATTATCGTTCGCGGCGTTGAGAAATGTTAGCTGTGATCAGTGATTTTGAGTGTTGAAACATTTATATATTATTCAGATATATATTAGTGTCCCCTAAAAATAGTATGTGACGAGTTATGAATAAAGATCTTTTGATCATTTGAAGCTGTTATGGAGAGCCAAATATGAAGAGGTGGATTATATATTATGTTTATTGAAGCAATGGCCGATTATACGAACTATGACTATAGGTAATTGTAGTCTTAGCCATTGTGATAATGAACCCAATTTACAATATGTAACCATATACGGTTTACTCAGGTGATGCATCTTCATATTCGTTAGGTGACGGCTAATCCCTGGGATTTGTCACGAGTGCCAGGAGGGTCATCAGGGGGCTCAGCAGCAGCTGTTTCTGCTAGACAATGCATGGTGGCGTTAGGAAGTGATACCGGTGGAAGTGTCAGGCAACCAGCATCTTTCTCTGGTGTTGTGGGACTGAAGCCAACATATGGGCGTGTCTCAAGATATGGTCTTGTTGCTTATGCATCCTCCCTGGATGTTATTGGATGCTTTGGTTCATCCGTTGCTGATGCCGGAATTCTCCTAAATACGATTTCCGGTTTTGATAACTTTGATGCTACAAGTAGCAAACAAGTATGCTCCTAAATCTTTAATGCTGCATATTCAATTTTACTATTATATTTTAGTGTCTAAAGTGAAAGAGATACCATCCACTCCAGAATTTTCTATTCCAATTTAGTGGAACCTTGATCAAGCTCTCTTCTCCTATAGTTAGAGTGTTGAGATCATTGTACTGAAAGAAAACCCATAAGTTAGGCACTTACCTTGATCTTTTATATGTTTTAGGAAGTCCCAGACTATGCATCTCAGTTTGTTCCTCTAGATTACTTGGAATCAAAACCCTTGAAAGGACTGAGAGTTGGTGTTATTCATGAAACACTTGAAAATGGAGTTGATTCAGGAGTAATCTCTTCAGTCCGCAGTGCTGTTTCACATCTGGAAGAACTTGGGTGCTCTGTGTCGGAGGTATTTTCTTTTCTTTTTTTGATGTTTTATTCCCTCCAGTTTGTTAGGTTAGTATATTATATCTGTCTTTATCACTAATAAACTGCCAGGATTCGTATATAGGTATCATTGCCATCATTTTCCCTTGGATTGCCGGCATACTACATTCTTGCTTCTTCTGAATCATCTTCAAATTTGTCTCGCTATGATGGTGTCAGGTTATATATATTGTAACCTTGGTCTGTTTCAACAAATAATACATTTATATGCTGCATGTCATATATAGAAAATACACCTTCACACACATGTGGAAGGAGGGAGGAGGAGGAAATTTTATGGGATTTTGTGGGTGTGTTTCTTGTTATTGTATGTATATAGAGTGGGCGTGGGAGACCTAGAATAACTTTAGATTGTAGTAGATAATCTTCTTTCATAGAGCTTGCTGATAATTGTACTTGCCTATTTAAATTCAAATTTCTCATTAACTCCATATATTCTGTTTGCAGATATGGAAACCAAGTTTTGGTGAGGAGCTCAAATCTCTTTATGGGGACTCCGTGCTGAAGGCCTTGGTTCTGAGGTGCGACTTAGAAATGTTTGTGCAGAAATTTTCTTTGGCATTCTCCTACCTAATTTGTAGCCAGCTGAGAAGTTCTCCTATATTTAACTTGACAAAGTATACTTAATTGTTACAGGTCAAAATGAGAATTTTGATGGGTACATATGCTCTTTCTGCTGGTTACTATGATGCATATTACAAGCGTGCTCAGCAGGTTTGATTCCTGAAATGTTATGTGAAGACTTTAAGCTGGTCTTATTTTTCTAGACTAAATAAATTTGTTGTATGAAGAAAATTGACAAATATGCTGGCATTTTCAGGTTAGGACTATAATACGAAATAGCTTCAAGGATGCTTTGGACAAAAATGATATATTGATATCTCCTGCTGCTCCCTCTGTTGCTTATAAGATTGGTACGGCAGTAATTTTATTATAACGTGTGCTTATTCTTTGTAATCCATTATTATGAATTTTTTACTTAGTCCACTTGTAACGTACTTGGTATTTTTTCAGGTGAGAAGAAAAATGACCCATTAGCAATGTATGCAGGAGACATAATGACGGTGAGTTTCTATCCCACTTTATTTATTTTGTAACGTGTGTCATATGATTTATAAATCCTTAGAATTCTGTTTCTCGTTTTGTGATTTTATGTGATACAGGTTAATGTTAACTTGGCTGGTCTGCCTGCATTGGTTTTACCATGTGGATTTGATGGAGGGCCAGCTGGAATGCCTGTTGGAATTCAAATGATTGGAGCTGCATTTGATGAGGTAAAGCAAAAGATTTAATTTTGTATGGGAAATTTTCAAAGTAGTTGCTTGTTTCTCATTTATTGCAATGGCGCACTCGATGTGGGAATTTTCATTGAAATCTATTATGCATTTCAAAAGTTACAAAAGCAGGAATTACATAAAAAACATTTATTCTTAACCAATATCTAATTCGTGTGTAAGACGCCTACAACATGTGATAAAAATGTCGTTAGTAATATGATCATGCTTGATGTAACAGGATGATGTATAAATCGGTCTAGAAGTCACATCCATGACACTTTGGTTGTATAATGCCCCCCTTTGTTGATTGCAACTTCAAATCAAAAGTTGTGAATTGTGAAGTTTTCTATATTTCAGTATGTGAAAGAGCTAACCGTAGTTGCATTCAAGTTCTCGAGTGGATTATATATATATTACTCATATAAAAACTATATTAATTCACCAAATCATGTCCAGTAATAATTTACAATCCTTATTTCATTGCAGGAAAAGTTGTTGAAAATAGGCCACATTTTCGAGCAAACTCTTGAGGGATATTCGTTCATCCCCCCACTCATAGCTGATGAATGAACTTGTTAGTGAACGACATCAGTATCGTCTGGGAAGCATGAATTGTGGGTGGCTTCAAGCAAGAACGAGATCTATCCACTTTCTCTACACACAATCATGTCAAAGGATTTGGTAAGATTGATTGAGTTTTTGGTGCAAGAAATATGAGAAATGCATATGGCAATATGGATATATTCAACGACTTGGCAGTTAGCCAAATTCTTTTGTTGGTCTCTCTGCTATTAAAATCTCATGATATGGAAATTCTGTCTTCGGCAAAGGCATTCTTCATTCTTGTTTAGATGATTGAAGCCAATATCAATTTACCTTTTTCCTACTGTAATTGACATGGAGCTCACAAGTCGAATTTTCAGAATAAGGTTGCATATAACTTGGTTTCGTTTTTTGATTATGGTTTGGTTTTGCTCGTACAAAGCGTTGGATAGATTTATGACTTGCAAAAAATAAATGAAATCCATTTTTTTTTCTTGAAATTTATTAGTGTTTTCTGGGATAAATAATTTTTTTTGAAGATCGTATAATAATGGATTCGAACATGAGATCTTTGGTCTCAAATATTAATAATTCTACCACTAGATCATCATACATATATATTTTAATAGTTTCTGATATGGTTCACTTTGATAATAATATATGAGTAATTTTATTTGGTCATATTATGACCGGTCATAATGTGTGAGAAAAGGATATTTATGTGGAGATAGATTAATTTTAAAATTTAAATTTAAAATTAATAAATTTAATTGCTTTGCAGTGAAAAAATGATATTTATATAAAAATGATTAACACGTTAATTTAATATTATTATTTTATTAATTAATTATATTAATAATTATTAAAATATCTCGTGTGACCAGTCATAATGTGCTCATATAACTTTATTGATAATATATCCCAAATGTCAAAAGTTACGAAGGTCACTTTCAAATGATAATTTTATTTGTTCACACTAAACATTGAATGTTTTTATCGTGGTGAATATTCTTGCTCTTTTGTTACGAGAACTATGATAGGTTTGTTTTCCAACTTCTTTTATTATTGTTTACTAACCACTTAAAATGCATAATCATATTTTATCTCGATTTTTTGAAGAAATTGTTCTAAAATCCTAACAACAACAATGTTAGAGTTTCATCCTATTTAAGGTGACTTCTTGTGAACATTAGACAAATCATTCTAACTTTTTAACTGTTGAATCATCATAATTTATCTTTTCACATTCTTATGGAGCTGAATGTGAGGGTTCATGGGGGAAAGCTTCTCATTTTTGGAACAAGAAATTGTTCTAAAATATAACGTTTCCTAGAATGAATCTTATAATTTTGATTACGTAGGTCCAAATAATTTCTGGATCAAAACCTCACATTTAGTCCTATCACCACACAACATTTTGTAAAAATCTTGAAAAGACCAAGTCATGTACTAATTCTAATATTTTTCAAATCTTGAAAAAATATGTTTTTTATCAAATCATAAGCGGTCCTCTAACTTAAGCTTACATTCAATTAAACCAATACCTATCACGGAAATTATATTTCACTTGAATTCAATTTCTATTAATTAAAATTAAAATTAAAATATAAAAATTCCGAATCACTCTAGGTTTGGGCCTTCAGGCCTAATATAAAAAGTGCTATGTAGTCAATAACCCGAAAGAAAAAAAGTGAAAAACAATAATAACAGGATCACATGTTCTATAGAATTTTCCACCTAGTGGACGGTGATTGGAAAATATTCCTAAATTTCAACGCAATTGTTATTGCAATCGTCATAATCGGTTGTTGCTGACGTCATCATCTTCCTCCGTCTCCAGCTCCGATCTCATCTAGGGTATGCTCCTCCAACAGTTATCTCTTTCTCTTTTCTTTTTCTGATTTTGGTTGTCCAGCTGATTGTTTTTACTGTTGTTGATTCAATTCAATTTGCCTTTTGACTTATTGATACGGTATGTTGGGATATAAATATTCATAATTCTACGACATTTTTCCGAATTTGATCTCAGTGCAGGGGTGTTTTCCTTCGCTTTTTTAAATAGTTTTGCTTTTGTTGGCAATTTGAACTAATCGATATGATCTTTCTGGGTACAAATATTGATAATTGCGCACTATTTTGTTGAAATTTCGATGTCTGTTTCTTCTTTTTTTTGTAATTTATTTTGGCTGGCAATTTTGGGCAATTAATGTGATCTGCTGGAATATAAATATCTGAAGTTGATATCGTGGGTGTTTATTTCGTTTATAATTCTTGTCCAATTGTTTTCTTCTAGTTGCCCTTGGCTTCTGTTAAGTAGTGAATACGTAATTTAGCTAATGGATTGGAAATTTCACATTTTTTAACTCTATTTTCATTATATTGTTTGATCGAGAAATAATCAACTTTTTTTAAATGTGAAAAATGATAAGAGAATAGTAAAGAAGCTACTGACAGTTTTGTCATTATAATCTTATTGACTTTTTTTTTTCCCTTTTGTTTATCTCGATTAATTGTAGTCTTGCCGGGTTGCAAGGCGAAAGAAGTGTTTCATAATGATGCGAAAAGCACCATCGTTGGTCGACCTGTGTGTTAATTTGGCAATAGACAATGTTAGGTATCTAGGAGATGTTGGAGAAACCGACCACCATCTCTTAGAACACATTTTATGCCACTGTACACTTGATCAGTTGACTCACATTGAGAATAGCACAGCAGTAAGACATTTTGCTCATCAATTTTCCATTCTAAAGCATATTTCTTCTGATCTTCTAGATTTAACTTGTGATCTGTACTGATTCTTGATCTCATTAAAGGATAGAGATCTTAGCCCAGTTACCGATAAATTGTGGAAGAGATTTTACAAGGACAGTTTTGGTGAGGATAGCTTCAATACGGTTGTTGAGAAGATGGGGCAGAAAAAAGTAACCTTCAAATGGAAACAATTGTATGAGGTGAGTACCTTTTTCAAAAACAACTAATGCAACCTTTGCCCTTTAGATGTGTTGTTTTACATAAGTGATACCTTAAAACAGGCTAAGCTTAAAGAGAGGGAAGAGGCTACACAAAAATCTCTTGATCGCATAAAGCAGCGATATCAAGAAGAAGATGCTAGTGAGTACCTTTTTCTATCTTAGATACTTTATTGATAACATCCCACTGCTTAGTTACCTACATTATCTTTCCAGAAAAAGAACGTGCTAGTGATTATTATTGGTTTTATATAAGGCTACTTCTGTTAATACAAAGTTATTTCAAAAAGCCTACTTCTATAACTCTCATAGGTATTATCTCCTCCATTTTCCATCTTTTACAACTGCGATTTAATCATAAACTATTGCCAGACCTGAAAGATTATGTACTAAATTAGAATATATTAGATATATGAGCTTTAGTTAATTAATTGTTGGACTATTAATTAATTAAAGCAATTTAAGAATAAAAGCCCATATAAGTTAGGGCTTTAATGGAGCTACTCTATTTTGATATAAATAGAGATAATTATTCTTTAGGTCGATAGAAGAATTAATCTTGAGAACTATCGTTAAATTCATTCGAGATTTCTTGGCTTTCTGGTTGAATTTTGTATTGGGAATTGTTCTGCATTGGATTTGCATATACGTGGATACCATAGTTGTGGATGCAACCTTGCAGGATTTATTGGAAACATTGCAACCTGTAAGTTCTCTATCTAACGTATTTATAGGGCTCTTCGCATGCTTAATTATAGATCTAGATCTGTTTCTTGACTGTTTATGATGTCAAGAATAACCAACAGTGGTATCAGAGCCCGGGGCTCGATTTTTAATTAATTCGTGTTCTAATTAATTGTGGATTTCTTAAATTTTGAATTTCGATTTCTTTTCGTTTGATTTTTAAAATCGGATTAAAAAAATTGTATGAATTTTGTAATTGGTTTTTGGCACTCCTTCTTCACCGCAACCGTCGCCATCCCTTCTTCACTACAACCGCCGCTCGTCACGAACGGAGCGTGCACAAGCGGCTGCTCGCAGACACTAAGTACACGCATAGTGCATGTGTGAGTCTGGAGCGGTGCGTTGGGACAGACGGCAGTCGACGACGCGGCGCGAGGCGCTCGCGCTCGCCGCCGCCGCGATGTTGCTGTTGACCCTCGCTCTCTCTGTACCTCCCGTCGCGATCCGTAGGAGCATTGGAACGCAGCAAGAGGGGACGAGAGCATGGGGAACGAGGGATCACCGGAGCGGCGCTTGGCGTGCGCGGCCGGAATCACCGCCGGGAAACGTAGAGGGCAACCAGCCATGGCTACCGTTCTACTCACAATGGCGAAACAATTCCCGACGTGAGATGGTCGGCGACGGGCGGATGAGGGAGCGAATTCTTCGACGGCGTGGAGTCGTCGGCGGAATCACGGTGGCGATGGAATGGGGTGGCGGCGACTGTCGCGCGCGCCAAAAACCCTAACGGGTTCGTCCGTTCCGGGCTTGGGCCTTCCCATCTGCTGCTGGGCCGTGGGTTATGGGCCTCTGGGCTGTTTTAATTTTTGAGCCATTTAATATGTGGTAGCCCACATGGGCTATTACAGTTAATTTTTTTTTTATTAATTTTGAATTAATAAAATTTAATTTTCAATTACACAAATTATTTTATTAATTGGATTAATAAGTTTTTTCTAATATTATTGTTTTCGAAATAATAACATTAATTTTGATTTTATATTAATTTAGAAGTAATATAATTTCCTAATGTACATGGATTAATTTTATTAATTTAGAATTAATAAATTTAATCACAATTTTGGATATTAATTTATTAATTATATTAATAAATTTTAACTTAGTTATTATTTTTGAAATAATAGTATAAAGTTTGATTTTATATTAATTTAGAATTAATATAATTTACTAATGTACATAAATTAAAGAATTGATTTATTAATTAGACTAATAAATCTTATTTGATTATTATTTTAGAAATAATAATACTAAATGAATATTTATATTAATTTGGAATTAATATAAATGCCTAAATCCACTTTTAATTAGAGAATTAAATTATTAATTAGATTAATGAATTTATTCGTTGAGCCATATTTGCTGTTTTTCTGTGATAAACATACTATTTGATTTTATGCTTATTTTTAACTATAGTAGTTAGAGACCGCTTTTATGGTTTGGGTAGACGGCGTCCAATACTTGTGGTCCGTGTTACTATGTTTGGATAGGCGACGCCCAATATGTGTGGTCCGTATTTTATGCCCGGTAGGTGGCACCCAAGAATTGTTTTGGATTTAATATTGGATATTAAAATAAACAATTAGTATTACATGTTTTAACTCCACTAAATAAAAGTCTTGTTTTTTTGAAACAAAGCGTGTCGTCCATCATAATTGTTTGAGGCCACTAACTTTTTCGTTCAAGAGTTTTACACCTCATGTTTACTCCCAAATCGACAAGGTAAGGCTTACTCATAGATGCTTGATTGGCATTGCTTAATTATTTTATATCGCCTCGTGATCAAGATAATTAGTGGTCACACATTAATTGGATTAATAAACCAAGAATTTAGGATCATTGTTGTTGCATTCGGATTCAAAACCGACTAAGTGACATTATTGTGATCATCACCGCATGAGCTGCAATAATGCGAACTTAAATCGATGCAAACTATTACGCAATTGGCTTGGAGGCCTATTGAGTGATATTATTGTAGTCATCACCGCAGAGGCTGAATAATTTTGACTTGGATCTTGGACCACTAAGATTTATATTTATTATAAATCCGTATTTTGCATTTGGGGATGCAAATATGTTAGAAATTAGTGAGAGCTAATCAATACAATAAACCCTTGTTTGATTAGTGATACGATTGTGATCTTTGTTCTAATTTTTCCTTTATTTTTCGTTCAGTTACGATGTCGACTATGTTGTATAAGTGTTTGGTGGAAACAAATTTGTTGACTGGGTTAAACTATCCGGATTGGCTACGTTGTCTGCGCTTGGTGCTAAGGACATATAAGATTGAGTATGTCTTGGACAAACCAATCAGTACCATCCCCGATGAGCTTTCTCCTGAGTATGCCTCGTTTGACAAGACTGCTCATAAGAAGCACGTTGAGGATGCTATGTCGGCTCAGGGTATCATGTTGACCTCTATGAGTTTGGAACTACAGAGGCAACATGAATGCATGTTACCCTATGAGATGATTCAGCACTTGAAGAGTTTGTTTGCCTCACATGCACAAACAATGGAGTATGAGATACTCCGGGATCTCTTCAAGTGCACGCTTCATGATAGGAGCAAAGTCTCTGAACATGTTCTAAAGATGATTGGATTGATTGAGAGGTTGGCATCGATTGGAACGATTCTACCAGTCAATTTCTCAACCAACCTGATTTTGCATTCTCTACCTGGTTCATTTGTGAATTTCATTGTGAATTTCAATATGAACAACAAAAAAGTGGGACTGGTTGATCTTCATAACATGTTAAAGACTTATGAGTCCTTCACTTGAATGGCAATCAGACTCATGGTGAGTTCTTTGCTCAATCTTCGAAGGAAGAAAAGCAAAAGAAAAAAGAAGAAGGCATCGGATGCCTTGAAGCTTAAGAAGAGTGGAGGACTCGGAAGAAGAAGCCGACATTAGCAAATGATGAGTGCTGTTACGTCAGCGAGAAGGGCACCTGGAAGAGGCGCCCAAAATTGAGGCACAATGTGTAATGGATAGTAGCTCAGGTACGTTTGTCATTGAGATAAATATGTCTATAAATAATTCATATTCTTGGGTATTAGATACCGATTGTGGCTTACACATTTGTAATAATATACAGGGGCTAAGTGACAGCAAGAAAGTGAATCCGGGGAAGGTCGATCTACGCGTGGGAAATGGAGCAAGAGTTGTTGCTGAACGCGTGAGGACTTATAGATTAGATCTTCGAGATATAGACTAGATTTACATGATTGTTATTTTGTTCCTACTATTTCAAAGAATATTATTTCCATTCCTATTTTAGACATTGAAGGGTTTTCCTTCCATTTTGGAAACAGTCGTTACTCGTTTTCTCTTAATGGAATGTTTTATGGAAATGTCTTTCTTTCGAATGGTTTATATATGCTTGAATGTGAACGAAATATTCTCAATGTGCAAAACAAACGACCTAAGCTAAGTAATACGAATAATACTACTTATCTTTGGCATTGTAGACTTTGTCATATCAATGAGAAAATGATAGCAAGATTGAGAAAATTAGATTATCTCACACCATTTGATTTCGAATCATATGATGCTTGTGAATTATATCTCAAAGGAAAAATGACTAAGAAACCATTTTCTGGAAAAGAGTTACGTGCCAAATAATTGCTAGAGTTAATCAACTCAGATGTATGTGGATCATTTCCAACTCAAGCAAAAGGTGGATATTCGTACTTCATAACTTTTACTGATGATTTTTCAAGGTTTAGGTATGTGTATCTGATGAAACACAAATCTGAGGCTCTTGATAAATTTAAGGAGTTTAAGTTAGAAGTGGAGAAACAACTTGGTAAAAGTATCAAGAATCTTCGATCAGATCGAGGAGGGAATTCTTAAGTCGAGAATTTCTTGATTACTTGAAATCACATGGAATCCGATCAGACTGGACACCTCCGAGAACACCACAACTGAATGGCGTATCCGAGAGAAGAAATCGAACCTTATTAGATATGGTTCGATCCATGATGAGTTTCGCTAGTCTCCCTTTATTCATTTGGGGCCATGTCTTACTTGCAGATGCTCATATTCTGAATAGGGTTCTTTCTAAATCAATTGAGAAAACATCATATGAGATATGGTATGGGAAAAGAGCAAATCTTAACTATTTGCGGACCTGGGGTTGTCCTGCTTTTGTTAAGAAAATGCTGACTGCTAAATTGGAATCGAAAAGTGAGAAATGTTATCTTGTGGGATATCCTAAGGAAACTAGAGAATATGAATTCTACTCACCTGGAGATCACAAGGTGATCATTTCTAGGAATGTGACGTTTCTTGAAGACTTCTATGTTTCCAAGGAACAAGGTCACAACGCGGTAGATCTTGAAGAAATTCGAAAACTACAAAACAACACAGAGGACGAAGGATTGTTCAATAGTGTGAACAAGAATTCAGTGAGAGTATTTGACGATCTATTGGGAGGGAAAATGACTCTTAGAGGGCCACCTCAAGACAATGAGATTCATCAAATAAAGATGACACAACAGTTGTGTCACCTCCACCTCAAGAAAATCATGATGAAATTCTTGAAAATCTCCAAAATGTTGATGAAATCAACATGGAGGAACCTACTCACGTTCAAAATGAATAGCATGAACCTGCGCAAACAACCCGACTCAATAGGCCACAGAGGACTCGTCGTGCACCCGAAAGACTGAATCTGATGGTTGAGAACCAAGATGATGAAGTCGAGTCGGATGATGATGAACCTAAGACCTATACCGAAGCGGTGTCCGGCACCGATTCAAATATGTGGCTCGAAGCCTTAATATCTGAAATTGACTCGATGTACTTCAATCTAGTTTGGGAACTAGTTGATTTACCAGATGAGGTTTACCCCATATGCTGCAAATGGATCTTCAAAAGGAAGAGAGATGCAGATGGTAAGATACAAACCTACAAGGCTAGGTTGGTGGCAAAAGGTCAACGTGAATGCATTGACTATGATGAGACCTTTTCGCCAGTTGCCAAATCAAGTCCATTAGGATCTTACTTGCCATAGCTACATACTACAATTTTGAAATTTGACAAATGGATGTCAAAACCGCGTTTCTTAATGGAGAACTAGAAGGTGATATCTACATGACACAGCATGAAGGTTTTGTATCCAAAGAAAGGCCGAATGCGTATGTAGGCTAAAGAAGTCCATTTATGGACTTAAGCAATCATCGAGGAGTTGGAATATTTTTTTTGAGCTATCAAATTGTTTGACTTTGTTAGAAGCAAAGAGGATCCATGCGTTTATAATAAGCGCAAGAATGGAAACGTTGTCTACCTGGTTATATATGTCGATGACATTCTAATTATGGGGAGCGACCGATCCATGATGCAATCTGTGAAAGACTGGCTGTCTAAATCCTTTGTGGTGAAGGATCTCGGTGAGGCCTCCTACATCCTTGGGATCAAGATCTATCGGGATAGACCTAATAGATTGTTGGGGCTATCACAATCCACTTACATTGACAAATTGTTACGGCGTTTCTCAATGAAAAATTCTAAGAAATGATTTCTTTCTATGGGACATGACATCAAGTTATCTAAGAAGGATTGTCCTTCTAAAGACAATGAAATTGTTTGCATGAAAAGGATCTCATATGCATCAGCTATAGGATCGATCATGTATGCCATGATATGCACTAGGCCAGATATGACCTATGCGCTTAGCATGACGGACATATTTCAGCAAAATCCCGGTGAAGAGCATTGAAAAACTGATAAGACTATTCTTAAGTACCTTAGAAGGACTAAAGAATACTTCTTAGTCTATGATGGGCGACGAGTTATCGGTGTTGGGTACATCGATGCTAGCTTCAAATGCAGACCATGAGACTATAAGTCTCAGTTTGGATATGTTTTCATCCTCAATGGTGGAGCAGTGAGTTGGAACAGTTCCAAACAAACTACAACCGTCGACTCCACCACCAAGCCGAGTATATTGTTGCATCCGAAGTCGCTAAAGGCGGTTGCCTGTTGAGTTTGTGAAAGAATTGGATGTTGTTTCAGTGCGAGTGGTTCGATACCATTGTTATGTGACAATAATGGTGCGGTCGCACAAGCAAAGGAACCAAGAGCCACAACATAAACAAGCATGTTCCAAGACGATATCATCTGATTAGAGAAATAATAGAAATGAGCAATGTAAAATTAGAAAGAGTACCCACTGACGATAACTTAGCTGACCCTTTTAACAAGCCGTTGTGTATAGAAAAACACAACAAACACTTTGAGAGCTTGGGTGTTAGACATGTGGGAAGTTGTCTTTGATTTAGTGGGAGTTCTGAGTTTTTATGTTTTAGAAACTCCTTTGTTGAGACATACTTACTTTGATCATAATAAAAATAATGTTTTATTTATGTGTTTGTGCATTTAATGGAATAATTATTTTGATGTTTGTCATTATTCTCTTATATGTACCCTTGAATTATCATTGTCATTTCTTTGTGAGACATCAATGATATAGTATAATTCTAAAATAATATAACCAATGATCATCAAGAATGCGATATTGATGATATGTCACAGGTTAGCATGTGGTCTGCATCACACTCTTAGAGAATGTAGTGGTTCTCACAACTACGAGATATTTGATATCCGTGATGGACACATGAATACTTTGGAGAATATTGGTATGCCCTATTATTAAATCGTTTGTTTAATGTCTACGATTTCTTAGTATGTGAAGTATGTAATAGTCCTTAAACTTGAGGTCATTATACATTTTGTTTGTTGAGTGCTGTACTTTGACCAAGACAATGCTTGCAAGTGGCAAGACACAGTTTGGATTGGGTACATCATGAGACAAATGAAAATGGTAATTGAGCCAAGAATGAGATTCATTCCTCGATTGGAATTTCGAGTGAGCACTTACTTTCTCTATATTATTCGACCATAAAGTCATTGACCAATGCAAGAGATATATTCAATTAAAGTAATTGAATATGATCATATGGATCCTATAATAAAGATGGGAAAAATGATTGAGAAAAATGATTGAGCTATTGGGATAGACACCTAGCAAATCCTAGGCTGAATCGAGTGTGTCATGAATGAAAGAATATTACATAAACTTCGTGTAAATGTTTGTTTACTGTTTTCCATGTAAACGTCCGTCATATATCGAGTTCGCTGCACAACGCAGTCCATGAGTTTTGTGCAGACTTTGATTAGATCTTCGTCGGTAATGGGAGCTTATAAGGTCACACTATTAAGTGTATTGTTAATCCGTTCAAGGGTACATGCATAGTATACTGTATGTTATCTAATATTAATTCAAGTGGGAGATTGAAATATTATGGTCTAAATTATGATATATTAGATATATGAGCTTTAGTTAATTAATTGTTGGACTATTAATCAAAGCAAACTTAAGAATAAAAGCCCATATAAGTTAGGGTCTTAATGGAGCTACTATATTTTGATATAAATAGAGATAATTATTCTTTAGGTCAGATAGAAGAATTAATCTTAGAGAATTACCGTTAAATTCATTCAGAGATTTCTTGGCTTTCTCTGGTTGAATTTTGTATTGGGAATTGTTCCTACATCGGATTTGCATACACGTGGATACCATAGTTGTGGATACAACCTTGCAGGATTTATTTAAAACATTGCAACATGTAAGTTCTCTATCTAACGTATTTATAGGGCTCTTCGCATGCTTAATTATAGATTTAGATCTGTTTCTTAACTGTTTATTCCACTGCGTATCATTAGATGATGTCAAGAATAACCAACAAGACCAACTACTCATTTCTGTGTGTAATCATTTTCTTGATCTTTTCTATAGATGCTATGTAGTAATCCTTGTCTAAATTGTGAGATTGTGGTGCTCATTGAGACAGAAGCCTTCTTTAGGAATTTCTCATCAATTCCAACTTATATTGACTGTTAAACCTTGTAGAAAAACGAACCCGGCAAGTGCAGCTGTGCTCAAAAGTTCCACCTTCTAGCAAGAAACGAAGCTATTGGGGAGGAGGTACATTTTTCCATTGGCTTAACTAATAACATAATGCAGCATAGTTTTAGAGTTTTGGAACATTAAGTAAAACAAGTGTTTTCTTTGAACATCCTTAGGAGAGACTGCAAGCAATATATACAACACAAAGAGCAGCATAATGAAGAAGTCAAAGCTCGATTTCATTAACAGGTGAATTTTGTATTAAATGCTGAGGTGTATTTCATCAAGGTTATTTGTAGGTTCATTTCCAGCTAAATCTTGTCGTAATGTTTTTCCACCATGTTGGACGACTGGATAGAATTAGCAGAACATTATGTGAAATAATATTTATTTCTAGTAATTTATCAAGAAATCATAGAGTTCTCATCCTAGTTATCCTTTTTTTGCACAGCCGAGAGGTCAAGAACTTAGCTGCCATGAAAAGCAAGGTTGTGCACAAGAATAATAGGTAAGAATACATTCAATAATCTTGCTGAAATTTGTTATTGATCTCTGTATCTACTGTTCCTAACCATGTTTTGCATGTTTCTTAGTGTTTTGTCCAAGCCAAAGTCAGTTATTACTTCTGGATCTGCTTCATCGTCGTCATCATCATCATCCAACAAAATGATCAAGCCATTTAGGAGAAGACTCTGAACGCATTCGAGTTTCTTTCTTTCTTACATATATAATTACAGTTGATGTTGTATCATATGTGATTGCAAGCCATAAAGCCTGATTGTGCGTTCACTACAAGCTTATAAAATGTCTTTCATCTCAACTTTCCACACTGATAAAAGTGTTCGGTCATTCGAGATTAAATTGACCCTAGATTAAGTCGATCCAAAATTAATTATGTCATAGAAGGAAGGCCAAGACTAACAAGGCTAAACTAATCATATGTGACAAGTGTCCCGAGATTAAGTATCAAGCCTAATCCTTCCAATCCAACATCATATCGTGAGATTAAGTTCTGTCTAATTTACTAAACCGAACACCCTGATATATACTGACCACTTTTTATTACAGTTCAATTGTCAGCTGGTGACCTTTATTACTACTTATGCTGTATGCTTCACTTAGTAAAATTCAATCTAAGATGCCTCGCTTCTTACAACAAAACAACCATGATTAAAAGGCACCTGTAAAAGTTCCTATTACTTTGGTCCTCGCAACATCATAACAATCAAAACAATACTAGGCCCCGAATCCAGCCAAACGTCTCCTTGTCGCGTTGGAGACCGCTACCTGACCAAGTTTATCCACATCTGTTGATAACGTTCGTTCCTTCAGTGGCATGTAATTCCTTAGCCATACACCGGTATATACCTGGACGTAAAATCAAGATTAGTGCCGTGTGTAGGAAGAATTCTATGGAGAATTATGATTAACATGACAATCAACATTTCTAGGAAGTATCAGGTAGAACATCAAGAAAGCGTATGTCAGCAACAGGTATAAAATGCTTATTAGACTTGGCCTTGTTTAAGCTAAGAAGGTGAAATATAGGGTGTTTCGAGTTATAGTCTACAGAAGTAAGGAATATAGTGCAAGTAAAAATAACCTGCGCTGGTCTCATTATCTTAGTATCAGGATCATCCAGAGACTCTCGCCAGTGAGATAAATAGCCCGCCATTCGGGATTGCAAACAAAATAGTAAAGAACTCGGGTGGGAAACCCATCGCCCTGATGACAATAATGGAGAAATTATTTGCTTTAAATAAGAATAGAGATGAATATAGTTAAATAATTTTAACTTATGCCCTTCTCCCCACATTAAAGATATTGAAGAAAATGAAAGAGAAAAACACGAAACGAATTGCAATCAGAATGTTAGAAACATAATTGCAATGAGCACAAAACAGAAAAATAAATAAATTTCAAATTATTCCCCTTCTTTCCCCCACAATGAAGAAAAAGAAAGAAAAATACTAGTGCCGTTGAAACTCAAGGCACACCTACCTATAAATTAACCCGGAATAGAAGTCAACATTAGGGTATAACTTTCTCTTAACAAAATACTCATCTGACAGGGCAGCCTTCTCCAAAGCTATTGCCACCTGAAATTACATCATATCCTTGCATGAGAACATGATAGAAATATGTGCCATTTACACTGATAAAAGCTAGCATAGTAGTAATAGTAGCAAATAGCATCTCAAGCGAAGGCTCTAAGTTAACTTTAAAAATATATGAAGCACACCTCGATGAGAGGATCCCTGCCAACAATTGAAAATACTTCTTCTGCAAGTTTCTTGATAACTTTGGCGCGCGGATCATAGTTTTTGTAGACACGGTGTCCAAAACCAGACATCTTTCTTTTCCTAGAGATCATGGCATTTTTTAAGCAGGTGAGTATTTGAACATTTATCCTGTAAAGGAGCAGCTACTAAAAGAAACAGT
The DNA here is from genome assembly GCA_036937905.1 of Salvia rosmarinus. Lineage (NCBI taxonomy): Eukaryota > Viridiplantae > Streptophyta > Magnoliopsida > Lamiales > Lamiaceae > Salvia > Salvia rosmarinus. The sequence continues at coordinate 10,292,740 of CM072817.1, read as the reverse complement.
CACAGGAGGACTCAAACCTGTTTTTAACACCTTCAATGAATTCAGGTATGTTGTCAACACTTCCAATCTCACTCAACATCTTGAGCACAGCCTACATGGCACCCATTGAAAAACAAACTTAATGTAATTCATAACGATATGTAGCTTATTCAAAGCAATATGTATTTATGTACAGATAACATCTTAATATGCATTGAAAGACCAAAAGATTTCATAAAGGTAGCTTGAAAGGCACTCAGACGCTAATTACCTCATTTGCTCCACCATGAAGAGGACCATACAGGGCTCCAACAGCTCCAGCAAGGGCTGTATATACGTCAACACCACTGCAAATGCAGATTCATGTAACTTACAAGTAGAATGTATGAAATTTTTTCATCTTTAACAAAATAATTACACCCAACCTTGATGCTAGATGTCTTGCAGCTGCAGTAGAGCAATTCATTTCATGTTCTGCATGCAGTATGAAAAGAATGTCGAGAACACGTGCAAGTCTGGGATTTGGTTTATAAGACCTGTCACCCCTGTTTGTTCCACGGCAAACCTCATAGTTAATATAGCAGCTGAAATATTTAGTATCAGAGGACTTGCTAGTATATCTCATCGCGGAAACGAACAAAAGTTGTCCAATCACCTTTAGGAGATATGACTCTGATATTTTCCACTTATTAGGATAGTAACAAATCAGAAAGAGAACTTACATTGAGTCAAGCATATATAAGAAGTTCTCAGAGTAGGAGAGGTTGTTGGATGGCAGAACAGGTGGCCTCCCTGCCATCCTCAAATAAGCAGCTGCAGCAATTGTTGGAGCCTGCAGTCAAAAGTAATAGGCCTCTTATTGCTGTTATCACAAGAACCCATGACAAGATGAACATTACTACAAAGGTGAATTTTGCAAAAACATATGGAATGAATGGGGGAACTTTAATTGGGAGTAGGTGGAGGACACACCAGCAGAAGGGAGAAAAGGATATCACCTTTCCAAGTATGCGAACAATTTGTTTGTCTCTCACTTGTTTAGACTTGTATAGATCTTGCCCCTACATGGAAAGTGACAAATGATCAGAATTACAATGTACCATGATAAACAACTAATGCAACAAAGAAATAAGACATTGCAGGAACAGGAAGATAATCTGCCATATTGGGTACAGTTCAAGTTGCACCACAAACAGCAGCATGAAAGACACCATAAAACTATCAACACGAATTGCAAAATATGCATGCCACCGACAGATATAGAACAAGCATTTCATTTCAAAGAGTTAAGAGACCAAAGGTTGCATTTTCATAGTATTTTAAGTAAAAAAAATCCTGAAACTGGAAGAGTGATTAACCCTTCATGATTGACCTCACAAGCAGGATGCGAACAAGACTTAATGGAGCAAATGAGTTACAAGAACTATGATGATAGACTTACTCTTAAAGCTGGATTAGCATCTGGATGGAAGACCGAAAGAGCACTCATTGAGCTAACAAGAACACCCATCGGTGAGCATCATGTGGCATTGCCTGTATGATATCCTGCAAAACATGATAAAAAAGCATTCAGGAAAATTATCCTGAGTTGCTAACAGGAGCTGAATCATCGCTTCAATCCGTGAATACTAACATGGTATAGCCGCATAGGTAGATAAAATAAGGAACAGGATACAAATATGGCTTGCTAAACCAAGATAGCACTTTGCATGTCACTATCACTTCATATTAGGCATTGACTTTTCTGGTAAAACATTTATGAAAAGAAATACAACCATACCAACAGTCCTTGTGGAACAGCTGAGTGCTGTGCAACAGCAAACTCCACTCTGCCAATTGACCTTCAGTTGGTAGATTCCCATACACTGACATCAGAATAAAAATGCAAATCAGAGTTGTTCTGCTAAAGCTTGAGAAAAGTGAGCGAACATCTCTACAATGACTGAAATAGTCAAAACTACAAGTCTTCATTCTACTTGAACTAATTCGAGGTCAATACTGCCACTCATACATATACATGCATGTGCCCTCTCTTGAATCTTGATCAAAGAAACTTGAAACGGATCCTCACAAAACTCAAGCAATCAACTTTAAATAAACAGCAAATGCCTGGTCGCCAAGGTTCATAAAAGTTGCAAAGTGGGCAGTGTAAGCACTGAGTTTAATAAAAAAGTCACACAGAAGCAAGTGCTATCACGGAGAAATACAACTTACACAAAAGATAAGCCACTTCCAGAAAGGAACTCTTCTCTGCCAGCTCCTCAATGGGATACCCCCTATATCTAAGAATCCCTTCATCACCATCAATGTAGCAAATCGAAGATCGAACAGGAGCTGTGTTCAGGTACCCCGGATCATAAAGCTTCAGCCCCTTGTCCTTTTTTCCTATCGATATCTGTAAGAGCCAATCGTAATTTAAATCTCAATTAGATTATCACCAAATAGAACTTACTTGTGGTAATTTACTTTCCGGTGCTTCCGGTAAAGCACTATATCTACGCAAGAAACACCTTCAACCAAACACAGATCCTGATCTCCTTTATCGGAAAACATTCTGTTGCTTTCACAATTCTCCACAAATAAACGACACCAAAACAATTTGTATCGAAACACCTCCAAAGATTTCACATTCATAAATATTGTATACAGAGAATTTCATTCACAATTGAAAAAAACACTCAAATTCAAACCAAACCACATAAAATTTCCAATTGAAACAAAAATTAATATCTTCAATCGTGAAAGTTACCTTCTTAAGGTCGGTGGCTTTGATAGTGCCGTCTTCGGATACCTGAACCTGGTACCTAATTCCTGTACGCTCATCAATCAAGGTCAACGAACCTTTGAGATTCGTAGGCGGCGCCACGTCGGCAGAGCAGCCGGAGAACTCAACAGTTCCGGTCGCAGTGGAGCCGGAGCGATCGGCTGAAGCGGAGAGGTGAGCTGAGAGAACCGCCAAGCGGCCTCGAGCCGTAGCTGAAAGATCAAAATTCTCCATTTTAATTTGATTTTGCTGCGTTTGTGAATCTCTTTTGATGAAATAAATGAATCCCTTTTTGCGGATAAATGAAAGAAATCAGACTTTCCAGTTCATCTGTCTGAGATTATATATATATGGCGCGCTGAAACCAACAATTTGGCATGGAATACATGCGATTTGTAAAGACTGTGATGACTAATAGACAATTTTAGTTTTTCTTTTATTTCTTATATATCTAAGTCCCAAATGGTTTAATATCAGATCTCGCTTTATTTCATGTTGACGTTACTCTTTTAGCCTTTTTTAGGAGAGGATATATTGTCAGCGTTAGTTGAAAGATATAGTGATAGAACTAGGGCTCATAATTTGTGAGTATCGGATCGACACTATAACGATACGACACGATAAGGACAAACACGAATACGACCCGTTAAGAATCTGTTCGACACGAATACGAACACGACATGAAATGTACTAACACGGACACGACACGAACACGAATATGACACGATTTTTTTCGTGTTGACACGGCACGACAACGACACGAAATGATAAATTCAAATTAAAATTAAAAAATAAATTAATAAAAGAAATAAAATTTTATAAAATTAAATTAAATTAATATTAGATATTTATAAATATTATCGAATTATACGAAAATAACACGATCCGACACGAACATGAATGCAACAAGAAAATTATCGTGTTACACGAACACGACACGGATCTGACAGGAACACAACACGAAATTATCATATCCTTATCGTGTTGACACGATAAGGACACGAACACGATAAGGCTGAACACTAACCCGTTAATTGTTGGAAAAACGTACAAATAGTACAACTTGCCGGGCGTATTACAACTTAAAACAGAAATGTAGAAGGAGATAAAACAACAATGAACTAAACCGTATTGTAAAACAAATGTAACAAAACCGTAGAAAATTGCCGAGTCGAGGAGGCCTCTTTCCGCAAGACGAGATACGCCCGGTAGTGCTCTCGGTTCGGCATATCGTCCCCAAAGATGAAACGGCAGCGTCTCGTAGGTGGCAAACACCGCAGACCAACGAGCTCCGCGGCTGGATGGAGGCGAGGCGAGCTGGACACGAGCTATGTATCAGCGAGTGCTTTGAGAGAATCTTTGGAATGCTTTTGTGATGGGTGGCTTATCTTTGAGGAGACATGTCCTATTTATAGGCGTCGTCCCCTGGGAAGCATCTTTGAGTCAACACCGCATTGATGTCGGGTGTTACTGAGTTATGTCCCTATGAGTGCTTGGCGGTTTCGGAGACAACGTGGGCACGTTTCCGCAGAGCCTTCATGTCGGAACGTTACCGACGGTTACGACGAATCTGGACAACGCGTGCGTCGAGTTCGTTGGACGATCCGGACGCCTCTTCAGGCACAAGCAGCCCAACGGATTGGGCCACACGAGTTGGGCCTCGCACCAACTCCATCTTTGGGCTCGATCAAACATTGATCCAAAATATGCGGGCAATGGGCCACGGAACTCAGCCCACGGAACAAGCCCACGAACAAGCCCAAAATCCACGATCCACGGAATCGAACCGAATCGGGCGGGCGGGCGGGCCGAACCCGGCCGGACGGCCCGGCCGGCGGCGTGTGGGCTTTACAACCCATCACTTGTGCACACAATTATACTAAGTGTTCAATGAACCACTTATATAGACAATTAATGTATGTACATTAATCGATGTGGGATAAGGATTAATTAATCCATGCTTATCCCTTAAGCACATAACTTCATGTTTAAGTGACCAACTTTGATCCTTATTTCTCACTCACCGAAATCGGATTTGAGAATGTGAATACACCACGATCATCTACTCAAAGCGTAGATCGATTCTATGCCATTTAATTTCAAAAATTAAGCGTTCGTCACTCAAAATCTTGGTCAAAGTAGCTTCTCGAAAACTTGACCATATATAATATATATAAATATATATACGATTTCCAACAATCCCCACATGAGTGGAAATAGTCATATGCATGTATGCAGACATCTGACTCGATCCTCAAGAGATGTTAAAATATTTGGACGGTGGTTTATGGCCTTGAACCTTCCATAGTTAGTACCATCGAGTACACATGCGGATTAGTGGACACGATGCTGAACTATTCCCCACAACGCAATCGAGACAATGGTAATAACACTTTAACACCTCAACCTCATCCGTTCTCGGTTTGATTCCATTTTGGCCATGGACATCCACTTTGGATTCATAAGTGTTTTGTTTGAGCGGCCCCACTTCGCACTTACATAGGTGATTCTTTACCAAGTATCTTGCCATACTCAACCTCCCGAGGTATCCTAGGAATCATTAAGAGTCAACGACTCAACCTCACCACTAAGCAAGTTTTTCAACACTCGTTTGCTTTCTAGAACGACTAACTTGAGTGTTTACACGAACTCCTATAGCTTAGTTCTCCCATTGAACCAAGTTCTTGGGATCTCCGGTCGTCATGGTTGGGTTACCACTATGATTGTTCTTAAGATGTGGATTTTAATCTCATTCCTCTAGCAACTTGATCATTTGATCCGGTTCAACCCTTTGGTTAACGGATGCGCGGATTATCTATTGACTTGACATAGTCGATTGATATAACCCCACTGAGATCAAATGCCTCACGGTATTATGTCGTCGACGATATGTCGAGACTTACCATTATACAAACCACTTTCCGCCCTTCCAATAGCGGCAGCTATCACAATGAATCATCACCGGTGGCGGGTTTGACCAACATGGAATATCTTCCAAAAATTACGAGCCACTCGGCTTCCTCACCGACTTTATCCAAAGCTATGAATTATGATTCCATGGTGGATCGGGCTATACACGTCTGCTTTCGTGGATCTCCAAGAAACAACACCTCCCAATCGTGAACACGCACCCACTTGTAGAAAGTGAATCTTCGTGTCGGATATCTAATTGGCATCACGGCACCCTTCAAGTACCGGGGATATCTCGTGAATGCACCCATGATTTTGAGTATACTTCAAGTACCTCAAAACTCTTACTAGAGCCTTCCAATGCTCCTTGCTTGGATTGCTCGTGTAACGACTCAATTTGTTCACAGCGCAAGCTATGTCGGATCGGGTGCAATTTGTAAGATACATCAAACACCCGATGACCTTAGCATAGTCTTCTTGTCCAACAGGTTCACCCATGTTCTTACTCAAGTGAACATTGAGCTCCAATGGGGTCTTAGTGTAAACCGTCAAACGCGTTGAATTTCTTAAGCACTTTCTCGACGTAATGAGATTGTGTCAAGATAATTATGTCGATCTTCTTAGAATCTTGATTCCAAGAATCACATCACTAATCCCATGTCTTTCATGTCAAAATTTCTTTTAACATGCGCTTTGTGTCATTAATGACTTGAGTATTGCTACCATGATCAACATGTCATCTACATACAAACACACTATAACATAACCATTATCGTTGTTCTTAACGTGAGACACATTTGTCACACTCGTTGATCTTGAAACCATTTGCCAACATTATATTGTCAATTTCAAGTGCCATTGCAATGGCGCTTGTTTCAAACCATATAGAGACTTCACGAGTTTGTATACTTTGCCTCTTGACCGGTACTACAAACCCTTCCGGGTTGCTATATATACCTCATCCTCGAGGTCACTGTTCAAAACGCAGTCTTAACGTCCATTTGATGAATCTCAAGATTGCGCAAGCAGCAATTGCGAGAAGCACCGAATAGACGTAATCTCAAATCACGGTGAATAGGTATCGAAGAAATCGTACCCTCTCTGTTTAAACCCTTTGACAACCAAACGGCCTTATACTTTCAATTGATCCATCGCTTGTACTTTCTTTTAAGGATCCATTTGCATCCTAAGGCTTACAACCTTCTCGCAAATCAACCAAAGACCCAAGTGTGGTTTTGTAGAATAGAATCAATCTCACTGAGCGACCTCTCGCCGGAGCATCCCGTCTGGCCGAGCATAGGCTACTTTGATCGACGTTGGTTCTTCGTCCAACATGAACGCAATATAGTCGGGACCAAAATCCTTTGGCGTTCGACTCTCATCGCCTCGTCTCGGTTCCGACCCTCCGGATCGGACCTCGATCGCTATGCGATATCGGTTCTTCCTCCAAAGGTTTAGAACTCGAAGCTTCACCATCGACTCTATTGCTGTAGCCGGCTTCACTTTATCCTTGTATTTACAGGATAAACACTTTCAAAGAATATAGCATTCCTTGATTCAATCGTCGTCCCCGGTCATATCCGTACCTCGACTGTGGATCGAAAACGATAGTGGCGCTGCTGGTGCATACCCAATAAAGATACAATCGATCGCTTTAGGTCCAATTGTAACTTGTTTGGAAGAGGCACCTCAACCTTTGCCAAACACCCCCACACTTTGAGATATTTGTACGATGGTTTCTTCCTTTCCACAACTCGTAGGAGTGACATCCTTACTCTTAAGTGGAATCTTGTTCAAGATGTAGTTGGTCGTCAAAGCAGCCTTCCCCTACAAGTTAGGGCAACCTCGAACTAATCAACAAAGCATTCATCATCTCTTTAAGTGTTCGATTTTACGTTCAAGAACGCCATTAGACCGAGGTGAATAAGGAGTCGTCGTTTGATGTATTATACCACTTTCATTGCATAATGCCTCAAACGGAGCTACATATTCTCCCTCTATCACTTGAGCAGTCTTAATTCGACGACTTAGTTGATTCTCGGCTTCGCTTGAAGTTTTAAAAGCTTCAATAGCCTCGTCTTTACTTCTTAGAAGGTAAAGATAACAATATCTTGTACGATCATCAATAAACGTGATGAAATACTTTTACCACCTCTAGTTTGTACAAACTTTAAATCACACACATCGGTGTGAATAAGTTCTAGAGGCTTAGTGCTCGTTCTCACCGAATGAAACGGTAACTTAGCCATTTTGGCTTCCACACAAACCTCACATTTCGTTTGTGTATTAACTTCATTTAACTTTAGTAAATCTAAATTTACTAATCTTTTATTGCATTTAGATTAACATGTCCTAATCTACAATGCCATAAATCGAGCACTCATCAAGTAAGAGAAGTAGATGCATTTTTATTAATAGCAATCTTGGGTACACGGCACAGACCATTACATTCAATTTGAAAAGACCCCCAAGAAGATAACCCCTACCAAGGAACTTCCCAAACTTAGTCAAGACAAACTTGTCCGACTCAAAACTAGTCTAAACCCTTGTTAACTAGAATAGAGCCCGACACCAAATTCTTGCGGATGTCCGGACATGCAAAGACATCCTTCAATGTGATCTCAATGCCGGACGATATCTTGAGCACCACATCACCAACTCCGCAACCTCGGATGACTTGGTTCCCATGTTGAGCTTTCTCCCTCAACGAGGCTTGTAGGTGGAGAAACGCATCTTTCGGCGGCAGACGCGCAGATTCGCCAAATGTCGATGAACCATCCACCTTGATTCTCGGCGTGGTTGACTTCTTCGTCACCACAGCAGCCAAGTCATCCTTGTCCCATTTGTCAAGTCCTTCTCGACAACATTGGTAACTTGTTTAGCCTTCTTCTTCTTTGTCTTACGACAGTCCTTACTCGTGTGGCCATGCTTGCCACAATTATATGATCCCGTCAAACTTACGGCAACCACCTTCCTTTGCCTTTGTCATGGACATTGGGACGAACACGTTTGTTGGAGGGACCGCTTCTCTCCAACAGTTGGCCTCGATCGAGCAAGCCTTCGCTTTTATATCTTGCTTCTTCACGTCAGACTCGATGCGCAGTTTGACGATCAAGTCTTCAAGCGTCATATCCTTTCGCTTGTGCTTAAGGTAGACCTTGAAGTCTCTCCACCCCGGGGGTAGCTTCTCAATCACTGTAGCGACGACAAAGCCGTCCGAAACAGTGTGTCCTTCGGCTTGAACCTCGTGTACAATGAGTTGAAACTCTTGCACTTGGTCCATGATTGGTCGAGAATCGACCATCTTGTAGTCCAAATATTTGGCTACAATGAACTTCTTAGTACCTGCATCATCACTACGATACTTCTTTTCTAGCGCATCCCACATACATTTGGATGTCGTTACAACAGCATATACGCTATACAAGCTATCTTCTAAACTACCAAGTATAAAATTTTTACAAAGGTAGTCGCCGGTCATGATTGTCATATGTCGCTCGGACGTGAAAGTCCAGTACCACTTGACCCGGGCAGCGGGCTCATCTTCCACCAAGAAATTGGCGAAGCCCGATGTCGTGGTAGAACAACATCTTTCTTGCCATCTCTTGAAGTCGGATCCTCCAAACTTGGCGGCTTCTCGTGGCGGCATCATCCTCATGGTATGAACAGCGCGCGAGATCGATCCAAACCGGATCCACCGGCACCACTTGAAGTGTGCTGGAACATGGAACTCGAATGAGAACCACCAGTGTTAGATCCCATGGATCCAACAGTCGACCCACTGAAGAGTGCAGTCGTCGAGCCAATGGAACCACTAAAAGTGGAACCAATTGTTGAACCACTAAAAGTGGAACCAACAGTCGACCCAAAGGGATGATTGATCCCGAAGGCATCGAACCAAACATGGCGAATGGCGACAATAATGAGCAGAGGCGTGGCAGGTGGAGTCGGTGAGCGGAGAACAGTTGACATCTCCAAGCAAAGGTTTAGGTTACGAAAGTTTTAAGTTAATTTAAAATGTCTCAAATCCTTCGTGGCAAGTAGTATCTCGTCTTGCGATTGTTGGAAAACGACAAATAGTACAACTTGCCGGTATTACAACTTAAAACAAAAATGTAGAAGGAGATAAAACAACAATGAACTAAACTGATTGTAAAAGCAAATGTAACAAAAACCGTAGAAAATTGCCGAGTCGAGGAGGCCTCTTTCCATGAAGACGAGATACGCCCGGTAGTGCTCTCGGTTACGCGTATCGTCCCAAAGATGAAACAGCGGCCTCAGTAGGTGGCAGCACCATGCACCAACGAGCTCCGCGAACTGGATGGAGGCGAGGACGAGCTTGGACACGAGCTATGATGCAGCGAGTGCTTTGAGAGAATCTTTGGAATGCTTTGACGTGGGTGGCTTATGCTTTGAGACATGTCCTATTTATAGGCGTCGTCCCCTCATGGGAGCATCTTTGGAGTCAACACCGCATTGATGTCGGGTGTTACGGAGTTATGTCCCTATTGAGTCTGCGGCGGTTTCGGAGACAACGTGGGCACGTTTTCGCAGAGCCTTCATGTCGGAACGTTACCGACTGATTACGACGAAACGGACAACGCGTGCGTCTAGGTTCATTGGACGATCCGGACGTCTCTTGAGCGTACGCCAGCCCAACGGATTGGGCCACACGAGTTGGGCCTCGCACCAACCCATCTTGGGTTCGATCAAACATTGATCCAAAATATGCGGCAATGGGCCACGGAACCAGCCCACGGAACAAAGCCCACGAACAAGCCCAAAATCCACGATCCACGGAACCGGAAACGGAATCGGGCCGGGCAAGCCGGGCCGAACCCGAACCGAACTCAACCCGGGCGGACTGGCCGGGCGGCAGCGCGTGTGGGCTTTACAACCCATCACTTGTGCACACAATTATACTAAGTGTTCAATGAACCACTTATATAGACAATTAATGTATGTACATTAATCAATGTGGGATAAGGATTAATTAATCCATGCTTATCCCCTTAAGCACATAACTTCATGTTTAAGTGACCAACTTTGATCCATTATTTTCACTCACCGGAAATCGGATTTGAGAATGTGAATACACCACGATCATCTACTCAAAGCGTAGATCGATTCTATGCCATTTAATTTCAAAAAATTAAACATTACGTCACTCAAAATCTTGGTCAAAGTAGCCTCCCGGAAACTTGACCATATATAATATATATAAATATATATACGATTTCCAACATTAATTTCTTGCGTGTTCGAGTCGTGTTCTCGTGTCGTGTCAAAAATTGCCACTCTATATAGAACACATGCTTTTCTTTTCTTTTTAAGTTAGAAGTAGAACGCAGTATTTTGTTTGTAAATTGAACATTACATCGCCTCTATTATTAATACAAACACTTATATAATTTGGGTATCCTTGGAGAGATAATTGAAGGTATCTCATTACTTTTACTTGTTAATTATATTAACAAATCGACTCAAGATTTCTCTTTGAAAATTCAAACCAAATTAAAATTTTAGAAATTGAATAAAATTAACAGTTCAATAAAAAAAGAACTTTTCAATTTATGTTCGAGTCGATTTTAGTTGCTCTAATATCAAGGTGATTCTTTTCATCATACTTGGATTATCATTGAATCACCACACCTAGATGAAACCGTATTTTTAATATCTTTGAAAGAGCGAGTACCTTATCGGAGGCTGCAAGCAACTCAAAAATAAAGGGATGAATTGTCGATGTAATAATGATCGATCTTAATTTTGTAAGGGAAATAAATGCTTAAGAACACCAAAGATTTACGTGGTTCGATCGTGAATAAGATCTACGTCCACGGGCGAGAGAGAGAGTATGTGTATTGAGAGTAAGAAGCGATTACAAAGAGAGTGAATGATCTATGTCGTCTAATCTAGCCTCTATTTATACAATGTATTGACCTAGATCTCGAATCCAAGTCTTCTCTAACTAGGATTCGAGATCCTATCCTCTTGAATTAGGATTCTTTTAGATATGGCCGAGCTGCTCCCACCGACTTTAGGAGTCTTCATGGGCGAACTTGTCCAGCCGAGCTTGATGTCGTGGTTACTTGTATTGGGCCCGATGCTTGGACACTGGTAGTTGGTCAGTATCTATCACAACCCCCCAAAAGACGCAGAGAAACGAGGTCATCTTGGATTGGGGTTGTTGTGACGAAGCGGGTTTGGACGATCATTGACATTCTTTCATTGTCGACTTTGTGTGTGTCAATGCTTCCGGCGTCGTATGTCGTATCTTTGTGCTCAGAGGCGTCCACGAGGTCATGTTTGTTGTTTGTATCTACGGCGAGGTGTCCCGGCTTCGCAACGAGGCGTTATGCCGAGGTCTTACGACCGGCTTCACCTAACGGCGTTAAGCCGAGGTCTCTGGACTGGCTTCACCGACGAGGCGTTTGCCGAAGTCTCGATCGATTTCACTTGGCGGCGTTAAACCGAGGTCTCGACGGCTTCACTCGACGAGGCGTTAAGCGAGGTGTTCGACCGCTCACCTGCCGAGGCGTTAAGTTGATGTCTTTGGGTGGCTTGACCTGCGAGGCGTTAGCCGAGGTCTTGTGAATGGCTTCACTGCCGAGGCGTTATGTCGAGGTCTTCGACCGGCTTCACCGACGAGGCGTTATGCGAGGTCTTCGATCGGCTTCACCGACGGCGCGTTCAAGTCTTCGATCGGCTTTACCGACGAGGCGTTAAGCCGAGGTCTTGACCGGCTTTACCCGACGGGCGTTAAGCGAGGTCTCTTGCCGGCTTAACTCGACGAGGCGTTAATCCGAGGTCTTGGTGACCGCTTCACCGGCGAGGCGCGAGGTCAAGACGGGATTTTCCGCCGCTTTGAGTATCGACGCGGATACGCATTTAATGCGCATTAAATTAGCGCGGTTGGATTCCCGATAAAATGCATATTAGGGGAATGTCTTCCTTGATACGCAATATCTCTTATCACTTTGCATTCTACATTTCTCGGTTTTCAAAAAAACTCCTTGCCTTGCATGAAAGCAGCTTATTTCGCACCATTGACGACTGAAGCTTCTTGTCTTCTTCATCGATAAAAAAGTAAGTAATGGCTACTTCTTCTTATAACGAGTCGCTGAAAGGCCAAATCGGTCTGCTTCCCGCCTAATTCGTTAGTGTCTCACCGTTTTACCCGTATTCATATGCTCTCTCGAGTGTAGTCTGCGATTCCCCGGTGGTGTAGGAAAACGTATGTTAACCCTCACCGAGGATCCATCTTGGGTGTTTAATTCACCATACATTGATTATAAACCTAGCATGCGTCTATATAATTAAATCGCAACACGTAGGGGTTTTCACGTGTTTACCTTTGGATCCGCCGAGGTGGATCGAGCGGGATGAGCGGATTGAACGGTCGAGACTGGTGCTTTTGACCTTACGGATCGTATCCCGGATACCCAAACTCCAACGTCGAGTGAGGACGAGCTATGGAGAATGCACCGAAAATCACCCTTTCTCTCACCAAGCTCTAAAAATTCTCTCTCAAATATATGAGATGGTAGAAAATTCTAGTTGCAATATGTGAGCATTAGCCAGACATTATCTCATACCTTATATTTATAATGCACTACCTTAATCCTATATGGAATATTACCATAATCCTATATGGAATATTACCATACTCTTAGGATTATTTCCATACTCTTAGGATTATTTCCATACTCTCAAGATTATTACCATAATCTTATATGGAAAGGATCTATGCATATACCATAAATATAATTATATCCATGTGGATAAAGAGAATAAAATCTTGCCAATTGAGCAATAGAGGCGCTCGATTTTCCTCGATTGCTACGGGCTGGATGGGCCACCGAGGATCAAATGCAAGGAATAAAGATGGGCCTCAAATAAATTAATTATCTTATGTTCAAATTTGAACATAAATTAATTTATAAACATTCGATCATGCCACTAGAGAAAGAATGTTGACTTACCCCTTTATTACCGAAGTTGAGTCGGGCTTGCACTTAGACATTACGAATCCCCGTATTTAAGATATCGAACGTCCATTAATCATTTATAGCAATCTGACAGCTTAAAACGATTAATAACTTTATTTCCTTAAGTAGTACCACTCAACCTTATTATTGTACTTGAGCTAACTCAACCTGCAGGGTTTAGTACAATAAACCTTTTGAGCTCCTTAAGGGGACGTCATCATCCTTAACGGATACGGTGACTCGATACAGATAACTAGCGTGACATACAAGCACTGCCACCACCCAAGATGCGGAGAATCTTGGGTTAGAACATATAACCCTCACTCATAACAAGTCAAAGTGATGGTCAGCAACTCATACTCACCTAATACCTTATCGAGGTTTAGATCATCGTAAGTCACCGAGATCTTGGTTCTTCACGACGGTCAGAAAGAAGAACACATCTCACTGTGATCCTTCAATACATCGAGACGCATCAAAGATAGACAAGCAACTAAGTCAAGTCACTTCTTATCTATACTGCAGCCCAAACCGACAACTCGTCCTTAAGTCGTCTCATTTGTGAAACTTTTATATCTCATTAAGCTTCGACCAATCATACTGCACTTACGTGATCTTCTACACCTGTATGATCTAACTTATATATGAGATAAGGGACACGGATATATGCAATCAAGTATTCAAATCGGATAGGAGATTGTAATAGTGGTAACGAAACATTGTATACAAGCTCAACCAAAGCGCTTTCAAGATACAAATCCAACAATCTCCCACTTATACTAAAGCAAACTTTTAGTATACAATGTGTCTCTACTAGCTATTACAAACAACCATCACTTTGCTTCTCCCACTTATACAAAAGTTTCCTTTCTAAGTGGGTGCCATCAAGTTTAATCCAAGTCCTCTAACGTGTCCATCGTAGACTTTGGGCACCCTTTTCTATTTCCATTTTGCAGCGAAATTTTGGGCCCTTAGATGTGCTAGCAGAGCATGTGCTCCTTTCCATGCTAACTTCTTGAACGAGATCATTAAGCAAGCGACTAAGTGTAAACTCGGTCTTGCTCATGATCGCGTTCACATAGTTCTCAAAAAGACTTGGGCGATTATTGAGGATGATATAGACCTTGGCCTCGCCGTCAATACCTCCTCCCAACTGATCAAGACTATCCATGAGATGAGTCATGTGGGAGACATGTTCATGGACAACTTCCTTCTTCCATCTTACATGCAGATTTCTCTCGTTGTGTGGGCGGATTTCGATCGATCCATTGCCCAAACTTACTCTCGAGACTTGACCAAATATCGGTCGCGTCTACCATCGATCGTCTGCGGTACGCAAGCCTTTGGACATCGTAGTCATCATATAGCATTTAGCCATATTGTTTGACTTATTCCAAAATGCCTTGACTCATTGCTCGTTAGTCGATCGTCGATGAGGCATCGGGTTTAGAAGTAAGAACAAACATGTGTTCTTCGATAAGAACATATTCCATGTTCGTTTCCACTCGATGAAATTTGGATAGGATAACGGTTTTGTGCGAGCATATTGATAATCGGCGTAAGAGGCATATATGAAGCGATAATGTAAAACACATAACGCACGATCGCAAATAATTACGTAACAATAATATTGTAACCTTTTGATAAAACAATATTAATTGAAACCTCCAATGTGAGGAATTCCACATGCAAGCCAGCGCGTGGGCGTTTACACATGAACCCCTCGACCGGACTAAAATATACCTTTTAGTCGTTTAATTTCAATCCACGTCAACTTATCCTTGACAATGAAATTAATGATTGGACCTTACTAGACCCATCACCCGCAGCGAAGGATCGCGGAAGTTGTACTTGAGGTGATGTCTAAGCATTGACCACAATTTCAGCCAGAAGATGAATTCTTAAATTGGTATACGCTCGGACCATACCGCCCGATTCAATTCTTTTGTTATCTCATTTATATCTATCTCTGAGAACTTATGAAAATCGCATATACAAGCCCACGTGTGGGCGTTTACATGAAACTCCCACTTCTCAATAGATTTAAAATGTTTATTTAGAAATCTCATCTAACAAACTTATGATAAGCGGTGCAAGCAAGCCCGCAGCGTGTGGGCGTTTACTACGGTCGTCTCGCTGTTTAGAGATCAAAAGTGGAGGTCTTGACATTTTAATTTGAAAATTAATGTCGGGTTGCTTGCTTGATCTTTTTATTCAAAGGTTTGTCCATGCGGATCACGTAATCTAGCATGCTCTATAGAACTCGACATATAAAACATGCTCATGAGAATTCTAAATATGCTTGATAACGCGATAAACCCAGCATCTTACTATGCGCGTCAACCACGTAAAACACTTAAAGGTTTGTCAGCGTAATATAAACATACATAACGTACTCTTGCATAATTTAAACATCGACGTACATATGAGCGATAAAAATAAAATAAAGCGTTCATCGCGCCCAATCGTGAAACCTGCATTTAAATCTAATCTATTACATAGATTTACAAAGTACGTAATTAAACTTGACGGGCCTCGCGTGCGGGCGCGGACGGATTCAACAAATGGGCCTCGCATGCACGGGCGCGGACGGAAATTGAAAACGGGTGCGAGCCGGTGGTTAAGCTGTCTTGGGCCGCGCTGAGGCAAGGCCCGCCGCGCCAACCATCGTCCGCCGCCTTCGCGTGTCCCTCGCGGGCTACCTCGGTCGCTAAAGCGACCGCGACCGACGGCGAACATGCGTGGCACCGCCCGGCGCGAGCGTCTGCCGAGACACGTCGTCGCCCGGCGGCGAAACTTCGCGACCATGATCGCTTTCATGTAGCCGGGTTTCTCAGCGAAACGAGCGCCGCCGCCCGTAGCTTCGCTCGCTTCGCTTGGCAGCCATATCTCGCGATCGCTAGTTCGCTTCCGCACTGGGATCTCGTGCTGTGAACGCGATGCCCCGCCGCCCGCTACCGCGATCGCGCCGCTGCCATGCTCGTCGCCGCGATACCGAATCGAGGGATCGCCGAGATTCTGTTTTCCGTCGTTTCGTTCTTGTTCGTTCGTCTTACGTTCTTCTTTTACAGATAAGATTTACATAATAAAATCTAATCTAACCACGGATTTTCTCGTGGTGTAAACAAAACCAACAAAACAATAAGCGAGCCACGATGAGCAGCGATCCACCATTAAATAAGAGACGTAATAATCAAACGTGAATTAATCCACAGTTAAGATTCATCGTCGGGCTCGATACCAGTGTAGGAAAGCGTATGTTAACCCTCGCCCAGAGATCCATCTTGGGTGTTTAATTCACCACCATTGATTATAAACCTAGCATGCGTCTATATAATTAAATCGCAACACGTAGGGGTTTCGCGTGTTTACCTTTGGATGCATCGAGGTGGATCGAGCGGATGAGCGGATTGAGCGGTCGAGACTGCAGCTTTTGACCTTACGGGCGTATCCGGATACCCAAACTCCAACGTCGGTGAGGACGAGCTATGGAGAATGCACGGAAAATCACCCTTCTTCATGGCTCTCAAAAATTCTCTCAAATATATGAGATGGCGAAAATTCTAGTTGCAATATGTGAGCATTAGCTAGACATTATCTCATACCTTATATTTATAATGCACTACCTTAATCCCTATGGAATATTACCATAATCCCTATGGAATATTACCATAATCCTATATGGAATATTACCATACTCTTAGGATTATTTCCATACTCTTAGGATTATTTCCATACTCTAAGATTATTACCATAATCTTATATGGAAAGGATCTATGCATATACCATAAATATAATTATATCCATGTGGATAAAGAGAATAAAATCTTGCCAATTGAGCAATAAAGTGCCGATTTTCCTCGATTACTACGAACTTGGATGGGCGACCAGGATCAAATGCAAGGAATAAAGATGGACCTCAAATAAATTAATTATCTTATGTTCGCCTGAACATAAATTAATTTATAAACATTCGATCATGCCCTAGAGAAAGAATGTTGACTTACCTGTTTATTACGAAGTTGAGTCGGGCACACTTGAACATTCTGAATCCCGTATTTAAGATATCGAGCGTCCATTAATCATTTATAGCAATCGTGACAAAGCGATTAATAACTTTATTTCTTAAGTAGTACCACTCGACCTTATTATTGTGCTTGACTAACTCGACTGCGGGGTTTAGTACAATAAACCTTTTGAGTTCATAAGGGGCGTCATCGTCCTTAACGGATACGGTGACTCGACTGAGATAACTAGCGTGACATCGATACTTTGCCACCACCAGATGCGGAGAATCTTGGGTTAGATATATCACTCAGCTCATAACAAGTCGAAGTGATGGTCGACAACTCGTTACTCACCTAATACCTTATCGAGGTTTAGATCATCGAAGTCACGAGATCTTGGTTCTTCACGGCGGTCCGAAGAAGAACACATCGACATTGTGATCCTTCATACATCGTAGAGGCACAGCAGACAAGCAACCAAGTCAAGTCACTTCTTATCTATCTGCGGACTCAAACCGACAACTCGTCCTTAAGTCGTCTCAATTGTGAAACTTTTATATCTCATTAGCTTGACCAATCATACGAGACTTCGTGATCTTCTACACCTTTGTATGATGTTGGATTTGTATCTTGAAAGCGGTTGGTTGAGCTTGTATACAATGTTTCTGTTACCACTATTACAATCTCTATCGATTTGAATACTTGATTGCATATATCATGTCCCTTATCTCATATATAAGTTAGATCATACGGTGTGTAGAAGATCACGTAAGTCCGTATGATTGGTCGTTTAATGAGATATAAAAAGTTTCACGGTGAGGGCGACTTAAGGACGAGTTGTCGGTTTAGTGTGATATAGATAAGAAGTGACTCGACTTAGTTGCTTGTCTATCTGATGCGTCTACGACGTATTGAAGGATCACATGAGATGTGTTCTTCTTTCCTCGACCGTCGTGAAGAACCAAGATCTCGGTGACTTACGATGATCTAAACCTCGATAAGGTATTAGGTGAGTATGAGTTGTCGACCATCACTGACTTGTTATGAGTGAGGGTTATATGTTCTAACCCAAGATTCTCGCATCTTGGGTGGTGGCGTCTTGTATGTCACGCTAGTTATCTCTGTGTCGAGTAACCGTATCCGTTTAGGATGATGACGCCCCTTAAGGAGCTCAAAAGGTTTATTGTACTAAACCTGCGCAGTTGAGTTAGCTCAAGCACAATAATAAGGTTGAGTGGTACTACTTAAGGAAATAAGGATATTAATCGCTTAAGCAATGATTGCTAGAAATGATTAATGGACGTTCGATATCTTAAATACGGGATTCGTAATGTCTAAGTGCAAGCCCGACTCAACTTTGTAATAAAGGGGTAAGTCAACATTCTTTTCTAGTGGCATGATCGAATGTTTATAAATTAATTTATGTTCTGGTGAACATAAGATAATTAATTTATTTGAGGCCCATCTTTATTCCTTTGCATTTGATCCTGGCTGGCCCATCCAGTGCCCTGTAGTGTAAGAAAATCGGCGCCCTGTGTCCCTCTCAAAGGAAAGATTTTATTCTCTTTATCCCACGAGGATATAATTATATTTATGGAATATGCATAGATCCTTTCCATATAAGATTATGGTAATAATCTCAGAGTATGGAAATAATCCTAAGAGTATGGAAATAATCCTAAGAGTATGGAAATAATCCTAAGTGTATGGTAATATTCCATATAGGATTATGGTAATATTCCATATAGGATTATGGTAATATTCCATATAGGATTAAGGTAGTGCATTATAAATATAAGGTATGAGATAATGTCTAGAACACACACAAATTACAAAGACAATTTTCGTCATCTCTTAATGTGTAGAGAGGAAAATTTTCGGAGTTTTAATTGTGAGAGAGCATTGGGTGATTTTCCGTAGCATTCTCCATAGATCGCCCTCACTCACGTTGGAGATCGGGCAACCGGGATACAAACCCGTAAGGTCAAAGCACGAGTCCGATCCGCTCGATCCGCTCATCCCGCTCGATCCACCTCGGCATGCATCCAAAGGTAAACACGAGAAAACCCCAACGTGTTGCTTTTAATTATATAGACGCATGCTAGGATTATAATCAATGTATGGTGAATTAAACACCCAAGACGGATCCTCGGGCGAGGTTAACACTGCTTTCCCTACACTGGTATCGAGCTCGGATCGTAATCTTGGCTCTGCTGGATTAATTCACGTTTGATTATTACGTGCGTTATTATAATTGTGATTTGTCGCTCATCGTGGCTCGTTTGTTTTGTTGGTTTTGTTTACACCACGAGAAAATCCGTGGTTAGATTAGATTTTTTATGTAAATCTTATCTCGTAAAAGAAGAACGAAGACGAACGAACGAAGAACTAAACGACGATGGAAGAACGAGTTCTCACGTGTCTCGGGTGGTTTCGAAGCGAGTCTCGCGGTCGCTAGGGCGATCGCGAGGGCTGCGGGCGACGGGCGCCCTCGCTGGGATCCCCGGCGCTTAGCGAGCGAACTCGCTGGTCGCGAGATTACGCCATGAGGCGCCTACCGCGTGCGAGCTAGCGAGCGACAGGCGCGAAGGCTGCCGCCGAGAACCCGGCCATGCGGCAGACTGGTCGCGAGGTTTGGCCGGGCGATGATGTCTCGAGGAAGACGTCGCGCCGGGCGGTGCACGCGGCAGCCGACGTCGCGTCGGCGAAAGTATGACCGCGAGGCGACCATGAGCGAGCGGCTGGCGGGGCGGCTGGGCGAGCGGCGGCGCCGATCGGCTTAGCCCTAGCGCTGCCCAAGACTTTATGGGCCGACCCCAGCCTGGACCCGTTTTTGAAATTCGCCCGTGCCGCGCGCGAGGCCCAGTGTAGAATCCGGTCCGTGCCGTGCATGCGAGGCCGTTCCGAAGTTTAAATATCGCACTTTGTAAATCTATGTAATAGATTAGATTTAATTGTGCGGTGTTTCACGATTGGGCCGCGCGAACGTTTTATTTTATTTTTATCGCTCATATGCATGTCGTGGATGTTTAAATTATGCGGTAAGTATGCTATGTATGTTTAAATTACGTTGACAAACCTTAAGTGTTTTACGTAATCGATGCGCATAGTAAGCATGCTAGGTTTATCGCGCTTATCAAGCATATTTTAGAATTTCTGCGAGCATGTTTTACATGTTCGAGTTCTATAGAAAAGCATGCCAGGATTACGTGATCCTCGCATGGACAAACCTTTTGAATAAAAAGACTAAGCAAGCAACCCGACAAATTAATTTTCAAATTAAATGTCAAGACCTCCACTTTTGATCTCTAAACAAAGTGAGACGCCTTACGCGTGAGTAAACGCCCACACGCGGTCGCTTCGCATTGCTTATCATAAGTTTGTTAGATGAGATTTCTAAATAAAACATTTTAAATCTATTGAGAAGTGGGAGTTTCATGTGTAAACGCCCACACGCGTGGGTTTGCATGTGCGATTTTCATAAAGTTCTCTAGAGATAGATATAAATGAGATAACAAAAAATTTGAATTGGGCGGTATGGTCCGAGCGAGTATACCAATTCTAAGAATTCATCTTAACATTAAAATTGTGGTCAATGCTTAGACATCACCTCAAGTACAACTTCCCGCCAAGTCCCTTCGTGATAGTGATGTGGTCTAGTAAGGTCCAATCATTAATTTCATTCATTGGCGAGATAAGTTGATATGGATTAAATTAAACGACTAAAAGGTATATTTTAGTCCGGTCGAGGGTTCATGTGTAAGCGCACACACGTGGCTTGCGTATGGGATTCCATGTATTGGAGGTTTTAATTAATATTGTTTTATCAAAAGGTTACAATATTATTGTTACGAATTATTTGCGATCGATGCTTATGTGTTTTACATTATCGCTTCGTATATGTCTCTTCGCCGATTATCAATATGCTCGCACAAAACCGTTATCCGTCCAAATTTTATCGAGTGGAAACGAAACATGGAATATGTTCTTATCAAGAAGAACATGTTTGTTCTCATCTACTCCTAAACCCGATGCCCTTATCGACGCGATCGACTAACGAAAGGGCCGAGAGTCAAGCGGACTTTGGAATAAGTCAAACAATATGGCTAAATGCTATATGATGACTACGATGTCCAAAGGCTTGCACTGCAAGATCACCG